>JARHVA010001072.1:1397500-1997500 GCA_037957365.1 Torreya grandis | reverse complement strand
AGAATAAATTAATCATAGTGATATAGCAAATGTGATCCTTTCAGTAGTAGAGAAGTCTAGAATTGAAGGGTATAACCTTGATTGATATCTATTAAATGTATAAGAATGAGATGCTATAAACATTCATATTTAATATCTATGCCTAGAATAAGTTTTAGGTGAGATTTTTTCTTATGTTGGTATATAGATAGTTTTTGTAGGATTCTTAAAAATATTCTTAGAATATGAATTGAATAGTCACATTCTTGGATATATATTATTATGATATTTCATTATTTGTCAATGCAATAACTTTGGTTTGCACCAAATTCACATTTATTTTTTCATCCATTCCCAATCTTACAATAAAAATAGGTTGAAGTATCTAAGGAGGTGATTCAAGAATCACAAAATAGAATGGCAAGCATGGTGCATGTTTTAAGCATGTTGGGATACACATCAAAGTTTTGGGATGTGAAATTTTAAATTGAGAGTGACACAATTGAATATTTAATTAATATTATGCTGAAGAAAACAAAGGGTCCTATAGATTTCAAGCACCAATGGATAAATATTGATGATGCAACATGATTAAGCCTAGGTAAGAGTATATTCTAAGATTATGCTCTTACAATTGGTAAACTAAGAGCATATTCCTAGAATATGTGTGAATAGTTGGAGAACTAAATAGATGGTAGCTAATTCAATGCTAATTAATAGGTTCAAGGGGTTCTATGAAATATATAAGTAGGACCCTCAACTTCTTATTTGAGACATCTAGTTTTTCGACATGTTGTGCAAGTGAAGGAACATATTTAGGAAATAATGCATAGGTTGGATAAGTATATTCAGCTATGAAGACTTGGTAATGTTTTTAAATATTTTTAGTGTTGTACTCCTTTAAACATTATTTTAATGGTGATCGTATGCATAAAATATGTGAATTATATGTAAATATTGGGTTTCAATATATTGAATGTTCTTTGAAATGAGCATGTGTTATGTGTGCTAATTAGTAAGGTTTATATGTTTACTATAGACTCTTTCTTTCTCTATAATTCTCTGTATATCAATGAGGTTCCTAGTGATCTCTTTCTATGGCTTACGTGAGTAATTATGTCTTTAGGTGTAATTAATATTTCAATATAATAATCTTTACGTGTCTGCCTATTTATTGAGCACAACCTAATCTATACAGGGTCAAAGAAAGGGTGGTTAAATAAGCATAATAGGGCCTCAAAAGTAGACATTATTTGATCTATGTCCCTTTTTACGAATTTTCATGTCCTACGTCTAACATAAATGGTTGTAATCACATCATGTGTAAGCCTAAATAGTATTAACCCCTACTTATACTATAATTACTCATAACGGTGTGGATACTGACATTGACACCAACTCGTCCTCTCAATATATCACATCTATGTGGCATCCTTTTCCAACCTAGATAAGATCAATAGGTTACCAATTGATATCTACCTCCCTAAAATAGTCTATGATCCTCCACTAATGTAATACATCAAGAACTCATAGTCTCTATTATCCAACTAAGTACCATCTTCATACTAGTGGTATCCATATGTCCCATGGGGAAGTAGGTAGGCCAATAATCCTAGAAAATACTAGTTGTATATATGCACAACACTTTAATAGTTATCTTTATATAATCCCCCCATGTTTGTCTTATACACAAACTGATAGAGATTCATGTACAATTGGGAGAGCATGTAACTCCCCCAAAAGTATATGGTTTACCTATCCTCCATCCCCTAAACTATATGATGGAAGCCATATGAACAAGATAAACCCCCTGTGTTTACTACGATGATTGATATAAGTAATGTAAGGATACATTTACATAACTATGGTGTATCCCATTATAGGGTCATCCTAAATCGAAGTCCCTCGCTTAAATTAATAACCCCAACTCTCCTTAGATAGTATTCATGAGCCTTGTAATCTGATAAAATTAAAGGTTTATCCATTATAATATATCCCCCTTGATAGGAAACATGATAATATTTCATGTATACTCTAGTGTCATAGTCATCTCTCTAGTCAGTATATAGAAAATGTAGGGTTGTTATTCCACCATTTGATGAATGCAAAGTGCATATAATGGTTGAAACACATCATATGTAAATGTGCTATATGGTTTGGGACAATTACATCTGAATGTGGCCACTAAACTTTTCCTAGCCTCAGTTCATCATTATTTTTATCATAGTACCATGGGATAGTTCCTACACATGTATGCTATATTGTATCACAATAAATCAAGTTAATAATCAATTTTTTGCTAAAAAAATATTTTTCAATATAAAATTGTGTAGTTGTGAGCATAAAAAACAAAATATTGATACTCATGTCATGAACATACAATCCTGACCATAATTATACAAAGATAACCAAGATTGTATAAATCATGTCCTAACCATACAATGTCTATCAATATTGTACATGGTCCGGACCATATAATGCCTATCAATATTTTACATGGTCCTGACCATATAATGCCTATCAATATTTTACATGGTCCTGACCATGATTATACAAAGATAACTAAGATCCTACAAATCATGCCAGGGCCATACAATGCCTATCAAGATTTTACATGTCCCAAATGGGGCATAATACTTCATTTTCAATGAAATTTACATACGTGAAGAAAATTAGAGAAGTTGATTTTTTTTTAAAAAAGGTTTAGAATGGTTTGCCACATTTAGCTCCTTATTCATTGTAGTATTTATCCTCACATGCTCCAATCTTTGTGCCAAAAATACTCATAGAGTACCTATGGTAAAAGTATCTCATGATCTTTATTCATAAAATTTAAAGTTAAGAATGAGGCAAGATTTTTTATTTTCCCTTTATATGGTGGAGCCAATAGTATAAAAATTTACTTTTAGTCATTGTCTGATATAACACATGTTCAATCAAAATGTAAATGTTTTTAATCAAATTGCTTTGGTACATTATTTTATGTTATTGTATGGTGATATCAAATGCACAATTTTCAATATCAATTGATTGTGTGATCTATATCTTGTTCAATATTCTTATCTAATTTTTCTCAATATTTATCTTAGAATGTTATGATTAATGAAATATGTTTATTTATGATATGTTATGTTCTATGATATTTCCCTACATGGCAATATCTTTTTATCATTCTCAAGATCCAATTCTCCTTGTGCTTCATGTGCTCTTCTTGAATCTCAAGGAGGGAAAACATATTCTATAATTATAATTCTATTTTAATTTGATCATTATTTATGTTTCAGAATATATGGTTTACTCATGCTGATAGGGATTTAAGGCTTGTCTCTAAACAATATATTTGGTTATAACTTCAACTTCTAGTGACTCATTTTCCATGTTAGAATGTGGGGACCCATTCCTAGACATTACATGGTTCTAAATCCACTCTATCTAGTTCATTTGGTGTGAAGTTCCTTCACTATATAAAACATAGGACTTCAACCTCATTCCTTGATTTAATTCAATCAATTATATGATGGACCTACCATACCAAAGCTAAAGGAGGTACCTTATTCGATTTATTTTCATATCTTGTAGATATAATTTTTTAGAAAATCAATGTGTAAGAAAAGTGAGTATTTAGGTTTAAAGGCTTATCAATCTAAATTCCAGAGATCCAAATCAATAATATCATTTTTTGTATCCTTTATATGTTATACTTTGAAGTGTATGCCTACAACACCTCTTGTGGCTAAGTAGGCACCTTAAAGTGAGGCAAAATGCAAACACCTAAAAATGGCCTCATGGAATTTGTTTAGTGTTATTTTAGTGTGCTTATCTATATGTCATTTATTGATCCAAAAAAGGGTTATTAGTGTGTTTTTTCAAAATTTGATGTTTCCCTCCCCTTTTCTTCTCTTTTGGGGCATTCTTCCTCCATTTTATTTATTCCTTAGACTTTATTTTAGGAGAACCCCCAATGACTACCAACCATTTTAATTATATTATCTAGTTAAGATATATTGTAATTGAATCAAAATGCCTTAATTTATCCTAAAATCATGGTACCTCTTTTTGTTTTGATTCTAGTCTCGTTTATTGTGCACTAGTTGAGTCTTACCCTATGTGTGTGCATCTTATTGCTTTGTCATGTGTGTGATCACTTTTTTGATCATATATTATTTTGCATATATTTTAAATTATTTAGACCTAATCCATCACATATACCATGTATGAAACATTAAATTTCATAGATAGCACTTCACCCAGAAGTGAGTGTATGGAATTATTTAATTTGATTTTTGTAAGTCAACCTAGTTTGTTAATCAAGTTCATAGGGCATCCAAGTTTTTTAGTGAATAATCATGCCACGTAACTTAATCCATTGCATATATTGGATGAAAATGATAAATTTTCATGTTTCACACTTTTCTTCAAAACATGTTTATGACCTCCATTTCATAGGTACATGAGGACCTCCATGAGCAAAATGGTCTTATGTCTTCAATAATGTGGGTCTTAAAAGGGTGAATTTGTCTTGAGAAATAAGAGTGCATTTGTCTTGAGTAATGTAGATTAATTAGTGATACCAAGTGTATGTCTTGGGTTTTAGAAGGGTGAAATGGTATTCACTTTGAATTGTGCTTAGTGTAGACACTCAATTTCAACCACTTTTGTGCCTAAACAGGGATTCAACTCAATTTCTAGAAAATGATGCAATTTAAGCCCAAAAATAACATAAATTGCCTAAATTCATCTAAATAATGGATTTAATTTCCCAAAAATGTGATGAGGATAGTTTATTTGGTGTAATAGTCTATATGCACTAATAACCTAGTTCAGTTTTAACCTTAGTCAAATTATGACCTAGTAATTTGAAACTTTTTGCCTGTCAAACTATTAATTCAAAACAATATACAAAAGAAAAAAATCACTAATAAAGATTAATTACATTTAAAATATTAATTAACTTTTATAAACAAAAATTTCAAATCAAATTAGTGAATTTTATTTACCAAAAAAGGAATTTTTAGCCAAATATGAAGTCAAAGGTCAAAGGAGCTAATAAAGTGATTTATTATTTTCTAAATATTCCAAAAATTATGAGTCACAACCTCAAAAATATCTAAATTGAGTTTTCATGCCTAAAAAATATATGAAACTAAGGTATCAAGTTTTCATTAGTACTTTGACCCAACCCATGGTTAGCCTAACTCAACCTAAGTTATTTTAGACTCAACCAAAGTTATAATTTAACCTAGCTTCCCTAGGGTTAGAGTTAGTTCTTAGAGATATAAATACAAGTGCCCACACCATATACCAAAAATATTTTATATGTAATATTATTCTATTGGAATACCTTCAAAGAAGCCCTTGAGAGTAGTGTTATAATTCCCAATTTATGCCAAGCTTCACACCAAGCCACAAGTGACCATTGGAGAGATGCTACCACCATAGAAGAACATTACTAGAGGACTCTAATAATCATATATCGAGCACATACATCCTTATGCCAATAAGTAAGCATAAATTTTGATAAAAAAGGTAAATTAATTGCATTGTTTTTATCTCTATTTTATGATCTTTTTTACTTTGTTATGCTCTCCCTAGTTATTAGGCAAGAGTGTTTGGTCATCGTGTATTGTTATTCTTGATTTTTGTCATTTGGACTAACAAGGGACTAATCTATGTTTTTTTTACTCTTAGAACACCTAAGATACATAATGGCATGTCTGGTGGGATGATGCATCCCATATGGCCAAGGAGAATGATATGTTAACCTCAGTTTTTCTAACAAATGTATTTAATTCTTTAAGTTTAGAGTTTTAACCTTGAAATTAATGTCATTCTATTTTTTGAGTAATCGATGGATTTGCCTAGTGTAATAATGGCTTTTCCAATCCCATGTTTGTTTGCAATCTTTATTTGTATATAAATGATGGATTTGAACTTGTGGCTTTGACCTGTTAGATGGTAACTTTGACCTGCTAAATGACAAATTTGCTCTACAGAATCATGGATTCATCCATGTTAAATAGTAGCTTCACCATGTAAATGTTAGAGTAATATAATTACGATCATTTATGGATTGATTAAGAATAATCATATGTGCACATTTACTTAGTGCTTAGTGGGCCATAATGGCTCCTCAATGGGGGACAATGGTCTCACCATTTAGTCCTTAGTGGGAGACAATGGTCTCACCACTCACATAGTGGGAGGGCCATGGGATTGTCATCCACTCACCTCTTAATCCTATTTATTAACACTCTTGGAGTGGATTTGTATGGAAAGGAGGTGAGGAGATATGTGAAGAGTTTATTCACTTATAATATATTTATTAGTAATAGATAACATTATTTTATTGTGTGCAATGCATTGATGTTTTCTTCTATGGTAATATTCTCTTGGAGAGACCCTAAGTGAGTGCATTAAGCACATTGACATGGTATTATATCACCTTTAAGAATTCATTACTCAACCCCTTAGCCTTTCCTTGCTCGAATTATTTTGTTTAGTTTTTAGTGGAGCCATAACCCTCTCTTGAGCCTTTGTTCACCAATACCCATGGCTTATTTCTATGTGCCTATCCATTCTTAGTTTGGAAGCCTTTATTGTTTTCTACCAGAATTTTAGATGTTAAGGTATAGGCCATATAATGTTTAGTCTTTGCCTCTCATAGGCATGTCTTAAAGAGTTATTAGAGGTGACTGATTGCTTAAGGGTGATATTTTTACATTAAGGTGATGCTCTATTTTACATCAGCCTGCATTGTATGCTTATATTTGTAATCCTTAGAATGTAAAAGATCTTATTCCCTTGCCTCCATATATTTTATGTATTTTTGTGTTAGACCAAAACCCTACTTATCTCCTCTCCACATTGTTTGTGCCTCTCATAGCTTCCCATGCCATGGTCTCTCAGCATAATTCAAATGATGGTTATCCTTTTATTTGCACTTAAATAGTAGTTATTGTTTAACCCTTGTGACACTAGATGTAAGAAGTGAATATGTGGTATCTGGGTGTGCACTTGATCTTCATGTGTATTTTGGAGATGCATGTAGTAGATAGGTGTTTTTTACTAGATTTTTGATCTCCATATATATGGATTGGCCTTCTCACTTAGTGCATATGGATTCTAAGCCTTTATTAGCTCAATATTTTTATTTAGGATTGATTTATTTATTCTTCATCCTCCTTACCATGGCTTTTTAAGTGCACATTACAACATTAATACCTTTGTGATTTGGTGTCTCAACATAGATTGAGGTAGACCAACTTGGTTTGGATGGCTTGCTTTTTCATCAAGGCAACATTTATGCAAACAAATCATAGAGGGTTCAGATCATATAGGCATCATTGGATATGGTTCTATCTAAATGCAATCTTACCATGACCTACTAATTATTATCCAAAAACTCCCATCAGCATATCACTCCATGGCCCCTCTAAACTATTAGGTTATGGGCCTGCCTTTATTCTAGGTGGTGACCTTGTGCAAATATTACGGGTTGTGTGCATGATTTATGATTCCATGAGTATGGTGGTAGTGTTCTTCTAAATACCATTCCATAATAGTAATTAGTTATTGAAAATAAATATATAGTTTTTATAGTTGTACTCTCTAGCAATAGATACTTTAAATGGCATATAACTCTCTTAAACTGGGAAAATTATCTTACTTCTCCTCCACTTGTCATTGCCTATGCTCTTGTTGGCATTTTTGAATGAATTTTTAACCCAATCACATGCCCACATTCTGATGAAGTAGAATTATTATCCTCCTACGTAGCCAAAAATCTTGACTACATCAAATCATCTCACCAAGCATGACGGTAACTCACCAAGCCAGTGGTTTCTAAAAATCACCTTCCATCTAGTCAAAGGGAGTTTATATGCTTGAAAAGGTAACCCAATGGTTTTTAAGAAAAACTTATATTGCACATGTTTCTAGAGAGTGTTAACATCATTCTCACATGGTTCTCAACTTATTTTTCACATGTGGAGTGAAATAAAAAAGCACAAATACCTCATTCTTCTAGTGGGAGACTATATTATATCCTACAAGCAAGTTTCATCAACTACAAAGGTTTCTCCTTCTTGTAGTGGCTTTGGAACAAAAGTGGAATGTATTTCCACTCTCACATTTCATGGTGGTTGGCTGGCTTTTGAAATTTTTGGTCACAAGTTTATTCTATGTAGAGTAAAGTGATTGATGCATACTCACACAATCAACATTCTTCATGACTTTAATACACAATCAAGTGAATGAGATCCTTGTGTACTCATGATGGTCAAAAATGAAGGTTTCAAAGTGGTGAGAGGTTTCCTAAGGTGAAATAAACATATTTAAGCTATCTAAGATGGTTTGATTTTGGTTGAGATAACAAATCCTCCAATGTCCATAGTTAGTGATATGATGTTCACATATAGGCAGACAAATAGGGGTCTAAGTGAAATCCATAGAGGCATGAAGATGATGAGATGAGGATACTGAATCCTCTTGAGACCTTCAATCAAGATTGAGAATGTAGAAGAGACCATTGTGGTGGTAATGTATTCATAAGGTAGTAAATAAACTTAAAGCCTTTCTCTCAGTTTGAGAAAGTTTCTTGAGACATATATTACCTTAAAGTCTCTAAAGTACATTTTTCCCCTACTTTTGACCCTCTCATGGTGGATTATCTTGAAGTATAAATTGGTCTAATGGTTTGCATCATGTAGTCCAAGCATAGGGGTAGTGATTTGACACGATAAGATGGTTTTTTGGTCAGGACAAGGTAATGTAGAAATACCTCCATATTGAGCATTTTCTCATTGTATAATTTCAGTTTAGTCACAATATTTTGAGTTTAAATGGTCTTATAACATAATGAGACCTAATGGAAGTATACCTTGTAAGTAAAGTGACTTGGTTTGGGTGAGAGGTGACATAATAACCTTGAGAGTATACTAGACCATGGACTACAAGGTTTCATTTTTAGAAAAACACCTATAGGGGTCCCTTTTTTTCTCAAAAATTCCACCTACGGTCTGATTGTAGGTACCTACATGTTGAAGATAAGAAACTAGAGATTGGAAACATTACAAACATAGACATTTTATAAGTGGAAGTGATCCAAGGACTTAAAGGAGATAATAAAATATGAAAAATGAGATTAAATGTTTTAAACACCACCTATAGGGGTCCTTTTGGCTCTCAGAATGATCACCTATAGTTGGCTATAATGTGATAGTGCATTAGAAGCATGATAGTCTAGATGTTGAGCACCAGTCCTAGTACATGATATGAATGAGCCTAAGTAGGTACGAGATAAGTTCAAAGGCTTAAGTGAAATCTTGGAGAATGATATACAAGGTTTTAAATTGATGGATACTTACATGTATATCCTTTTCTTGAGTGAAAAATATAGTCACACAGTTTGCCAACTAGACTTAGACAAATGGAGAGAGGCATAAATTGGGAGTTAGTAGAGGTTGTAAGACAAATTTAGCATGTTGAGACCAATTTATTAATTATTATGACCATATCACGTGATTATTATGGAAATTAAATAGATCAAGGGTAGGTTTCATCATTCAACCTACAGTCAAACCCTAACCTTGCAAATAGTCATTGTAATACAAAGTCTGCTTTGAAGTTTGTAATGTTTGAAGGTTCTAGGAGTGTGAGCCAATATTTAAATTTGGTACATAAGAAATTAATAACATAATTGATCCTATTTTAACTTCAATTTTCCTAAAAATATATGGGATATTCCCTATGTTCTCTCTCAAAGAGAGGGCACTCCTAGAGATGCAAAAGTGTAGGCAGGGATAAGTAAGTGACAATGGGATGTGTTGAGAAGTGTTGGGACAATGAATAAAGGTGTGAGAGTTGTGTTGAACATGAAAAAACATGTAGGATACCATATATGTGTTGTAAAATACATATGGTGCTATTAATTCATGAAACATAGGTTAGGCCTTTTAAGCGTAGACCAGGCTTAAAGCCCTAAAGGGGTCCAACTTTAGTTCTAACACTAATTAAACCTTCCAATGAATTGGAAGACATTAAATGGGAGATATGAGAATATTATGAGATATTGGTATATATAGGAGATCAAAATAAATTCATTTTTTAGCTTAAATACACCCTAGTCCTTTAGAATGCACTTAAGGAACTCGATAGGCTACCTTTGGATGCTCACACTAGTACAGATCAATTACATGGTGACCCAAACAATTGGGGAAAGTTGAAGGAGGTCCTAAAATTGAATTCAATAGGATTTTTTAATGGATAAATATGATTTAAATATAGATAATATGACCTAAAAATGGTTTTAGTATTAAAAAGACTCTCTCAAGATCCATCCCATCTAGTTGGTTTGACCCTACTTGTATGGACAGGGTACAAAATAGGTTGTATTGACATATTTTGATTATTTTATAGGTGAAGAGGAGTTTTTAAGGATGAGGATCATTTTGGAAGGTCAATTTTGACTTATAACAACTCTCCATGTTCATTTCTCATAGAAAATTGGCATGGAAACACTTCTACTAAGTCATTCACTTCAGGCAGTCTGTGATAGAAAATGGAAATAGAGAGTGACTATCAAGTGAGAAAGTGATAAGTCTAATTGATGGGCATTTAAAGTTCTACGTAATGGATTGGGATGCAAGGGGACTCTTAATAGATGTCACAATACCCTCTTTATGGATTTTATTAAGTAATTAAAGACCATTTGGGTGATAAATATGAGGACAAACCTACAAAGGCTAGTGATGGTGAATGCAGATGGTGAGAACATGTGTCCAAAAAAATACCAATAGTTAGGGACATATCTGATGATTTTTTAATATTTTTATAACCCCTCCTTTATATTTGACATGTGAAAACTCTCCCTAATCTATTATTGAGCATTAAAAAGATTCCTAATCATGAAGCTAGTTTCAAGAAGCCATTTGAAGACCCCTACACCAGTTTTGAGAAGTTTTATGTTTCAGGTGGACATTTGTCCAAGGAGACCTTCCAAAAAAAAATTCCATACTTAATTCCTATAAAAAATAAATAATTTTCATGCCTTAACATGTTACATTATGACCTTTGATCTCCACCTCTCTCTCTCCTCTCACACATTCTATAAATTCAAGCCATTTTAGCTCTTGTATGCTAATTTCACACCTGGTATGGTGAAGCCCTACTAGTTTGATATTTTAATTTACCTTTTAAATAGATATTAAATATGGTTTTGATTTCATAAACTATCTTTTCAAAGTGTGTGAATAGATGTATAGTGAATAGTCAAGTGATTGATATCTGCCCTTGCTTTTTCTCAATCCTTCCATGCTTGATGCAAGTTGTTCCAATCTAACAAGTCACATGAAGTGTTGTCAAGTGTATGGGTTTTTTTTCAAGCGTAAAATTATCCTTAGTGTTTGAAACAAATATCTAGTTCACTTAACTTGAGTAGCCTTAGTATATCACCTCCATGTTGAAATATTAATGTTAGAGTATTCTAAGACTATGAAGTTAGTTTTATAGGTCATATATCTTAGTGAAAGAGTATGATAAAATTGTTTTTTTTTATTGTGTATCACCCCCTTAGATTAGTTTAATTTCATGAATATTTATACCTCTTTTCATCCAATTAATTAGTTAGTGTAGGTGATAAACACTTAATAATCAATCTAAGGAGCTAGCCCTTAAACCTAGAGGTCTACCTATACTATAAGCAACCCATAGGCCTATATGTATTCTAATGTGGCCCAAATATTAGAGTATGGAAAAAATCTTATAGGGTGTGATATTTGGTGACAATAGTTTTGGAATGCTTGATGGGACCATTGTCCTAAATATAATTTGTCAAGGTGAATATTGGTCTTAACAACATCATAACTGCATATGGTGTCCTAATCAACATTTGGCAACTCCATTCAAGGTAAAATATATTTTTAGACTATTGTTTTGTCATATATTTGTGTTCATAATTCATGGTCCTTACTATGCCATCTTCTATTAATTTTTTTTAATCCCATAAATTCACCTCTTCAACCTGAACTTCCTCTTGAAATTCAACATCCTCATCCTATTCTGCCCTTTGAAGAGCAAGAAGACTTTGCAAGCCAAGAAGATCAAGAGAGTGAAGAATAAATTTAGGAGAACATGGATAGGAATCATTCCTTCCCAACCCTTAACACTTGAAATCCTATCCATCTTGATGCATATGATGACATACCCCCTAATGTTACAAAGAGTGTTCCCACATTCAATGATGAGGGTCATGTCACTCCTAGTGAGCATATTAGGGATATATCAAACTTATGTATTTTACACAATGTTAATAATGTCAATATTCATATTAGACTCCTTTACATGTCCCTTAGAGAGAAATCACTTGATTGGTATCAAAATTTTCTCAGTGGTTATATCATAACTTGGGATGATTTTGGAGAGTTTCTAACATCAAAATTTGAAGACAAAAGTGATCACACATCACTCATCCATCAACTCAACGTGATTCAAAGAGACCCTAAGGAGATAATGTATGATTTTAATGAGAGATTGTAAATAACTTGGCATAGATTACCTTCTCCCATGAGACCACCTACTAGCTTTGTGTTTCCCACATATTTGAGGGTTATTGGTATTGCCATAGCCATAATATTGTAATCTATGGGTGGTTACACCTTACGTAAAGCATATAACCTTGCCATTAGAGATGATAATGGTCTCATAAAAGATAGGAAGTTACCTCTAAAATTTTCTATGCCTCTCTTTTCAAATACTTCTATTGCTGCTCTAAATGTTGCCCAAGTTTCAAGTGCAAACACTAAGTCAAGGACTATCCCTAAGAAGGTAGAAGAGATAACTGATTAGGAAACAAGGTCTAAATTATTAGAATCTTAGATTAGACAAGAAAATATATGAAAATTCATTCATAAAAACCCCTACCCATATCCTTAACAAGTAAATAGGTTCCCGCCTCAACAATATTGGCAGGGGAGAGGTCAAGGGCAACCTAACTTCAATAGGCCTGCCAATGCATATAACCCATCTTCGTCATCCAATACAAGAGCAATGGTACTAGTTCGTAGAAACTTGGTGAAAGGACAAGAGTGGAAAAAAGGTTAATTCATGGATGAAAATTGAAGGTGGAGAGAAATATTTGGTTGCTCAAGGAGGAGTCACTCCTCAAATATTAGTAGAAGATAAAGTTTTAATGCAAGCTAATGAAGGGTAGAAACCTTAAGGAGTGAGTTTCACTAAATTTATAGTTTAATATACTTATATTCTTAACCAATGTAATTTAATTGTAGACAATAATAGAGCTAAAAGTAAGGCTCTAGGATATGATAATGGTGTGCCTACAAGTTCAACTAGTCCTCTTACAAGGTAGAAAGGAATGACTGCAAGCATGACAGTCCCTACAACTCCTGCACCTTCTTCAAATTAGAATATTGGGAGGGTGAATTCAATACCTCAAATTAAAAACACTTCCTTACCTAAAAGTTCTCAATAAAAGGTTAATACTTTATTTTGAACATTGTTGATTCATTGAAAAGTGCTAAGGCTAGTATTTCTCTTTATGATGTCCTTCACATGCTTGGCCAAAAGGAACTCTTATAAAAGTAGTTGTCCACAATTCATGTTAGCCCTTCATCATCAATCCATGGTCATGGTAATGTTTCTCTCACCAATTCTCTTTATAAAATTGTGTAACCCTCTTCCAAGTTTGAGAATCCTTTGTCTTTCTATCTCACTCTCATTGTGGGGGATAAGTTTGCTCATAACTACATAGTTGATAGTGGAGCTAGCATCTCAGTGATGACCAAGGTTGTATATGATAAATTAGGCCTAAAATATGAACCATATAGTAAGGGGGTGCTACAACTTGATGGGATACATGCTAAGTCAGTAGAATTGATCAAGAGTTTGAAATTTTTCCTTCATGATTATCCTCGTTTCCCCATCCTTCAATCATTATGGTTGTTGAATTACCTGCCCACTTTTTAATCTACCTCTTAAGGGATTTAAAATCCAATATAATAGGCTACCTCTTAGAAGATTGGTCTTTCTTGGCATTCAAGAGAAGGTATAGAGAAAAAGTAACCATCATAACTCAACCACTAGCCAAGTTTCACATTGAGCTCTATGTAGAAGCAAGTTTCAATCTCAATTGTGTTATCAATGATCATGAAGAGTGTGTTGTGGATGATGGAACATCCTTTAAGATTAGATTAATATATGAATCATTTCAAGATGATTATGGTGCAGACACCTATGGACATGATCGATACACCTATTTTAAGCAAACTAATATCTGCATATATGTCATCCATGAGGGAGCATATGAGCAATCTAAGGTAAGCATTGAGCATTCTTTCTCATAAACTATTGAATAAAATTACTTGATTGATGTGTATGATGATGATATTTTTCAAAGCATGATAGATAAATATGATGAGAAGAACAACATCTTTTTGGTTGCACTTGAGGAAAGAGTCCTTGAATATGAGCATTAAGAAGAAGATGACCTATGGCAAAGGTTCAATGCCATAAGTCAAGAGTTTGAGAAGTTTGGTAAGTTAACCATTCCTCCTAATAAGTTCATTTATAATCATGAGGTTGTTAATGAACCTAATAAATAGGCTGTTGAATGTCCTATTGGGCATGAAAGAGAATGTCTTATCAAACATAAAGTTGAATGTCTAATAACTGTCATAAGAGTTACAATATTGAAGAAGCCAAATGATACCAAAATAGAAGATGTTATCATGGAGGAGTAGTAAACACATCAACTTGATATTGATCCACTCTTAGAGGTGTTGGGGTAGAAAGAAGATAGACTTGATGATCTTGTACATCAAGTATATCATACCCAAGAGGAAAGTAAACTTGAGAAAATATTAATCACTCCTAATCTATCATTTGAGAAGTGCCATGTGAACTTTATAGAAGTAAATCAATATGAAAATATAAGGAATCATCTTGAAGGGAAAGAAAGAGTGTCTTTAAAGGTTATAAATAGTAGACTTGCAGACAACAAAGATCCAAGGATGGTAAGTCTTTTGACCATCAACATGAGCAAGTATTTATTGACAAGCATGTTCCACATGATAGGTTAGTTTCATGGACAAAAAAAGATGAAAGAGGGACCATATTTGACCCTAGTTGAAGCATGGTAAGTTTTTCTTCACCTCAAGTTTGAGGTCTTGTACATATTAGGATAGGTGTGTGTCTTTGTTTCTATGGTGTGTTTGTTCCATAAGTGTTCTTGAGAACACATGTGTGATGTATTATTTTGTGTGTATTTTCTTGTTGTTTGGTGTGGTTTAAAAGGAAATTGAGTGTCAATATATGTATAGGTGACTCCATATCCTAATGGATAGGAGTAGGCTATTGGTCTTTGGCATAATTTGCTTACCACCCCTAGGAAATTGCCAAGAATGTTGACTATTCTAAACACAAGTCAAAATAGGTCAACCCCCTATAATTAAAAACTTAGATAGGGGTATACTAAGGTCACAATGTATTCCATGGTCTTAGATAGTGGTCTTATAATATATATTTAGCCTTTGTCATAGTTAATTTTAGTCCTTGGATAATCTATGTCATTATAGGGGTCATATTTGAGTCATTTATGAAGCTTGTATGATTTTCACAGAAGAACAAGTGTTATAAATTGAATTTCAATGTCTTATATGTAATAATATTATTATAGGTATCAGTCCTTAACTAAAATTTGTAGGTTTTTACATCAGAACAAGAAAATAGCTGAAAAAGGATGAAGTTTGGGCAGTTGTATGGTTTGTATAAGAGTTTGGCACATGGGTAAAGTTTCAAAGTGTCTCTTCAACTCCCTTGAGATCACTTACACATTTGATCAGCTTTTAAACTCCTAAAAATGGCACAATTTTTTTCATTCTTCCATCACTCTCCTTGGCATGTAAGAATGGTCAATCGATTTTGGTTCAATATGGACTATAGCAGTTGAATCAGGTCAAATGCACTTGGAGGGAGGTAGTAATATTTGTAAAATTAAAATAAATATTAGGAGTTCCAAGTTTGGTTACTTTCCCTTTATAAACCAATTCTAAGAAATCTACCACTACTTTATGCTTGCTCATTCCTATACCCTACAAGTTTTTATTCTATTTGGGTTGGTCCATATAAATTAGATATTGCACATGTTTCTAGAGAGTGTTATCATCCTTCTCACATGGTTATCAACTTATTTTTCACATGTGGAGTGAAATATAAAATCACAAATACCTCATTTTGTTAGTGAGAGACTATATCACAATTGCAGTCAGGTTTCATCAACGGTAGAGGCTTTTCCTTCCTATAGTGGCTTTGGAACAAAATTGGAATGTGTTTCCACTCTCACATTTCATGGTGATTGGTTTCCATTTTGAAATTTTGGTCTCAGGTTTTTTATATGTAAAGTGATCAATGAAGACTCATATAGTCAACTTTATTCATGACTATCAAACACAATCAAGTGAAGGAGAGCCTTGCATAGTCATGATGGTCAAAAATTAAGGTTTAAAAGTGGTGAGAGGTATCCTAAGGTGAAAGAAACATATTTAATCTATCCAAGATGGTTTGAGTTTGGTTGAGATAACAAGTCCTCCAATGTGTACAGTCAGTGATATGATATTCACCTAAAGGCAGACAAATAAGGGTTTGAGTGTAATCCACAGAGGTATGAAGATGATGATATGAGGATATTGAAGCCTCTTAAGACTTTATATCAAGACTGATAATGTAGAAGAGACCATTGTGGTGATAATGTAGTAAATAGGTGGTAAACAAACTTAAATCCTTGCTTTCAGTTTGAGAAAGTTTCTTGAGGGATATATTACCTTAAAGTCTTTGAATTAAATTTTATCCCTACTTTTGACCCTCTCATGGTGGATTAACTTGAAGTATAAATGGGTTTTATGGTTTTCATCATGCATCCTAGGTATAGGGGTAGTGATTTGACATGATAGGATGGTTTTTTGGTCAGGGGAAGGTAATGTAGAAAGGTATCCATCTAAAGCATTCTCTTATGATAGAATGTCAATGTATTCTATAGTATTCTAAGTTCAAATGGCCTTACAACACAATGAGACCTAATGGAAGTATAACCTATAATAAAAGTGACTTGGTTTAGATGAGAGGTGACCTAATAACCTTGAAAGGATCCTAGGCCATGGAATACAAGGCTTCATTTACAGAACAACACCTACAAGGGTCCCTTTTCTCTCAAAAGGGCCACCTGTAGTCTAATTGCAGGCATCTATAGGCTGATGATATGAAACTAGAGATTGGAAACCCTACAGACATAGGCATTTGCCAAGTATAATTGATCCCATGACTTCAATAAGATTATAAAATATGAAATATGAGATTCAAGGGTTTAAACACCACCTACAGGGGTCCTTTGGATCTCATAATGATTAGCTATAATTGATTGTAGTGTGATAGTGCATTAGAAGCTTGACAATCTAGATGTTCAGAGCCAGTCCTAGTACATGATATAAATGAGCCTAATTAGGTATGAGATAAGTTAAAATACTTAAAGTAAATATTGTATCATGAGATACAAGGGTTTAACATTGATATATACCTATAGGCATACCCTTTTCCTCAGTGAACTATATAGTCACGTAGTCTGCCAACTAGACTTAGAAAAATGGAGAGAGGTACAAGTTGCGAGTCGATAGAGGTTATAAGATAAATTGAGAATGATAATATTAATATAATAATGGTTATGACCATATAACATGGTGCTTAGGGAAAGGAAATACATAAATGTTAGGTTTAAACATTCAACCTACAATCAGACCCTAACCTTGCAAACAATCACTATTATACAAAGTCTGATTTGAAGTTTTCAATGTTTGAAGGTGATATGAGTGTGACCCAATATTTTCATTTGGTTAAAAATACCTTCATAACCTACTTGAGTATATCATAAATTCATTTTTCTTGAGAATATATGAGATATGCCCTTTGTTCTGTCTTAGATAGAGGGCACTCCCAGAGATGCAAAACTATAGGCAGGGGTAAGTAAGTGATAAGGGGATGTGTTGAGAAGTGTTGGGATGATTAATAAGGGTGTGAGAGTTGTTTTGAACATGAAAAAACATGGAGGATACCATATATGTGCTATAAAATACATAGGGTGATGTTAAGATCTTGGGGAAATTTGAAGGAGGTCTTATAATTTCCTTCAGTAGGATTTTTTCATGGATTGAATTTTTGGTTTTTATGAACAATCCCTAAGGGCCAAAACTACCTTAAAACCTCCAAAACCCTTGATTTTGACCCGATTGGAAAGAAATGGATAAATATGAATTAAAGAGAGATAATATGACCTAGAAATGGTTTTGGTATTGAAAAATAATATCTCAAGCTCCATACCATCCAGTTGGTTTGACCCTACTTGTATGGATAGGGTACAAAACAAGTTTTATTTATAGATTTTGATTATTTTATAAGTGTAAATGAGTTTTAAAGGATGAGGATCATAAAGGAAGGTCAATTAGGACTTTTCACAACTCTAAGTGTTTATTTATAATAGAAAATTAGAATGAAAACACTTCTTCTAAGCCATTTACTTTAGGCATTCTATGGCAGATAATGGAAATGGAGAGTGACTGCCAAGTGAGAAAGTGATAAGTTTAATTAAGGGGAATTTTAAGGTCTACCTAATGGATTTGGAGGAAGGGGGACTCTTGGAAGATGTCATATCACCCCCTATATGTATTTTATTAAGTAACTAAAGACCATTTGGGTGATAAATGTGAGGACAGACCTATAAAGGCTAGTGATGGTGGTTGCAAATGGTGAGAACAAGTGTCCAAAATAAGACCATTAGTTAGGGACACATCTAATGACTATTGAAGCTTATTTATAACCCCTCCTTGATAGTGCACATGTTTAAAATCTCCATAGTCTATTATTGAGTAGTCAAAAGATGCCTAATCATGAAGGCATTTTCAAGAAGCTATTTGAAGACCCTTATGCCAGTTTTGAGGAGTTTCATGTTTAAGGTGGACATTTGTCTAAGGAGACCTTATGACATTTTTTATTTACTTCATTACTCTAAAACATAACTAATTTTCATTCCTTTACATGTGGAATTTTTACCTTTGAGCTCCACCTCTCTCTCCCCTCTCACACATTCTATAAATGCAAGCCATTTTGGCTCTTGTATGCTGTTTCCACACCTAGTATGGTGAGGCCCTACTAGTTTAATATTGTACTTTGCCATTGAAATAGATACACAAATATAAAATATATTTTTGAGTTCATAAACTATCTTGTCAAAGTGTGTGAAGAGATTTATAGTGAATAGTCAAGTGATTGATATCTATCCTTGCTTTCTATCAATCCTTCCATGTTTGATGCAAGTTGTTCAACTCTAACAAGTCACATGAAGTGTTGTCAAGTGTATGGATTTATTTTAAAGTGTAAAAGTAGCCTTAGTGTCTGAAATTGATCTCTAGTTCACTTACCTTGAGTAGCTTTCATTCATATCATCTCCACGTTGAAATGCTAATGTTAGAGTATTCTAGGACTATGAAGCTAGTGTTGTAGGTCATGTTTCTTAGTGCAAGAGTATGATAATATTGTGGAGATATATATGGTGTCTAAACCTATTAAATTAGTTTAATTTCATGCATGTTTATACCTCTTTTCATCTAAGCAATTAGTTAGTGTAGGTGATAAACATTTAAGGATCAATCTAGGGAGTTAGCCCTTAAACCTAAAGGTCTACCTCTACTATAAGCAACCCATATGCCTAGAGGTATTCCAACGTTGCCCAAATATTAGAGTAGGCTTGAACAACCTCCTCTAGGGTTTGATATTTGGTGACAATAGGAACCTTAGTAATTGATGAATATTTTTGTTGTAAAGGACATTTTAATGATTGCTTATCCATTTTTTTGATCTTGAGTGTCAAAGATTAGAAGGTGAGGCCCGATTTGGCAGGAGGCTAAACCCCCTCACAAGAAAAAAATATCTTTTCATTATTATTGTTACATATTGTATGGATTTTTCCCTCTCTCTTGTACTCATAGATGTTTTTTTAGCTATGATCAATGTCCCATTTTGAATGTGTTGCTTGTACCACTTGTCAATCTCATTTACAAACAGATTTTTTGTGGTAACCAACATCTAAATGTTTTGAGATTACTTATCCTCCTACATTTTGATGTTCCTTGTGTTTGAGATATCTTCTTATAATTTGTATTTTGGATCCTTTTTTAGTGGTCGTTTTTTTTGATAGACTGACTGTTTCTATTATTTAAGAGCCATTCAGTTGCATTTAGTGTTAGTTTACCTTTTTTTTGGTGGTTTATTTTATTGTAGTCACATTGATTTATAAAGTGCCATGGGGGGTTTGATGATTCAAACTTGTCTACCTTCATGCATTTATGTGCTCTATTTTGGGCACCTTTTTCACTTCTTCAGTTGCATGACTATCCCAACACCACCAAGGACAACCTCTTAACAGATTTCATATTTATATCTATTTGTTGATAGTCTCCTTTATATTTTAGGAGAACTTGTTCTCCTTTTGAAGAGTAGTTATTCTACTGTAGCCAAACATTAACATTTAAATGTTTTTTTATGTAATAGGATGGGCCTACATTTTATTTTGTAGATGTATATTTAGTAGAGTTTGACATCCTATGACTTGTCATTTTTAGTTGTTGATTCTTTTGGGTGTATTTTTTATATACATAATGATTTATGTCACCATTTACCACACTCGTCAACTAACCAATGACATGCTCTATTTTGAACTTCCTACTTGTTTTAAAACTATTGGATATTATTCCCTATCAGATCTTGAGCTACACATTATTCTTGTTGTTCCCATTATCGTAGTTGATTGTTTAGAGCCTATTATTGTTGCACACTATTGAGAAACATAGAGTTCTATTCCACCTACACTCAGGCATGAGAGTCCTGAGGATGTGTCAGGACTGATCACCTTGACACATTTTTGGATGTTACCTCACATTCTTCTATTATGGAATTTTAACCCACTCATGCAGGCATATTCATCCATGATCCATGTTTAACTGGGATGGATTTATTTTGGTGGCAATGTTGGAATTCTTTGTGAGGATTTTACCAATGTGGTTCCTCCACTATATTGCTTCTTTATCCACACAAAAATCCCTTATTTTTGGAGCAAATCTCATGACTCTTCATGGTGTCTTCTATAAATTGACAACTTTCTGGTGTTTCTTGCATCATCTAGTGTTTTTTGTGTATGGGATATTTTTTAATTATACTAAGTTATGAAGTGTCATGGGGGGTTTGTTGATTCAGCCATGTCTACCTTCATGTGTATGTGTGCTCTATTATAATCACATTTTCACTCCTTTAGTTGCTTTTCTTTCTCATCACCACCAAGGCCATATTCTTAAGAGATTTTATATGTATCTTCATCACTCTTTATTTGATATTTTGATAGTCTCCTTCAATTTTATGTAACACTATTCTAGTGCATCTAGTGTTAACTTTTTAGTGTTTGAGTAGTGGATTCTGCCCACTCATATGGTATTTTTTCATCACTCCACCAACCAACAGTATAGTGGGGTATGGTGAATATCCTGCATCTTTGGTTTTTGTGCTCATTATTAACCCTTGGCATACTGCATATTCAGGTAATAGATCAAATTTAGTTTGGTGAACCTTTTGCACTTTCAATACCTTTGATAGTCTCTTTTCATAAGAGTTATTCTAGTGAATATAGTGTTAGTTATTTCTTTATGTTCAAGCAATGGATCCAGACCACTCATACATATTTGAATTCCATTGTGAATTTTGAGTCCTCTGAGTACATTTGTATTTTATGGCCCTTGTTCCATCAAGTGCACCTTCTTTAGCATTATGTTCGAGTATTGATCCAATTTATTTATTGGGATGCCTTTTAGTATATGTTCTTTTTACTCTATAAATTTTAGTCGTTGTTACTATTTTCTTGAGAGACCCTTGTAGTGTATCTCATTTTTTTCCAATTTCCTCCATTGTATTTTGTAAATGGATATTTGGTAGAGTTTGACATCTTACAGATTGTCTTCTTTAAGGCCCCTTTATTAGCACCTTGCCTTCTTCCCTAGAGACATTTTCACCTTCACTTAGGCTTGGGATACCTGAGCTTATAGTTATCAACACTGATAAACTTAGAACTTATAAAAATAATACCTTGCATTTTATTATTTTGAACTTTATCTCCACTCCTATGCATGGATATTCATCCATCGTTCCTATTCATTTATGGTGAATCTATGATTGATTCTTAGTAGCCTTGGAAGCATTCTTAGTAAGGACTCTATAGACATTGCTCCTTCACTCTTTAACTTCATTGCTCACATTTACTAATTTTTATGCTCCTTTATTGTTTTGAGCTCTTTGTGTAGTAGTTGTGTGTTTTTGTGCACTTAGCACATTTTTTGAGTGTTTTCTAGATTCCTCCTTGTACATGGGCATCTTATTCAATTATTTTGTTTGCTGGAACATGTATAAGGATTCTGATGTCTTAGTGTCAATCTTAGTGACTTTTGTAATAACACTAGTTTGGCATCCCCATCAGTATTTATGCTCATTTTAAACCATTTTTAGTTTATTTATTTTGGGACTTTCACTGCCATCTTCTCCTAGTTTAGCATTAAGGGAGGTTGTTTCAAGTAATGCTTCCTTAGGATCATCATTCTACCCAGTATTTTAAAGTGCAATGTTTATTTTTAGTGATCCTCATATTTATCACCATTCTTACTTTAACTTGGTGTTTATAGTGACTTGACATCAATGTACTATGGGAAGATGGTTTGGCATCCATAGGGACATTTAACTTGACACTGCATCCTATATTTATGCATGGATACCTTATCAAGCCTTGTAGATGGGAGCCATTTGTGTTTTCTATTCACTCCCTAATCTTTGCTTAAGGGAGGGTGTTAGAGTAGTTTAATTAAGCTTGATTAGGGTTTGATTAAGACTAATCATATGTGCATATGTACTTAGTGCTTAGTGGGATATAATGGCTCCTTAGTGGGGGACAATGTCCTCACCATTTAGTCCTTAGTGGGAGACAATGGTTTCACCACTCACTTAGTGGGAGGGCCATCAGCCTGTCCTCAATTCACCTCTTACTCCTATTTATTGACACTCTTGGAGTGAATTTCTATGGTAAGGAGGTGAGGAAATATGTGAATATTTTCTTCACTTATAATCTATTTTTTAGTAATAGATAGCATTGTTTTATTGTGTGCAATGCATTCATGTTTTTTCTATGGTAATGCACACTTGAAGAGATCCTAGGTGAGTGCATTGAGCCCTCTGACTATAAAATTACACTGTGTTCACCTATTTTTATATTATTTTTAGTGGATTTTCCACATCTAATTGATGGATTTACCCTATTTAATGGTGGCTTCACTCTATGATTTTCAAAAAACATGAGAGCTCAAAATGGATTGTTGTTTACTCATTTAATTTTTGTCTTAGAAACAAGCAAACCCCTTAACATTTTTGTAGAAACTAAGGTGGAGAGAGAAGCTTAGGCATTTATCTAACTCATGTACACTTTTTTTTGTCCTTAAAAACCACATAATCACACTTGTATTTTAGTTTTTAAGGATTTTACAAGTGTGAATAAGGTCAAGGGGCCAAAATTTCAATCATACTTTGATTTGGAATTTTTAAAAAGAACATACATTTTAGTTAGAGATATTTCACTTTATGTTTGTTTTTTATTATTAGCTAAATTTAAAAGTTCATAGTTAGATTTATTTATTTTTGAAAAATTAGAAACTATTGTGTGTATGCTCTTCCCTCATCCCCATTTAGGGAACTCAAGTGACCAAAAGCATTTAGTTTATTGCCTTGGTTTTATTACAAAGAATGTCATGTATGCTCTCCCCAAGCTCTGAATAACTTGTGTGATCCAAAAACAACATCTAAATTATTTCCATTTTTATTTTATTGTATTCAACTTGTGGGTAGGAGCCCATTTCTCCTTCACAAGTACTCTATGGGTGTGTTGACTTGGAATTTCATCTCCCAACATCATACCAACCCCACTCCATGGTGGGTTATATAAATTGGGCACATGATACTGGGATTTCCAAGGGGTTGATCGACTAGCCTCTCAAATACTAACAAAAATCCAAGTCATATCTTGCAAAACATTAGACTCTACGAAGTAGTACATGGCTAGAGTTGCTATATAAAGGAATAAACCCTTGCATAGTAAGTTAGCAGGTATGAAGCCAATTGACGTGATTGAGCCCTTGTGTTATCCACACTTGGGACCATTTATTGCACATGAAATTTATAGATTTTCAATGAACCCCACTTGCCATAATTTTTTTGTCAAATGTGGAATGCTCCTCACTCTAAGTTTGTGCCACAAATCAATGCTTGAGAGATAAAGGGGGGTGAAAAAAATTTGCCTACACCTGTACTTTAATTTTTATATTAACACTTAGTATATTTTTGGAAAATTTGGTAGAAGATACACACACCCATGTCAATTTTAATGATAGAATGATCCATTACGGCTATTTCTATTTAAAAAATTTATATATGTGTTTTTAAACTAAAACTATTTGTTTGTATTTGCATCAAAATAAGTCCAAAAATATCACATTGTTTTCACACCCCTTTAGCCTAAGCGGTGTCACTCTATCCATTTTGTGTCACAATTTTACCTTAGAGGTTTATTCCAAAACCATTTGTGTGTCACTTGTTTAAATGGAGCATTGTTATGCTGCCTGTTTCATCTCAAACATTTTCTTTGGATTTTTTGAGTCCAAAAACTATTATCATGACATTTGTTTAAAGGAAATTTGTCACAATGTGTAAATAATTTCAAAACACTTATAACTTTTGAAACTAAGTTCCAAAACCATTTTTGCATATCTATTGTTTTAAATGTGTGGTTACACTGCCCATTTTGGTCTAAATATTTTGCCTTAAAACATTCGAGTCTTTTTGCATTAAAACTGAAACTCAACATTTCAAAGTGCGAATTCTAAGCTAATTAGGTTTATGCCAAAGCCTCATCCAATTTGGACTTAGGTAGTCTACCTTTGGTGTTTACATTATGTTACTTGGGTTGATTTCCTATTTGATCTAAAATACCCCTTGCCTATACCTAGCAATTATTATTTATTTTGAACCCTTTTATAGAGTCCTTTGAGCCAAGTTGTTACCTCATGCCTTATTTGAAGTTTGTTGTGCCAAATTCAAAATTTTGAGTGTCCTAGTTTCATTATTCCAAAAATCTCTTATGATTCAAATATTGAGTCTTAGTGAGCCAATTATCAAGTTTCATATGAGACAATTACCTTAGTTTAATTTGTTTCTGAGTTCTTATTTGAGTTCTTTATTTCTGAGTCTAACATTGCTTTTTAGATTAAATGATTATAACCACCTTTGGGAAAATTGTCATTATCCTTTGACCCTAGTTCAAAATTGTTCTACTTTATCTAGATACCATTGTCACTGATTATAACTGCCTTTAGTCATATAAGTACCTTAGCCATAGATGAGTTTTGATCTTTTGTGTTACTTTTTCCACTAATTATAATCACCTTTGATCAAATCATCATCATTTGTTAGACTAGTTTTGAATTTGTTTTATTCTACCCTTTGCCTAGTTTAGTTGTTTTACTCTTTGTGCCTCTTTTATAGAGCCAAAGTTTGTTTGTTTTTAGATCTTGGTTATTTACTTTTAGACCTTGATTGTTTGTTACCTTTGGACCCTTTATTTTTCATGAGACCTAGCTATATATCCGAACATGATTAATTACACATGTAATGGGACTATATATAATTCATATTCAGAGAACTTTGTGACCAATGACCCTTTTGTTCTAGAGTATTATGATGATTTTGCTTATGAGATGGATCCCTATCCATATTATACCATTACATATGTTGAATAGAGGTATTACCTATTAGCATAGTATTTGGTGACTATACCTCCTTATCCAGGCTAAGAACTAGAGAAAATTACACAATACCTTTCTCAAATGATGCCTAACTTTGAACAAAGCTAACAAAAATAGCCCTACTATGTGAGAATGCCAAGATAGACAATTTATGATTTGTACTTGTTTGAACATCAATTTTTAGAGAATAAAGTTAAAGTTCTCATTATAGCTTTCTAAGTAAGAGCCAAAATTTTACTGGACTTACCACACAAAATTTTGAGTAGTTTGATTAGAACTCCTAGTAATGCATATTGAATTTAACCATTTGAAATAGGCATCAACTAGTTATAGTCAAGCTTTAGTCCAAATGTTACAACAGAACCAAAATACATTTTCAAATAGGAAAGGCCCTATAGATGAACAAATAGAATAGGTACAACAAGCATACCAAAACTATCTCAACCTAGCTCTAAGCTTAGTGCAAGGGATATTTTTAACATGTCACTTATATAGATAGCTCTGTCAATAGGGAAACAAATATATCCTTTAGGTTATGCAAGATAAAACATAGACTCATTTAGTCAAAACATGTTGGCTGGTGACATGTATAATGTCCTTGTTTTAACTGAAGAGACTACCACTCAAATGGAAGAAATCATTTAAAACATTTTGGATGGTACACAAGTGTATTCTAATTTAAAAAAAAGTGGGTCTAAATTATAGTTGAGAAATACACAACATATTCCTTCAAACAATGCCATGAGTGGATTACAACAACAAGGGATAAGTACACCTATTTTCCAAAATCAACAAGTAACATCCACTCCTCAACTAGCTTATTCCTCAAGTGGGAAATATGGAAATGAACTAATAATAAACCAACTTACCACCACAACAAGTGAAAAATGTAGACATCTAAAACTAGCCACAACTAGCTTTATCCTAAACTTTAGATTGATTCCTACCAACCATTACAAATTAAGCCTAAAAGTCATCTAACATCTTAAATTTACTTTTGTATCATTCATCAAAGCACAAAATCATGTTGAAACATCCCTAATTGGGTTATTCTATTGTATGCAATAATAATCTCTCATAGGTTCATCTTTAATCACCTTACATCATCACAACTATCAATTTGGCCTATAGACCTATTAAGTGGGGCACTTGCACACTTAAATAACTATTGAAAGAGCTAAAAGGCTAATCAAAATAAATTATCTAATTAAATAAGATTAAATGTTTAGTTTAATTATCCATTTTGAAATTAATGAATATCTAAAAATAAAAATTCAAAAATCAAAATATCTTAGCCTTTCATCATTGCCTTTATGAGTTGTCAAGCTCTTTGAAAATATCCTAAAATATCTAATTTGAGAGCCATGCCTAGTAATTACAAATAATAATTACTTGATAACTATTAACTCTATTGGATTTAGTTTTAACTCACCTAAGTTTATTTTGAACCCATTCTAAGCCTAAACTCAACCTTAACTCACATTGGGTGATAGTTAATTCTTAGGGCTATAAATACAAGGCCATACCTCTTCATTTATAATTTTGAATATTTTAGAGTTATTATACATGATTTTCTCCATAAGCCTCATGAAAGTAATGTTATTATGCTCAAATATTAATCCAAGTTATCACAATATAAGGTGCCAAGGAGAGAAGGAACCAAACAACCTCCATTGTCAAAGACTTCTTGATGCACAAGCCAAGCAACCCATTCAACAAAGACATTTAGAGATCCCAAGGAAGGTAAAAGAGATATGTCTTTTATGGTTTTTTGTGCTTTCATTTAGTTTTTGTTACCTAAGCTCTCCTTAGTGTCTAGGCTAGAGGTATTAGGACCTTAATGTATTCATTTCATTTATTTTATGAGACTAACACAAGACTAACCTCCCCTCTATGTCAAATTCCTAGTTCACATGTTACCACACCTAGTAGGACTTCAAACATCCCATATAAACAAGGAGATTAATATGCTTCTCTTAGTTTTTCTAACGGATGCTTTAAAATATTCAAAATCTAAGTTTTAACTTCTTTTTTCATGTATTTCTATTTTTTAAGCAATACATAGGTTGCACAAAGATCGACATCAATTCACCTAGACTAACATCGATTCACCCAGACTAACATCAATTTTACCAAACTAACTTCAATTCATTGAATCAACCACAGTCCCTATGTGAAAATCAAAGCATGACAAAAATGTGATTAATGAGGGTTTTATTTTTATTTTTTGTTTTTAATCTGTGTATAAGAGCTTGTATATTGTTTATCTGACCATTTCCTTATAGGATATAGTGAAAATTATTGGTTTTAAGCTCATTTTTCTAATCATCCTCTCTATAAAATCACATTGTGTTTTTTCCTATGTTTTTTTAAGAACTGACATTGATCTCTATTGATTGATGTTGATCCTTGTGTGGATTGATTGATGTCAATATTTGTGGACTAACATCGATACCTATGTGGATCGATGTCAATTTCTCTGAGTCAAAAGATAGAAAATCCAGGAGCTCATTTCCAAATATTATTTTCTCACTTTATTTTTGGCTTCTAAGTAGGTAAACCTTATAAAAAATTATAGGTCTTAAGGTGGAAAAAACAAATTTTAAACATGGTTAAATCTTACACACTTTATTTTTGGTACTTAAAATGAACTTAGTTATTTTCATGTCTTAATTTTTTTTTAAGTTTTGCAAAAAAAATTCAAACAACTAATGCCAAGGGGCTCAAATATCACTACATACATTATTTTGGTTTAGTAAAATAAACTTTCACACTTAGTTACATACTTATAAGAGTTGTTTTTTTAATGTTTATTTGTTGAAAGTTATTTGTTTATAGCAAACCAAGTGATGCATGTATGCTCTCTCCTTGTCCTCTTTATGGAACTCGGGTAACCAAAATCTCTCATTCTTTACCTTTTTCACTTTAGTCCAAAAGTGTGAAAAAAATTGTTAAGGCTTTCCCCAAATTTGTATGGTTTGGATGACCTCAAAATGATCGAAAAGTCTTTTCACTTGTCTTTATTTTCATGCATTTTAGCTTGTAAATGGGAGTTCATTGCATCCTCATGGGTTATTTAGGGAAGTGTTGACCCAAGAATTCATCTTTTGGCATAACTCTAACCCCATTCCATTATGGGGTATATAAATTGAGTTGGTGAATCATTAGGATAGTAGTTTGAGTAGTTGAACTACCTCTATTAGTGATTGTTACCCTCATAATGTATGATAAATTCAGACATCACACTACACTGAGCAAGCAATGGAAGTAGTGGTTGTGAAAAGGACAAGACATTTTTATAACAAATTTATTGACATGGATCCAATTGATAGGAGCATCTCTTGTGTTATCCACACTTGGGACCATCTAGAAATGAGGGAAAATTGATCATTTATAATAACCCCACTTATCATAGACTTATTATTGATGCAAGGTGAGTAGCCCAAAGTTCCATGTCATAGTAAAAACTCTTGAGAGAAGAGGAGGCCTAAAAAACCTTACTTTTCATGTTCTTTTACTTTTTGGATTAACAATTAAAATCCTCTCAAGAGCAAGTATATTGATGGAATTTGATAGTATTATGCAACCTTGTCAGTTTTAGGATTTAGGATGTTACACTTAGGTGATTTTATCATTTGATTCTTTCTTACTTGGTTTTTAAGTCAAACTATCTATTTTTGTCTATCTTAAAACATCAAAATTAATCTTGTTCACACATCACTCCTTTATTTGATGAGGTATTATGCCACCCATTTGACATCATGTATGTGCCTTAGTATTTTTATCAAACTTTGTGTGTGTTTATGACTTGATTGAAAAGGGTGTCATTACACTACCCAATTTATTTTGAATCTTGGGCCTTTAGTCTTGAAATAAACCATTTATCACATCTTTAGAGCGTGATAACATTGTTATGTTGCTCGAATCATTTCAAATACTTGTTTGCCTTGTGTCTAAAATTCTCATTTTGAAACCAAATCCACATGTGATTTTTGGGATCTTTACCTAATGTCATTATATTTTCTATTCTTGTCTAGCTTGTTATTTGTTCAAATAAGCCTAATTTTCCTAAGTTAAGTTTAAAATTAGCCTTGCCAATTTTAAATCCAAACATTGATTGATTTTTACCTATACCTTGTGTAATTTTAGCTTAAACATTGATCTTTCCCTTTTGGGTTGTGTAACTTAGGTTAATTCTTTATTCAATTTGAAAGCTATTAGTTGTGCCTAGATTTGGGAGAAATAGCCTATCTTCCATATGCCTAGAGTTTCATGCCTTATACCAATTGACCAAGCTCATGTCTAAAGTTGAATACCTAGTTTATGCCAAAATGTTTTAAAATTGCAATATTAAATCTCTTACCTTGTTTTGTTTAAAGTCTAGCTTTTGTGCCTTAAAAGACCTAGCACATGCCTATTTTCAGCATAGCTTGTGTGCCTTCTATAAAAGACCTAGAAACTTTTTTCTCTCTTAGATTAGACTTATTTGAAACACTTTGCAGTTGGAGTTTGGTATTCTAGTTTTTATTCATCCACTTGACCTTTTTATTTAAGACATTTGATGTTACACTATTTTGTACAAAGTTTTAGTGTAGAGCAATTAGAGATACAACTCCCTTTTGTGACTAAGTTAGATCAAGTTCAAACCATTTGTCTTTTGGTCATTATTTTTAAGAGTTTATATAACTCTAGGCCTTTTTGTAAAACATTCATCATTGATTTGAATATGTCTCACTATACATATAGCAGAGTCATGTACAATCTAGGATATGATAATGTGGTTACACAAGTAAAATTTATTCAATACGCTTATGGTGATGATGTAGTTTGTGAGACAGATCCCTATCCTCCTTACAAAACTCAATTTGAGTAATAAAGACAAGATCTTTTAGCCCAATATTTGGTTAACATACCTTCATAATTGGAGCAAGACCAAGAACAAACAATGCATCACCTAGCTAGCATACCATCAATTGTGGAGCAAGTTCAACAAAAACCATATTACGTTATGATTCCATATACATACAATCCATATTTTTTTATCATCACTTGCTTGAAAACAAGGACAAATTTTAAATAGATCAGTAGAGGTAGGGGCCAAGTTTCCAGTAGACTTCCCCACAAAAAAATTATAAGACTAGTTAGAGTGCCTTACAACATACCTTACAATTAAACCATTAAATAGGCCTCTTCTATAAATCTTTAAGATCTAGTGTCGATGTCATATCAGGACCCACGTATGCTTGTCACAAGAAAGGTCCTCATGGAGGACCATTTTATATAGATATAGATAACATACCAGACCTATTTAAACTTAACACATAATTTCAATAACATGGCCATGTCAAATGCTCCTCTCATTTAGTTAGGTCCTTCAACAGGGGTATTAATCAAACTGATAAGCCAAGATGATTCAAGTATATACCCATGTATGAACATCACTTTAGTTGGATACATGTTCAATGTCCCATTTATTGAAGAAGTGTCTACTACTTCTATGTAGATAAATGTGCTAAACACAATAAATAACACAAGTGTTGTCCAATATAGACCAACATGGTTTAAATGCACAAATAAATAGTCCATAAGTGCCTTTAGTTAGCACCATGAGCGGTTTTCAATAGTAGGGGGCAGGACCTTCTACCTCCCAACCACAACAAGCTACCTCTAATCCTCAACCAATTACTTCATCAAGTATGCAATCACAAGGATTAAGTAGTCAAATGTAAACTGGTGCCTTGCCTCAACAAAATGTGATGAATGTTAATCCACCATAATAGGTTATGACTAACATTTCATAAAAATAGGCACACTCCAATATACCAATGCAATAGAGGCAAAATATTCTAACACCTCATCCAATGTTCCACCTCATCAAGTAGTGATAATTATACCTCTTCATTCATAGACCAACATGCCTTCAAAAATGTTGCCTAATCAACAATGTATGCCCATTGGTCATCAATAAATGTCGATCACTCTACAAGCATCTACTTCATAACAAGTGTTCACACAACCATGAGGTGCTACTATTCAACAAGTGCCAATTAGGAAATAATTCCCTTTTGTTCTAAACATGTCAAAAATCCAAAGATAGGGCCTTGATTCATAGTAAGTTCCCCTTAATCAACCAAAATTGACTAGTTAGCAGTAAGTCCCTATTTAACCATATCATGCACAGTATTTTACTCAAAGCCACATCCTTCCATCTTAGCCATAATTATACCAAAACTAGACCTACATACCAAATCCAAACTATAATATCACACTATAATACATGCAATTCGAATAATCACATCATAATCTATGAATGCATATTCCTAGTTAATTTCCTAACCAAACTAACATTCCACAACAAACCATGCCTCCTTTAAACCCCAATCAAAGTAATCCAATTTTGATCACCCAGCCTTTGCCTTAGGCCAATGTTCCATCCAATTTATTGAAACAAGAACTACAACAAATGAAGGATGTAATTACCGCCATCCAAGCTAAAATAGACCAAGAAATTTAAATTGGATGACATGTGTTCCTACCCATTCAACATGGAGTATTTATAGATACCATTTCCTTCAAGGTACAAACCATCAAATTTTGATAAATACAAGGGTAAAAAGAGACCCTAAGTCCTATTTAATAGAATTCTTTATTGCTTGTTAGCCAATAGCTTATAGTGACATATACCTCCTTTTGTTTTCTCATAGTTTAGAAAGATAAGCTTTGGAGTGGTTCTTGAAATTGCCTAAGAACTTAGTATCTAATTTTGATGACCTTTTAGACAAGTTTGTGTAGCATTTCTAATACAATATTGAACATGAGATTTCATTGGTAGATTTGACTCAAGCCAAAAATAAGGCCAGTGAAAGTTTTACAAACTATCTACAACAATGGAGAACACTTGCTAGCCACTTCATCCATAGCTTACTAGATAAATAATTAGTCGTTATGTTTACCAAATATTTGCAATGCAAGATACCTTACCAACTAGAGCTAAAATGTGCACAAAATTTCAAGGAGATTATTGATAAAGGTTTGTTAATCAAAAAGTCCCTTATTAATAAAGGGATTATTAAGCTTACCTCATAAATCCAAACTCAAAATCAAAACCACAACCAAGTCCAAGCACATGCCCAAATAGTAAAAACTTCATCTATTCAGCCAACACTACAAATGCAAATTACTCCTCACCAATAACCTATTCATCAATTTCAACCTTCATAGTAGCCTATACCAACTCAATAAACACAATAACCTTTGGCTTTAAAAACCCCTACTCTATGTATAAATGTTCCTACTCATCAATTTTTTAGTGACCTTTGGGAACCCATTGAAGTTGTGTTTCTTAAACTAACCACTACTAATTTGATTAGTTATCCAATTCTAAATCACTATCCTAAGAACATTCCTTATCTATACTAGTATATGAAGAATGAGTTTTGTGAATATTATTGGGTTAATGGACCTAACCTTCACTGTAGTATGCAAATCAAACTTCTCATTCAAAATATGTTGGAAAATGGGGAGATAACATTATATAATAAAGTAGCTACATCCAATTAGAACCTGAGAATATATCAAAACCTTTTTCCACAACATAACAAAAATAACCAACAATAAAAATAACAAAGGCCATATCAACAACAAGAACAACAACAATGTCAACCAAATGGATGGAACCAAGGCTAGAATGATGACAACACCCAACAGACTTACCATGTAGTTGCAAATGGCTACAACAAAGTTGTAGGTCATTTTTTGGGAGGCCAAATTTCCACCATTACCATCAATCCAAGACCAAGTGCTAACCAAATAAGATTATTTCTAATCAATTCCAATCAACCAACCTATGCTGGTGATCCTTCTTTGACCTGAGATCATATACATGCATATTAACAAGTAGGAATTATTATTTTTGGACCTTATACTAATAACTCACCATTACCGCATGACCACATATAAGTGCACTAAAAACCAATACTTTAATTATCTAGCCCCTCACCACCATCATTTGATAGCAACCATGGTACTGTCTCTAATCCTTGATTATGTAATCACAACTCGGTGGTCAAAGATTACCATCCTAGGCCTACAACCATCTACCACTGTACCCATCCAACCTAAAATTATGGATAGGAACAAGTCATATATTGATGTGTTCAAATAGACATTCGATGTTATGCAATATATTTATAAGACCCCTACACAAATTTCCATTTTGGATTTGTTGCATATGTTTACCATACACAAGAACATCTCAATAGAGTTCCTAGTCTAATCATAAGTTTCCAATAATATATCCTAAGATAAATTCCAATATTTGGTTGGACATCTATCCCTATGCCAATAATTAACCTTTGACAAAAGTGATATGTCATCCCTTGGCCCTCTCCATAACAATCCATTATACATTAAAGTTGTCATCATGCAACACAAAGTGAAGCATGTCCTCATAGACAATGGATTAGGACTAAATATTATGTCTCTAAAGTTAATTAAGCATCTTAGATACACAATAGTTGATCTCTAGCTAGAAAATATCATAGTCAAGGCCTACGATAATGAAGAGAAAGAATTAAAAGGCACCATCAACTTGTTAGTTATCATTGGGACTTTGACCCATGATACATTATGTCATGTGTTAGACCTAGATTTGTCATAGAATTCGCTCTTAGGTAGACCTTGGATGCATAAAATTTGTGTAGTCCCTTCAATATTGCATTAGTATCTCAAGTTATCTCATTATGTTATGGAGGTCACCATTCTTAGAGATTTCATCCCTATGAACATTGTAAGCATTTGGAGGTCGAGTACGAAAGCTATAACTACCATTTTGGCTTGAATCCAATTTTAAAAAAGGACAAAGGGAAATAAATTCATTTTTATTTACTAGAGGATAATTGCATTAACCTAGATAGCCTTAATTCATCTTCCCATGTGCTACCTCCTAAAATGTCCAATCACTTTACCATCACTGCTGATAACCTAAGAGAATATTTGACCCATGATACATTCCTCATTACCAAGCTTCCATAGAACCACAAGTCCTATAGAAGATGTAAATCCAAGCCACATGTCATGAAATGAAAATGAAAAGGTAAATATAAATTTCATAGTCTAGCTCCTATCATTTTCACACCAGCCACTGGCCAATAATAGGACCCACTTAAAAATGATGAATCACAATTATACAATGACAAATAGGTTGATTGTTACAAAAATTCCAAATAACTTGTTCCTAACAAGATCATGGAGAATCACACTTATCAATGAGGAGGCCTCAAGATAAATCATCAAGGAACACTTGAGCCAATATCTATAACTTGGTATAAAGGAACCTATGGTCTTGGATTTAAACCACTTGGGGGTGACCCCACATATCTTATTCATGTTCTAATGCCAAAAATTAGTGATGATGATGCCGATAGTGAATTATAGTCTAATCATAAACTTTACAAAGACCCAACCAATAACAATCTATTTGACACCCATGTCATTTTTACCCTTAGCAAAATTAATTGACACAATTTGCTTCGTCTATATCACCCTTAACTTATAGCCTAAGACCAAAAAAAATATACAGTGCCTATAGATGAGTTTGAGAATGATGAGGCCTTTTGTTATTTTTTAAGCCTAAGAGACAATATTCCATTAGAAGACCATAAACAAGGGTTCTCAATAAAAGTAGATCCTATAACTTATTTTAGAGAGTGGGTGAACAACTTTAGCCACAAACAACTAAATAAAACATTGAGTTCCCAAAGTGAAAACTTCTTTGAGGTGATTTTGGACCAAGGTAAAAGTAAAGAGAAAGGTCAATCTTCTAGTGAAAACCTATTTTAGACACCATTAAATGGGAGTAGTCACCTTTCCTCAAACATAGATTAAGAGACTACCAATGATGACTTGCCTATGGGTTCAAGTTCAGTTTTAAAGAACAACATGCTATCGATCAAATCATTCAAGAGTTTCCAATAGTGTTTATCACATGGCCATACTTACCATTTGGAGATTATTATTCATCTTTCCTAGGGTAACTTGAAGAGCCAATCTAAATAGAAGACTTTGTTATTACCAACCAATTCTAATCATTAACAACTATTCTAGAAGATGGTTGAACTTTTCTTGTAGAGAACACTATAGAAGTCAACATTAAGACTCCAAATGACCTAAAATGGATCAAATTAAGTGCATCCCTCATTGAGGAAGAACATGATATCTTTTTATCATTTTTGAGAGAATTTGTTGACATATTTGATTGGGCATACTCAGACATGTCAAGTTTAGACCCTGCCTTGGTTGTACACTACCTTATTGTACACCTTGATGCCAAACCCATGAAGCAAAAATTATGCAAAATGCATCCTTGCATCATTATATTATTAAAGAAAGAGTTGGAAAAACTCTTATAAGTGAGATGTATTCAATCGATCAACTATTCAGAGTGGATATTGAATGTTATGTCTACCAGTAAGAAGCTAGAAGGAATCATAATCTACACTGATTTCAAAGATATAAACAAAGCCTTCCCCAAGTATCACTCTCCTGTACCAAACATTAACATGATAGTTGACTCCATATCTAGGTATTAAATTCTTTCACTGATGGATGGATTTTCAAGATACAACCAGATCAAGATTGCACCAAAAGACCAATATAAAATAGTGTTCACCACTCCATGGGGAACATTTTATTATTAGGTTATGTCATTTGGTCTCAAGAACATTGGGGCCACATACAAAAGAGACATGACCATCATATTTCATGATATGATGCATGACATTGTTGAAGACTATGTCGATGACATATTGGGCAAATCCAAGACCAAGGCCAATTATCCAATTGCACTATAGAGAATATTTGAGAGACTATGTAAATATAAAGTTAGACTCAATCATAATAAGTGTATTTTTGGAGTTAATACAAGCAAATTTCTTGGATTCATTATATCTCATAGAGGCATTAAATTTGATCCAGCCAAACTACAAGCCATTATTGAGATGCCACCAACTTTCAATTTGAAGTAACTCCATAGTTTGCAGGGAAAGATATCAGACACTACATTTCTTAGTTGGTTGACAAATTCCATCCATTTATACACTTGTTGAAGAAAGGTGTCACGTTTCATTGGGATGATGAATGCTAGAAACCTTTTTATCATTTACATGACTATCATAAAAATCCACTTATTTTGTTGCCACCTATCCCAAGAAAGCCATTCCTACTATACTTGTTAGCCAAAAATAAGGCCTTAGGGGAACTTATAGCTCAATATGATGATAGTGGAAAATATCACACTGTGTACTATCTAAAAGAGTTTTCTAAAATCGGATGTCCAAGAATAGTGATTGCAGAGCAAACACACACAACTATTGAATCAAGAAATCTATAAGAGAGTAAAAATTGAACATAATGTATTCAATAATGGAGATGAACTACTTATACAAAGAGATGAAGTTCAAAGCTCTCATAGCTATCATAGCTCATAATTAAGAATCTTAATGAATCGAGGCTCACTCAATGAATAATGCAAAGGGAGTGAGGTATTTATAAGTTGGAGAGATAGTGAAACCCTACATTCTAATGAATGTGGTACTAATCTTCCTAAATAACCTCTAGATCCATAAGAAAGCTAATGTAGACATGTAGACAAAACCCATAGGAAAAAAGCCTACACCAACACCCCCCCATAAGCATAGCTTAGGTAGGCAATGATATAAAAAATGCAAAAAATGGGTCTCAATAACAAGCCCTGATGAGGTACCCATGTACAATGCAATCTCTTTTAAAGTAGAGAAAAGGAGAAAACCCAGTGGGAAAAAACTCCCCCCCAAAAGAGAGAAAATAAGAAGAGACTAAAAACCCCCAAAAAAATATGCTAAAATAATCAACACTCTAAGTACATAGCGATGATCCCCAATATCCTACAAAACATGAAGTTTACCTCCACATAGAAGAGAGAGAATGTGAATGCAAAATGTTACATGGTGAATGTTATAGTAGGTCCCTATAAAACACATGATATCCCTTCCTTTCAGAAGAAAGAAACCATGAGATATCAAACTGTTGAATTCTCACTCAAGTGGAATGCAGATAAGAATCATGATGTAAATCTCTAAAAATTGTTGAAATGTCTCCTTGATAATGCTCAAATGTGCCAAAGTCTAATCAGGTATCATAAGCCTAATAGTAGAAGATGGAAATGAAGAAGCATGTAATGAAAGAGAGTGAATAGCCAGAGAAGAAGATAGACATGGAACACTCATCGAAAGAATGTCTATGAGAAGAGGAGAACAAGGCTCAACAATTATCAAAACTAAAGATAGTAATGTAGATGAAGCACTTAGATTTGTAAGATGAATGTCCATAGAAACTTATGAGTCATCAATACTCTTAATGTGTTTACTCTTACTGAAATCAGTAAAGTCCTCCAAAATGCAAGTCTATGAAGTCTCTGAAAGAGTAACAATCAGCATAAGAATAAAAGTAGATCAACAATGAGACAACTAAGGTTTGGTAGAATCTAATCTTGTAGTGGTGGCTTGATAGAAGGAAGACTACTATCCACCATAGATGTGTCATCATAAGAAATAAAATTAGGAGGTAAGAGTACAACTATCTCAAAAAAGATGATAGGTAGTGGAGGAGGAGGTGTGATGTAAGTCTCAATTGGATCTTTGAAAATACTCTGAAGAGTGCTCCAAATAGTGGAGGGATACTCTATGTGCTCTACTAGTGTATATCCCATGAAACATGCAATAATAAGTGACCATAGACACAGTCACAAGAGTTGGTCCAGTCATTGTATTAACCTAGGTCAATAGGAGCAGGAATCTATCCATATAAGAATAGAATAAGTTCTTGTTCCTTGAGTGAATGTTCCATACAAGCACACCATGAAGCATAATTTGTCTTACCAAAAAGGATAATTGAAGATGAAATAACACTCCTCAATAGTAATCTCTTAAGTGGAGTCGACATGACCACAACTGAGAGTAATAGTGCATGCTCTAGAGATGGACTTCAAACTACACCAAAAATGAGTCCAATCAAATGAGAAAAATTAGTGAAAAAGTGACATGCATACTCAAATGGATGTCGATATCTACTAACAATGCATCTAAGAATACAAGAGAAATCTATGCAAGTAGTCACTAAATAGGCACAAGTAACAGTTATAAAAACTGGATGTGCTTATGAAAGAATGTAGGGCCCACAATCAAATATCCCTAAGACAATCATTAGTGACCCCCCTTGTGTTTGAAATTACAAGCATGCTCAATGTGAGGATTTCAAACTCAGTTGATAATGCATCTAAATAGGTATGAGCAAATAATGAATAATAGATAACGCATGCTCAAATGGATGTCAGGATTAGTTGACAATACATCCTTGTGAATGAGCAATCAGTGAAATTGACCAACTTAATACATGTTAAATTTAAACAAGCCAAGCAAGAGGACATCAGACTCTACTAATAATGCATCCATATGAGGAGAAGTAAATGTGTGAACTAGTCTGATAATCCCCTCCAAATTTTGGCAATTTATAATTCAATGCACTTTATAATGTAAATAGATTAGCTACATGGGAAATTGAAAAATAAACACTTTTAAAAAATATGGCACTCGATTTTGAGTTATTGATTACAATATATTAATGAAACAAATTCTTGTCAATAGCCTATTTTTAATAAAAATTGCACTAAATGATTAAAATACACCTAATGTTAAGGGATTCCCTAGCCTTCCAGCTATTCGTTAGAATTGGCACTGAATCACAGACTTCCTCAAGCCAACTAAAATTAAAAAAATATTTTCCCAATCACCCTTATATGAAATTTTCTAAAAATGCTACTTATAAGGTGTCTTAATTAAAAAATTGAAAAGCTATTTAAAATAAAAATAAAACATGCTTTTCTTTTTAATTGTTTTAGGGCAATTTTAAATTTAAATTTGACTTTACAAGGAGGAATTTAGGCAAGTACGACACCACCAATTTTTTGGCAGAACAAAGAGAATAAATCAAGAATGTGCCACCATCATGTAGAGGTAGGTCTATAAAAAATAGCTTTTTAGTGCTACCATTGGAGATCAAAAGTCTGTAAATCAAAAATACTCCATGCTTAGATGAAACAATAACTCAGAAGGAAGGCCAAATCTGGTAGTGAACCAGTAAGGGAAGGAAACCAATAACTCATGTATCAAAATTTGGAGTTTGATAACCTCTGTGTGGTGATTTATGAGCCTATGTTGTGATGAAGGAAACTCATCACAAAAAATGAAATATTCAATGCCTTTCTATAGATCACACAACAACACTTCATCTTTGATCTACCACGTAGATTTTAAAGAAGAAGTTACAACACACCTATATATCTCCACGTAGTTCCTAACGGTGCCATCTTCCTTGCATGCTTATGGATGTAGCTTGGCAATGGTATGTAGGAAGGTGGGTTGGCATTTGGTAGCATAACACAGAGGAAAGAAGGATGCAACACTATCCATTTCGAATATTATAGCTTACAATGCCTATCCCTCTTCTCTCCTCTAATGTATTCTCAATGCCAATGCTTGGACTCTATCTCCTCCAAATCAAGCACCTAGGTTAGATCTAAAACAAGAATGTAATTTTGATGCTAAAAATGCAAAAGTGAGATGCCAATGTAGAGCTAACATATCAGATTAAAGGATACAAATCCTCAATATAGTAATAGACAAACAAGACCAAAATATAGATCTAGTGCCTTAGCATAGTCTCTCTTCCAATGCCAAAACTTAGATCCAACACCTTCTCCAGCATAAAATAATTCCTCAAGCAGAGTATGGATGCAATTATTTAGATGCTACATAGATATAAGATAATGATGCCAAAATAGATCTTCATAATGCAATAGAGAATATGGTGATGCCTAGGTTAGATCCAATGCTAAGCACCAAAAAACCAATGCCCAAATCTAACGCCACTATGGAGATTTTAACATAACAGTATCCAAATCCAATGCTTGGAGATTCAATGTATCAATATCCTCTATAGTGACCTTGATGGCTATGAGGATGATTTTATAGATTTATGACCAAACTCATGTAACCAATCCAAAAAACCAACATACCAATAATACCCTAGATTTTTCAAAAAAAAGACCCCTACAAATTTTTTTGATCACTTTAGGCGATCGAGGGATTTTAACAAATCTTGAGGTTTTTGAGATTTTTAATTCAAAACAACCTCAAATTTTCAAAAACCCACTAAAACATTTCTTGGAATTGATGGAGAATACAAAATAGAAAACTACTCAAGATTTCAATAATGAACAATAAAAAATAATGATGTTCGATACAAGATACCTTGAGCTCTGATACCATGAAAGAGTTGTCCAGAATCAAATGTCCAAGATTGGTGATTATAGAGTGAACACACACAATTGTTGAATTAATAAATCTAGAAGAGAGTAGAAACTGAACACAATGTATTTAATAATGGAGATGAACTGCTTATACAAAGAGATAAAGTTCACAGCTCTCAAAGTTATCACATCTCACAACTAAGAAGCTAAATGAATAATGCAAAGGGACTGAGGTATTTATAGGTTGGAGAGATAGTGAAACCCTACATTCTAATGAGTGTGATACTAATCTTCCTAAATAGTCTCTAGATCCCTAAGCAAGCTAATGTAGACGTGTAGCCAAAACCCATACGAAAAAGGCCTACACCAACACTATCTAAGTTGTAAACTAGTCACATATGAGGACAATTATATGCCCATAGAAAAATATTGTTTAGCTATGATCTTTATATCTCATAAACTATGATATTACATGCTAAACAACAAGACCACAATTATTTCCAAAGTAGATCCACTCAAGTATCTGTTATCTAAGACAACTTTATAAGGCCACATGGCCAAACAAATCACGCTTATTAGTGAGTTTGAGATAGAATACATCAACCAAAAGGTTATTAAGGGATAAGTATTTCAAATCAGCTTATTGAAGCTCCCCTTGCAAATACAGAACCTCTAATTTTTTAGTTCCCAAATGAGTCCATTATGACCATCATTGAAACACCTCTTATGGAGCAACATTGGAAGCTATATTTTGATGGATCATTCACATCACATGGATCAAGGGTAGGCCGATTGTTTATTAAAAAATAGGGGGATCTAATTACTAAATCATTTGTATCAAGTTTCCTTATACTAACAACATGGAAAAATATGAAACATTCATTGTAGGGATTTGATAGGTAGTACAATGGAATATCCAACATCTCAAGGTTTATGATGATTCTTAGTTAATCATCAATCAGGTTACATACCACTTTTAGACCAAGGATGACAAGCCGGTACCATACAAAGCCATGATTCATACTCTCAAATAGAAGATTGTTGATGTATAGTTTAAAAACATACCAAGGGCTAGTAATAGAATAGTGGATGCCATGACCACCATTGGATTTTTTATTCATCATACTAACAAGGCAAAATAATATCAATTACTCATTAAACATTTTATAGCTCCTATTTATGAACCTTCAATCATCACAATGATCTATGAAATTATCAGTCCCCACTCTATATGGTATTTAGACCTTTATACCTATCTTCATGACCATATTATGCCACCAGACCTATCTTGCAAATAGCAAAAAGCCTTTACCCACCAAGCTGCATGATATACTTTACTTAGACCAACCCTTTATCACCACAACTTTGATGGAACTCTGATTCATTATTTAACTTTGATAGAATCAACATTAGCATTATGGGAAGTTCACGAAGGAGTATGTGGAACCCACACAAGTGGGGTCATCCTAGCCAAAAAAACTCCTACATACTAGGTATTATTGGCCAATTATGGATGCAGATACAACTAGGTATGTTAAAAGGCGTGAAAACTATCAAAGGCATGCCAATCATATTCATGCCCCAACCAAAACATTGAAACCAATGCTTACACCATGGACATATTCCACATGGGGCCTTAATCTCATTGGGAAGATTAATCCAACCTCATCTGATGGCCATAAACACATTCTTACCATTACCAAATATTTCACTAAGTAGATTAAAGCTATACCCCTCACTTATGTGACTGGAAAATGAATTTCTAAATTCATCTTTAACCATCTCATCTGTCACTATGGTATCTCATCTGACATTATATATGATAATGGTAGAGCATTTAAGAATAAGTATGTCAAATCATTATGTGTTGTGTACAACATTACTCAACATTTTTCTACCACCTATTACTCATAAGGTAATGACCAAGTAGAAACAACTAAAAAAACTATGGTCAAAATACTTAAAATAATTGTCAATGATACAAGCCACAATTGGCACCTCTAAATATTATGTGCCCTCTAGGCATACTGCACTAATTATAGCACCCCCATCGAAGCAAATCCATATTCCCTAGTTTATGGCACTAAGTCCATTCTTCCCATTTAGGTCAAGTTACCTTATCTATGCATCTCTTTGAAGCATGTTTTATATGATGAAGCTTATTGAGTAGCTCACCTATAAGATCTAGAGTTACTTGATGAAAAATGCATGGCTATAATCAATAACCTACAATTATAACATAATATATTTCATGACCACTGTAATTGGCATGTTAAACATAGATAATTTGAGCTTGGTGATCTTGTTCTCAAAGAAAACCAATGGAACACCACAACTAATAAGAAACACAAGGGCAAGTTCAAACCTATAGATAGGCCCCTATATCATTGTTGCAAATTATGACTCTGGAGTATACAAGTTCACTACTCTAAATGTAGATAAAATTGGTGAGCTTATGAACATTATACACCTCAAGCATTAATTCACTTGAGAGAACTGAAGTATTGTCTATGAGGCCCATTTTCATGGTACTATATCATGATTTTTCTTGTACTATATCATATACTATTCTACCATACTTTCCTATCGACCAAAGTTGTTTTAACCCTCCCTACCCAACCCCTTTGACCTTGGTTCTGTAGAGTAAATTTTTACTCTAAAATGCATTCAAATTTTCAATCGCGCACTATAGTTTTGGTTCTCACATACCTTGGTCATGGCGACAGAGTTTTGGAGTAGAGCGTGGGTTTGTTTCTTTCAATTCTTTTCCATCTAAGTATCAAAGTGTAGCGGATGCTGCCAAGTGGCATAGTCCAAGCACGGGCTCTCTTTCCCCTTTTTTATTCTTTCATTTAATTTTTTCCTAAGTGTTGAATTCGAGTGAAAGCTGCCAAGTGTCACTTTTTGAAACACGAAGCCAGCCAACTGGCATCATTCGAGACACTTTTCATAACTTTCAGGAGGGCCGTAGAATGTGCCACGTATCCACTAGAAAGAAGTAGAACACACCACGTGTCGGCATCCACGTCTCATTTTGGCAAGGTATTTCTATTATTTCAATCTTTTACATTGATCATGTACTTGTTTGCTCTTAAATGTAAATGAATCCTACATATAGTCTCACTGTGCTCAAGATTAGGATCAAAATTACACTTAGGCACATTGCCATAGTTAGGTTCATTTCTTGCATTTGCGTGTCTGTTTAATTTTCTATCCTTTTTCTCCACACTTGATACAAAATACGAGACTAGCTTCTCTAAAATCTAGAGGTTGTTTCAAGCCACAATATCCCACAACTTGAAACTTCCCATTGTTGTTGATTAGAATCAAGCACAATTTTAAGCATCGACAATTTTTGGCATGCTCGATGGGACAAGTCTTGAAGTTTCTTTCAAGATCATATGAACCAGAGAGCTACGAGGAGTCAGAGCTGTGGACCAATCACCAAATCATCGTTTGTTGCAAATCTAGGTATTCTTTTGCCACCTCTGGTAATTAGTTTAAGGAGAAGAGTCAATCAGTTTCAACCAGTATAGAGAGTAAATATGGGAGATCCTATTTCTCCAAGAAATTATGAAAGCTGGAATGCTGGCAGTCCTCTGATCCTCCCAGTACCACTAGATACTTATCCTATACTAGTAGTGTATATGTTAACTCCTGATGAAGAGCAAATAATCTCAGACTTTCTTCTCACTTTGCAAGATAATGAGGAAGAACATGGACAATTCTTGGATCATGTTTTAAATGATTTGTTTGAAATTATTGGGTCAGGCTATACCATTTTACAAGATAGCTATGAATTGGTTACAGATGAACAGAACAACATTAAGCCTCAATTACATGTGCAAAATTATTTCACTCTTTCAAGATCATCCTTTCAAGAGGTTAAAGTCATGAAAGAGGAGGATAATGCAATAGAGATGGAGTTTGAAGTAGAAGAAGTTAAGTCAATAAATGATATAGGTCAAAAGGCTTCTATTAATGAGAAAACCATCATTGATTTCCTGGTAAGGCATACCAACATCAAGAGTCGATATTTGATGGGCTTCCAAGAACAAGAAGAGCTTATCGACGTCAAAAGCATGTTTGACCAAGACTCACTCAAATGCAGGCAAATTCGTGTGGCCTACACATAGGACATTTCACCAAAGATATACCCATTTCAATCACTTGTATGGCAACATAAGCTAGCTTGTCATGAAGAAGATGTTAGAAATTTTTCTGTTGATCTTGGAGAGAGATAAAGATGCTTAATTAATGTAGTTAGGTAGTTTCCCATTCCCGCATTGTTTTTGTTTTCCATTTTTTTTCCCACTTTCCTTTTAAATAAGTGTTTTTAAACACAGAGTTGGTGGCTTAGAAAGTTTTTTTTTAATTCTTAAAATTTTGTCGCATTGAATGCTTCCCAAATATTTTAAAATCTCTAAGGTACCTTGTACTACAACTTGCATAGCGTGTCCACCTCACTGTTCCCCAAAGATTGAGTAGGATCTACTAATGGTCATCCAAATTTAATGCCATTTGAGACTTGATAGGTCCATAAATATCTCTTAGCAAGATTTAAAGTTTACAAATTCTCAAGCATTCCTGCACCTGAAAAAATATCCTGCTCCTTGTGATTTGTTAGCACCTAGTAAAATTTGCTTCAGCAAGAGTGTTTCTATCTTACACAAGGTTCATACCAGGTATTATAGAAAAGATATAGAGATGGCAGGAGCATCATCTTCACAACAAGGAGCTGGGATGTCTAAATCTCTTAATAGGTTGCTTACTAGTAAATCATATGCTTCAGCTCCTGTGCAACTGTCGAGAACCTATCTGAGAACCATAATCTTAGGAGTTGGTTAAGCCAATGACCCATCAAAATTACAAGATTACGTAGATGGAATCATGGACCTAATCTTGCAAAAAATCAGTAGAAAGAATCTTAGAGAAGGGGCACACCAAAGGTGTCTTCAAAGGGCCAGAGCAGGGTAATATGAAACATTGGCAATGAGGATATGGACCTCACGACTGGCTCAGTTCATTATCCCAACTGTGCATCCATGCCTTGACTTAATTGAATTATGTGTAGACTTGCTCCATGCACCATCTTGAACCATTCAACAGGGTCCCTTCATGGTGCAGATCACACCACAAGCTATTAGGGACATGTTAGCCCTACATCATGACAATACCACTACATTCCCCACTATTGCTAAGATGCAAAAAACATGGGTGAACATCAACACTTAGACAAGGTTTTTGAGGTCTGAGTTACAAATGACTGATGGTGATATTACAATACCCATGCTCCCTGCACCAAGAGCTCAATTCACGCTAGCTACCCAAGACACACTATCAATGATGGCTCTCATTTTTGGCATGAAGGATGACATGGTACTGTATGAAGAATAAATGGCCATCTTTTTCAGGTTGAATACAATCTATAAGATGCAAGAGTATCAATTTGACTTCGCAGAGCACATTGCCTTTTCAATAGTGGAATAGATGACCCAATTCAAATGAAAAGGGGTGTTCATGTATTCCTCTTATTTGTTCCATCTCATATTATATTATAACCCTAATCTTTTCACCCAACCTATGAATCTGAACATGTATGACCCAAGTTTTGACCCCTAAAGGACCATTCTTGTGTTTACATGGACACACATGTTATCAAGAACTAGCGACCAGTATAATTTTTAGGAACTATTCATCACCCCCACTTTGTGTTTCCTTAGCCCTAAACCTGTCATGAATAGGTTATTTCCAAGTGTTTCGAACCTCCTAGTCAATTGTCCAATCTCGTGTGACTTCTATGGGTCCCACCACATGATCATAAGGGTTCATGGGTTTTGTGGGGAACCAATGTTGCTACCAAAGACTTTAACTCTTAGGCAAGCATTCTTGGAGGTCACAAGGTAGGTGTTAGTAGTCGACAATAATTATGGCTCTGTGAAGAAGATAAAAATGTACAATCTCCCATGGATGACCAACATCATGGTACTAGAAACCAGAGACACTGAGACTGTGCTACTAAGAAAGTTGGCCTTCCTAGGTTTCCTATTAGTAAAAGATAAATGGGTTTACAACCCAAATGGTTTCATAGCTTCCTGGGTAAGGACCAATAGGATTGGGGCTAAGATTGCACACGAAGGCCACCCCTTTTGGGAGACCAAAAAAACCCTATAGAAGATGCTCCTGGTCTTTATGTTGAATTGATAGATTTTCCCCTACCACAAAATAGGCCATGGAAAACATTTTATGATAAGCAAAGGGGTTATGATCCCAAAGTCAAGATGAATTTTGGTTTGAGAAGGACATTAAAGAACAAAGATTGGGATGTGAAAAAGATTGAAGCCTATTGGAAATATAGGCAAAAAATTTCTCAAACCACCCATACTTTTAGAAGCATGGATTTAGATTAAATATGGGAGGAACTCTGGGATGAGTGCCATCCCTCCCCTGCATCTAGCTTAGAAACAAGAAAATTGCTGATGCTCGGTACAGGGCAGGGAGCTAGAGCGGGACCAAGCCATAACCACAGGCCTTAGAGCAAGTTGCAGCTGCAGTCACTCCATCAACCTAGCCCCAACCTCTTGGCATCGTGGAACAATAAAGGAGTTTGGTGTCTTCACCACCAAAAGCTTCCCCATCATTTAAAGTGATTGAAATCCCCAGTTCTCGACAAGCACCACTGGCAACACTAGATGTGGAAGGGAAGCAGATGTAGCCAGAATTAGAGACACCTAGGAAGAGAAAGAGGGTGCAGTTTCATTTTGATTCAGAGGAGGAAGAAGAACCTTCATGATTCTAATTATATAGCACTATAATTCCCCCTTATGTAAGTATTACTCCTCCTCCTCCCTCTCAGTCTGTTCTTTCCCCTGTCGGCATGATGCCTCCACCTAGCCAAATGACACCTCCTACCACCTCTGCCATTCCCATTTCACACTTCACCCCATCCTTGACACCTCAAGCCCTAACATTACCTCATTTATCCCACTCTATTCCCAAAAATATATCCCTTTAGCTCACCCATAGCCAACCACTGGTTATTCAATATGGTCTGCCACAGGGATATCCTTTTGTGAGAGGACACATTGCATCCCCTTCCACCTTCCAAACATAGGCTGATGCTGTTAGGAAGGCAAGAGAAGCCTAAATGAAGAAAAAGAAACCTAAAGAGAATAAAACATTAAATACGCCACACTTGAAAACACAATTTGACCCTATTCAACAATAACTAATGGTGACCCATTTGTCACCCAACGTCGTCAAGTCGAGCGAGCAAATGCAACTAGAGGATTATACAATGAACACAGTGGCCATTGATATGTCCTTGTTCCAGCCCCAGGATAGAGTTGAGCTATTGAAAGAATCCACTTCTACAGTCATGGAAGATTATTTGAAAACATCAAGAAGACTATAGAAGATGGAGGCTAATTTGGCCAAAAAAAATGCAAACTATAGCAGTTTGGCTAAAAAAATCAACAAGAAAGATAATGAAATAACAAGCTTGAATAAATAGTTTCAAGATATTGTTTCCCTTCAGATTCATCAGGCATTCCAAGCCTAGAATGATTTATTAAAAGTAGAGCTAACACATGCAAAGGATGTAGAGACAACCCTTAGGCAGGAGAAAGTAGCATTACAGGGAAGTTTTGAAGGACATCAGCTGCAAGTTACTCAATTACAACAAAAGCTACTAGATGAATAAAACAATACTATGGATTTTCAAGCCCAGTTCTAAGCAGAGCAACAAAAAGTGGTGCAACTGATGCTAGAGCTAGTTAATAGGCCAAAAGGTGTCAGAGTTGAAAAATTGGTAAAGGAGCTCTAAGAATCAATGTAAAAAAGAATCTCCTTAGAGATTTTTCAGCTCAGGCCATCTCTCACCTTCCTGCTCAACACATAGCAATTGTGTGAGAAGGTGGAAGATTCAGTGAAGACCACTTTGGCTATAGTCTCTGACAGAGTCACAAACTCCCAAATCTTGTTGCAAAAGCTCTATGATGCAATGGATGTGACATTGGCAGCCACAAGAATCACTGACAAAATGGTCACCATGAAATGAGTCAATGAGGTGCTCAGTTGTAATGCCACAACCAACAGTTGCAAAGAGCTTCTCGAAGTCATGAAAGAAGGCATCAACGAGATGAGACAGGATATTGAATATCAAGTGCAACTAGGTCTTCCTTCTCTAGTTTTGGATGCCAACACGGTGCTGATGGTTGATCAAATTAAACCATTACTGCTGGCCAAATAGAAGGATCAAATAATTTTCTAGGACGTGCGAGATGATTCCTTAATATCAAAAGTCAAAGTTGTTCTGGCTCCTATTTCCCAGCTAGAATTCAAACTGAAAGTTACAGTTCAGATTTTGATAAATTTTTCACACAAGGATATCATCAACCTTGATTTAGCTTTCATTGAATTACAGAACAAGCAAGGGTTATCTGACCATGAGTGGTCCATCTACCAAACAACACTTTTGAAGCTATAAAATTTTGAAATTTTGATAGAGTGGGAGTTGTGTTTCTTTTTGAGCAAGCTCAAAAGTCTTGGGGGTCACCAGTAACTATAGAGTAAATTTTTACTCTACATTGCATTCAAATTTTCAGTCATGCACTACAGTTTTGGTTCTCGCATACCTTGGTCATGGTAGTAGAGTTTTGGAGTAGAGCACGTGTTTATTTCTTTCAATTCTTTTCCATCTAAGTATCGAAGTGTAGCAGAGGCTTCCAAGTTGTGTAGTCTGAGCACGGGCTCTCTTTCCCCTTTTTTTTTATTCTTTCATTTCATTTTTGCCTAAGTGTTGAATTCAAGTGGAATTAACCAAGTGTTACTTTCTAAAATAGGGATTCAACCAACTGGCATCATCTGAGACACTTTTCATAACTTTCAAGAGGGTCACAGAATGTGCCATGTATCTAATAGAAAGAAGCAAAACACACCACATGTCGACATTCGTGTCTCATATTGACACCTGTGTTTCATTCTATTTTTTAGCAAAGGTTTTTCAACAAGCTAAGTAGCAGAAAGAAGCAGAACTCACCATGTGTCAGCATCTAAGAGACAGTCAATTTAATGCCTGGGTTTAATGCTTTGGTTTAATGTTTTGGTTTAATACCTTGATTAACATGTAAATGGCATGCAGTGTTGAACCGTTGAACTATTGAACCATTTTGGTTCAGCAGGTAGTTCAAGGGAGTGTCCCAAAAACCAAAGGGGTCAAGTACCCTTTTAGAAATTAGAAAGGTGTCATTTCATTTTGTTTAAGTGTTGAAGAGTAGCAAAAAGTGCCAAGTGTCACTTTTTGAGCCCATTTTTACTCCATTCTCGAAAGAAGCAGAAGCTACCAAGTGTCACCATCTGTAGGAGCCTAATATGTGCCCTGAATAATTTTACAGCATAGCTAAAGGGAAAGAGAAAAGAGCCACGTGTCTTTGATAAATCAAGCAGAAAGCACCAAGTGTCGTTCTTCGGTGCCTTCTAAGTAATAAGGAGAATTTTAGGAAATTGACTGTCCTCTTCTATTTCAACAGAATAGTGTTTTGTGTATCTATTGTCGTAAAGCGAGATGAAGGGAAACTCAGTGGGAGTTATTTATGGTAGATGGAGCAGTTCATCGGGTAGATTTTTGGGGCCTACAAACATTAAAAGGGCCATCTATTTGTCCCCTATAAGTGGAGGAGAATGGAAAGTTATGCAGCTAAGCAGGTGATGGAATGAGAAAATTTAGGCACAAAAGGAGGTACTAGACATGAATCGACATGCTGTAGTCAAGGCAGCCACCCCACCCCAGCATGGCCCTTTTTGATAAGACCAAAATGCATCCAAGGCATTGAATGCACTGAATTCCACACTATTTTATCTCTAAATCTGAGGCTATAAAGGAGGAAGGGGAGATACAAAAAGGGAGGAGAGGAGAAGATAAAAAAGAAAATTGAGGATTTGAAAAAGTTTTAGACTTTCTAGAGTTTTTGACTAAGTAATATCATTTGCTTTTGTCTCATTTTCTTGAGTTGTAAAGTTGATGTAACTGTGCATGTTTATGTGCCTTTTATGTGGCTAAAAGAATTAAGAAGATTGAACTCTATGCCTTTGTTAATATTATCTATGTCATTTGCAAAATTAGTCTATACTGTAGATTTTCTAGAGTTGTGATTAGGAATGTCATTTGCTTTTGTCTCATTTTCTTGAGTCAGAAGTTCCACATAAATGTACATGTTTCTGCACCTCTTATGTGATTGAAAGATTCTTATGAGAAAATTGAACCCTATGCCTTTGTTGATATTTTCTATATCTCAGCAAAAGAAGTCTCTGTTGTGAGCCTCTGTTTCTATTATTTCAATCTTTTACATTGATCATGCACTTGTTTGCTCTTAAATGTAAATGAATCCTACATATAGTCTCACTGTGCTCAAGATTAGGATCAAAATTACACTCAGGCGCATTGCCATAGTTAGGTTCATTTCTTGCATTTGTGTGTCTGTTTAATTTTCTATCCTTTTTCCCCACACTTGATACAAAATAAGAGACCAGCTTCTCTAAAATCTGGAGGTTGTTTCAAGCCACAATATCCCACAGCTTGAAACTTCCCATTGTTGTTGATTAGAATCAAGTGCAATTTTAAGCATTAACAGGTTCCATTCCATTAGTTTTTTAGGGACTTTTAGCAACAAGATTCAGATCATAGTTGATTCAACATTCTAGGCAATGACCATTTTTGGAGTAGCATGATAGTGGTTTGATAGTTGCATCATTCATTATTTATTTCATTCTATTCACATATTATTGATTATAACCACCTTTGGAAAAATCTAAGTACCACCATCATGCTACTAATTATAACTATCTATGGGAAAATTAGTATCATTGAACTATGTCATTTTCTACTAATTATAAATGCCTATGGTAAAATTAAGAACAATACCTTTATCATGCCTTGAAGTTCCACCTTGTATTCCTATACCATATTATGCCATTTGCTTCATTTGCCTAGTTTATGATTTTGTTGCTACCTAGTCAGATTCTTCCACTATAAGGCAAAATTACGTGACTTGAGGTCCCATCCTGGTACTATGTAAGTAGTACTCTATTCTTGTTGAGGTCAACTAAGTCACCCTTTACCATGTTCTCACCATTTTGTGATCATTTTAAGTTTCAATGCTCTCATCATTTTGTGAGTTGGACCATTTAGTGTCTCGTCATTCTCAATCAAGTTGAAATGCTTAGGAAATTCTAAAAACATTTGATAACAATTTAAAAATCATCATCATTAACCACTTGTTTGCCTTAAAGATTCAAGGACCCGTAGCTAAGTCACAATAAACCACTTGTCATTTAATTTCCCTATCTGTACTGGCCTAACATCCCACACTCTCACTATTTTGTGGGACTATTCCCATATTCCTCTATAACATAATCGTGTTTTTCTTACTCATCATTTTTCTTATATCCCATCTCTTGATAGAACCACATTTGGCTTGAAGTTTATGTTGGACCTTGCATCCATGAAACTATGTAAGAAACATCCACTTGCCTAGTGCATCTAGAGTTAATTCTTTTTATTCTATTCCTCCCATTTTATTTGTTTGTTTTGTTGTCACCTATAGCCTAGGGTCAATGTTCATCATCTTGTTTATTCTCTATTTGCACTAACATTGTGATTACCCATTGTTTGTGTTTTATTTGATTTCATTTTGTTTGTTTTTTTATCTATTTTTTATTTCTTCATGTTTTTCTTTATTTATTTGTTTGCTTGTTTGTTTGCTTTTATTGTTGTGCCTTGGCTTAGTATACCCACATTCATTGGGTGATTTATTCTGGATTATACTTAAGTCTATCCATATTATTTTGTTAATAGTATCATCATGGTTTTTATCATGGGTGATTTATTTTTACTTGATATTGGATTGTGTGTTAGTTTTTATGCATATTTTGCCTAAAGTTATCATGGTGTTTTATCATGATGCATACCATCATATGCTATAGTAATTAAATCATATTCCTATTTTATCTCATTGGCAACTAAAATATTCTTGATCTACCAAATAATATCCCACACCCAGAGTAATTATATCATGAAAGAATTTTAACCCTTGCTAATTAAGACGTGCATCTCCATATTAGAAAGTTGCCTAAATTCATCTTTCTCCTATGTACTAGCTTTCTCTTATTCTATGAGTATGGATTTAGTACATAATGCCCCATATTCTACTTTGCCATCATAATCTCAATGATTATAACCACCTCTAGGTAAATGATTGTGTACCATCCCACTTGCAAATCCAATGGTTATAACCGCTTATGGGAAAATCATTGTGTTTCTGTCTATTTGAAGGTTAATGATTATAATCACCTTTATGCAAATCATTATCTTTATTCTACCCAACTGGGGCATGTTTTTATTGTGATAATGCTTATAACTACCTTTGGGCAAACCATTATCTATATCCACCCAACTGGGACATGTTTTTATCCTGCCAATGATTATAACTACCTGTGGACAAATCATTATTTTCCCTTTTAATGATTATAACCACCTTTGGGAAAATTAGTACCTTTTTTCCCACCTATGCTAATGATTATAACCACCTATGGGTAAATCATCCTATTTGTGTGCCCAACTGGGTAAATTCCATATGCCACTGATTATAATTGTCTATGGAAAAATTAGTCTTTTCCACTCCATTTTATCTTTTGGTCCCATCATTTTCCTCCTTTTCAGGGACCAATTGCTAACCCTTTTTATATGACTACTTCAATGGGGCATCCTAAAGTTCATCCATTACCATTAAATTTGTAATCATACAAGACCTTTTCACTCTTTAAGAAGATGTTACTATGCATATAGCTTCCAACATCTTCCCAAATAAGGGTAAATTGTAGACACCTAAAACTATCCACAATTGGCTTCATATTAGACTCTAGATTGATTCTTACCAACCATTATAGATTTAGCCTATGAATAATTAAACGTCACAAATTTTCTTGTGCATCATTCATTAAAGCTCAAAATCATGTTGAGACATTCCTAATTTAGGTATTCTATTATATTCAATAATAACCTCTCATAGATTCATCCCTAATCACCTTATGGCATCACAATTGTCAATTTAGCTTATGGACCTATTAAGTGGAGCACTTTCACACTTAAACATATATTGAAAGAGCAAAAGTCTAATCAAAATCAATTATCTAATTAAACAAGATTAAATGCCTAGTTGAATTATCCATTTTAAATTAATGAATATCTAAAAAAGGAATTCAAAAATCAAAATATCCTATCCTTTCATCATTGCCTTTATGAGTTGTTAATCTCTTTAAAAATATCCTAAAATACCTAATTTGAGAGCCATGCCTAGTAATTGCAATTCATAATTACTTGACATCTATTAACTCTACTGGAGTTAGTTTTAACTCATCTAGGTTTAGTTTGAACCCATTCCAAGCCTAAAGTCAATCTTAAATCACCTTGGGTGAGAGTTAATTCCTAAGGCTATAAATACAAGGCCATACCTCTTCATTTATAAGCTTAAATATTGTAGAGTTATTATGCAATATTTACTCCATAAGCCTCATGCAAGTAATGTTACCATGCTCAAATATTAAACCAAGTAATCACAATCAAAGGTGCCAAGTAGATAAGGATCCAAGCAATCTCCATTGTCAAAGACTTCTTGATGCACAAGCTGAGAAAGCCATTCAACAAAGCCATTTAGAGATCCCAAGGAAAGTTAAAGAGATATGTCTTTTATGTTTTTGTTGTGTTTTCATTTAATTTTTGTTATCTAAGCTCTCCCTAATGTCTAGGATAGATGTGTTAAGATCTTAGTGTGTTCATTTCATTTATTTTAGGAGACTAACACAAGACTAACCTCCCCCTCTATGTCAAATTCCTAGTTCACACAAAACACTATGTCACCTCAACAAGTGATAACAAATGTTCTGCCACAATAAACATAAACTAACATACCTCATCAATCATAAATATTGCCTAACCAAAAATGTGTTTTTATTGGTTAGAAAGTGCTAGTTGGTCAACAAAAATAGATGTAAAACCCCCAATAATTTCCAAACCAAAAATAATTGCTAAATCAATAAGTGCCTATTTAATATCAAGTGCTAATCCAACAATAGGTGTTCAACCCACAATAGGGTTCTTATATATATTAGGTACTAGGTGCTAGGCAATATTTTCCTTTCACCCAGTGGGTATTACATATGTAATAAGGATCTAACTATCAACACCTTCAATAACAAAGACCTAGTCAACAACATGTTCCCTATATATAATAGGGTTTGATGAGTAGGTAGCAAGTTCCCTCGCAAACCCAGTAATACCAACACATCCCACAAAACCAAATACCAATATTTTAGCCATAATTCTCTAGCCAAGGATATGTAGTCAATCTAAACTAGAATGTGTTCCAACAAAAGCGTAATCCATATCCATAGTATAACCCCAATGCATAAATATGCATACACAATTATCCAACTAAGTTGACCAACATCCCACAATATGCCTAACCTTGTCAAGGTAATCCACCTTTGACCATGCAACGTCAACAAAATTAGGCCACTCCATCTAAATTCCTTGCCCAAGAGTTGCAACAAATAAAGGATGTAATTCAAACTAAATATATTGGAAAACAAACGAAGAAATTTAAATTAGATGAAATAAACTCTTATCCATTCAACATGGATTATCTGAAAATACCATGTATGTTGGGTTATGAGCCACCTAAATTAACAAATGCAAAGGTAAAGGTGATTCTAAGGAGCATCTAAAATAATTCTTTGTTTCATGCAATCCAGTGGCATATAGTAACATATACTTGCTTCTACTCTTTTAAAGGAGTCTAACTAGACAAGCCTTCGAATGGTTGTTGAAATTACCAAAGAATTTATACTCAACTTTGATGATATTTTTGAGAAGTTTGTATAATTATTATCATATAATATTGAGCATGATATTACTATTGTGGATTCAGGCCAAACTAAATAGAAGACTGGTGAAAGCTCTATTGCATACTTACAATATTGGAGAGCACTAGCAAGATAGTTTACTCACAATCTATCAAATAAATAGTTGGTTATAATATTTACTAGGAGCTTACACAATAAGATATCATACCATCTTGAGCTGTAATGTGCTCATACATTCGAAGATATTATAGAAAAAGGAATACATATTGAGAAATCCCTTGTCAATAAATAGATAATCAAGCTCTCCTCTTCTAATCAAATTCAAAATCAACATCAAGGCTAGTAGAACTAAATCTAAAATGATAATCAAAACCCAATTCAAATACCAAGTTTAACGTCACCTCAAGTTAGAAATAATGAGAGACCTAAACTCTATAACCATAATAAAAATGTTGTTGGAAATAGGGTTATTGAATCATGCCATGTTCAGATGGTACAAACATCGACTATCCATTTACTTCCACCCATTCAATAACCACATCCTCTATGCATTCAACTAAGAGTTTCACAACCAACCACCACATAATCAAAACCAATTTCAATCCCCTCCTCCAACAAGAAGACCACCCATTGTTAGACAATGCAGTGACCTTGGTGAACCTATTAAATTTGTGTTCCAAAGATTGGTTCAGGTAAATATGATCAGTTAACCAATACCAAAGTTTCTTCTTGAAGCGATTATTTTTCTTGATTGGTAAAAATAACATGAATTTTATGAGTACCATTGTGTTAGAGGACATTCCATAATATGGTGTATCTAACTCAGTTATTTGATTGAGAATATGCTAGAAAATGGAGAGATATAAAAAGACACCCATTTCCCTATAACCAATCATAACTTGGGTATCTACCAAAATATGTTTCCCCAACATAATAACAATAAAAATAACTAGCATAAATACTAACAAAAGCATCAATAAATCCATCACAAAATCAACATCAATAATAATGCCAGTCATAACAATAAAAAAAATGGTCAAAACCAAGGGAAAATCAACCAAACCAAACAAGGAGGCCATCATGTTATCTTGTATACCTATAACAATGTTTTAGGACATGTTTTAAGTGGTCGTGTTTCCACTATCACCATAAATACTAAATAAATACCAATAGACTTAGACCTTCACCCAACAATGCCCATCAATCGAGCAATACCTATCAACCTCTTTATATCGATGATGCTTCTATAGACTGTGTTGACAACTATTCTCCAACCCTATAATTATCATTCCAAGCCTCATTACCTACTCGAAAAAGTATCAAAACCAAGTTATAGATTGATATTCTATAATAGTGACTCGATGAGCCAAGGTCATTACCAAAGGATTACATCCAAAGATAATAAATAAACCCATTGAACCTATCATGCTTATCAGAAATAAACCAACTAAAAAAACTAAGGGGAAGACCTATGATATTGTGGAACAATTGAAGAAAACACCTACACACATATCCACCATGGATTTATTACTTACATATACCATCCAAAAAGACATCCTAAATGAGTACTTGAACTAATCCCTCATGTTAGATGACATCACTCTAGATAAATTTCAAGCTATGGTAAGATACTTGGCCCTTGTCTAATGTCTTACATTTGACCAAAGTGACAGTCATCTCTAGGCCCTCTACATAATAACCCATTGTACATTGAGGTTGGTATAACGAACCATACAGTTAACATGTCCTTATAGATAATGGTTTTGGTCTGAACATTGTGTCTCTAAAGTTGGTCAAACATATTAGATATATAGCAGTCAACTTGTAGCCATATACAATCATTATCAAGGCATATGATAATGAAGAACAAAAATATCAAGGTACTATTATCCTGTCTGTGGTCATTAGTCCTTTGACCCATGATACTCTATGACATGTTTTGGCCCTAAAACTATCTCATAATATAATTATTGGGATAATCATATATCTATGAAATTAGGGCTATACCTTTTGCATCAGTATATAAAATTTTCACATTCAGGAATGGAAGTGACTATACTAGTTGATATTTAGCCATATTATTTTTGTAGACATCTTGAGGCTGAGTATAAAATCTATAACTCTTAGCTTGGCATGAATCATATGCCCAAAGTAGATGGAAAAAGAGCCAAAAAAGGAAAAGCCACTGAATTAGGCATAGAAGCTAATTACATTGACCTAGACAACTTAGCCTCTATCTCAGTCATGCCTTCACCAAACATTTCCAACCACTTTTATATAATTGATAAAGGATTCAAAGAATATAATACCCATAATGCATTTCATATTACCAAATTACCTAAAAATACAAAGGCTTATAGGAGACCTAAGGCCAAAACTAATTGCATGAAGTGGGAAACCAAAGGAAAATCTCAGTTAAACAAGCCCATTATTTTCAAAATGGCATTTAGCCTAGAACAAGAGCCTCTACCTTAGTCATGCCTTCATCACACATTTACAACCAATTTTATATTAATTACAAAGGATTAAGAGAATATAGTACCCATAATGCATTTCATATTACCAAATTACCTAAAAATACAAAGGCTTATAGGAGACCTAAGGCCAAAACTACTTGCATGAAGTGGGAAACCAAAGGAAAATCTCAATTAAACAAGCCCATTATTTTCAAAATGGTATTTATCCTTAGTAGAAGATGATTCATAGTTGTATATTGATGAGTTATTTCAATGTTACTAAAGTAAAAAGTATCATATCCCTAACTAGATTTTGGATCACCTAGATTATGAAGGTAGAGTCTTAAGGCTATATTAGTAAGGTATTATTGAAGTAGTCTTAATGACCAAGTACAAGGGAACCCATGATATTTAATTTTTCCCATTTAGGGCTAACTCTGCATAACTTATTCATGTTCCAACATCGACTAGTAAAGAACATGCCGACAGTGATGTAGGGTTTAATTATAGCATCTACAATGACCTTGCCACTACAAATTTGTTTAACCCCCATGTCATTTGTATAATTAATATTGTTTATCAACCTTCACATTTAACCTTTTACCATCCATAATTGATAGACTAGGACAAACAATAGTCAACAATGCCATTAGATGAATTTGAAAATGATGAGGCCATATATGAATTTCGGGGATTGAGGAATCACATTCCTCTTGAAACCACAAGTAGGGATTTTATATTTGATTAGATCGTGTTGCCTATTTCACAAAACAGGTGAACTTTCCTAGCCAAAAATTTAAAAAAATTAAACATTGAAGTCTAAAAGTGAAAACCTCTTTGAGGTACTTTCTGACCAGGGAAAAAGTAAATAGAAAGGCAAGTCTCTTAGTGAAAATTGGTTTTCGATGCCATTAGATGGGATATTCACCCCTCTTCCTATGAATTTTAAGCGACCTATAGTCCAAAGCCTATTTATGGATTAGAGATCAATGTTGAGGAGTGGGAAGCTTTTATGTAGATTGTTCAAGAGTGCCCTAAGGTATTTTTTTCATGGTCTTTCTCAGCATTAGGAGATTCTAATTCATCTTACTTAGGTGAATTAGATGAGTTAATTTTTTTGGAGGACTTTGCCATTGTCAATTAATTTAACTCCTTGCCAACTATTTTAGATAATGGTTCTACACTTCTTATGGAGGATACTTCATAGGTGAACATTAGGACTCGAGAAGACCCAAAGTGGATTAAACTAGGCACATCCCTCACTAAGGAATAACATGAAGTTTTTACAAAATTTTTGAGGGATATGTTGACATATTTGCATGGGCCTTGTGGACCAAATTTGACCCTAAGTCAAATTTGGCCACCCCCTCTAAATTAAAAATTTTCATGTGTTCATTTCATGTTTATATGGTCCCTATAAGTCTTCATTTAACCTTGTTAGCATTGTTTAAGGTTAGTTTGGAGAAGTTAAGGTAATTTCATATTGAGGTCATATAGTGGTCTAGGGGTGTCATTGAGAGATAAAACATGGTCAAGTTGTGTCGTATGTGATTAGGGGTTCATTAATGCCATTTCATGTCTAAAACATCTTTTCACCATGTTTCATGAAGTTTTGGAATGTATGAAGCTCACTTGCTAACTTGAAGGTGTTGAAAATAAATATAAATGTGATTTTTGGCTAAAATTTGTATGTGAAAAATCTCCCTAAGTGAAAATTTCATAAAATACCCCTTTCAAATATTTGGGATTAGTTACTTAATTGTCACACCAGTTAGAAGAATCATAAAAAGTTAGATTTTTTATTTTCAACACTTGTTTAAGGAGTTAGCAAACTTGTACGGACTTATGGAAGTCATGTGTAAGAGAAAATAGGTTTAGAGTGTCTTTTCATATTATAAAAATTCATAAAATATCTTTGGAATAATTTTGGAGTTCAATATTTATAGACATATCCTTCTCTCTCTCCTCATCCCCTTCACAAGCTAGTGAAGGCCAACTTCAAGTAGATAGTACAGATCATACAAGTGAAGTTGGGGGCTAAGATTTTGGATAAATTTTGGTACCCCTATACTTTACAATTTTTTTCATTGGTCATGATATTTTTCTCTCTTATCTTTATGAACAATTGTTAAGAGTCTAGATTGATTTTTGAGATCTCAAAACCCTATAGGCTTAGTTTAGAGCAAATCCAGAATAAACTATAAACTCGTGGCTAGTTTAAATAAATTATATTAGCTTCTCATATGTTTTTAGATGCCTCATAGTTATTCACACATCTTTTTTTCATGTGTGAATGGTCTTTTGGTAGGTGATTTCCCTTTTATGCATTGTCTGCAAGTGACTAGTCATGTTTCTATGTTTATGAGTTTTCCAGGTGGTCAAATGCATTTGATGGTTTCTCCATTTCTCCATAATCTCTTATCAACTCGTCAAGAATCTTTGTATTAGTCATGTAATCCATACTAATTTCAGATGCTCACATATCTCCATTATAGACTGTGTTGTGTGCATAGCAGTTGAGGTGATTTTAACGGTTTGAATGTGCTTTTATAAGATCTTGAAAAAAATTCTTCATGATTAATGTATTAATACATTGAGAGGTATAATTATCTTTGAATCTCATAGTCATATATTGCTTTTATTTAAAGATTCAAGCACAAGGTTGCAACCTCCATCTTCCATAGGCCTATAGGTCAGTCATTCAGGTGAATTCAATGTTGTCAACATTCAAGGTTGTCAAGTCATTAAGCAAAGTTTTGGGACCTAAATAGATAGTAGATGCAATGACCAACAGGGGTCACACACTTCAACACAGTCTTACATTGCTAAAAAAATGTTGTTTTTGTTGGAAGAGTCTTAAAGTCTGCAAGAAGGTCTTAAGGTTGGAATTACTGAAGAAAGGTAAGATTATGGAAGTTTGTATTTGTGTGATGATGAAATATCCTAGCAATGATCTCAAGCCTAACAAGAAAACATAGGTAGGCAAATACCTGTAAGCTCATTTGGGAGATAAGAACTATTAAACTTGAGAGCGATGATTTATTTGAAGATTGGAAGGGTAGATAAGAGATTTGGGTTCTCAAAACATTGAAGCCACTGAGGTATAACAAGGAGTGGAAGGAAATATTTCCAAATAGGGGTCTAAGACATAGTTACCCTGCCTACACAAGACAATACATAGTTAGACCTATTAGCTTTTGAAAAGCCTGTGCTTGCTTGTAAAATCTAGAGACTACAGAGAGTAGAATTGTTGGATGATATGAGTGTTTGAACATGATTATAAATTTATGACATAGTTCATCAAATCCATCAAACTCAGACAAGTAAAGACAACATAGTCATTCATATGCCTAGTGTATATACAGGCTTACTTGAGCAGTCAATCCTGAAGGGAGATGGTAAAGCTAGTTGAAGTTGGGATGATCATTAAATAATCAAGGTGAGATAGTGGAAGGTTTGAACATCCATTTCATGATGTTCTATACCTCCATATAGAGAGGAAAATAAGTAAATCATAGTCAGATCCACTCATAGTCATACATAGACCTATTGGTGTTGACAATCCTATATGGACAGATCTTGAAGAGATGTCAAGTGAATTGATGTTGAATGATTTGAGAACATGAGAAGATGATAAATGGCCTAAAAAAACCTTCCCTAATATTATATACCTCTGTCAATGTAGAAACAAATAATACAGTGAACTAGGGTATGATAGTTAATTTGGCACAAGAATCCTAGACTAGAGCCATTGAAGATGTAGGGAGATTTGATGAAATAAAGTGTTTGGAAACCTATTGTAAGATGTAAAGGAACACCACATAGACATAATGGAGGTCATTGGAGGTTAAATAAAACCCAAAACATGTACTAACAAACCTCAACTTCTCTCAGACCTCTTAGAATGCTCATTTACAGCCAATAGGTCATTTTTGCATTTTTTTATGATTTACAGGTGTTCTAAGAAGGTGAGAGATTAAAAATAATGGGATGAGGTAAATTGGTACTTTTCATAACTATTAAAATCTAAAAATTTTCTCAAGAATCCTTGGAAGTGAATAAACTAACTCCATTTTGCAAGGCAGTCCAAATAGGCTTTTGAAGGGCTTATTTTTTGCCATTTCATGGTTTGGCTATAAGCACAATGCTCTAGAAGCCAAAAATTGACATGGAGGTTTGGATTTTAATGTTTAAATTTAATCACACACTTACCAGAGGTTTCACAAGTGTATGAGGAGTTTAGAGCCAAAATTCACTTTTTAGGGCTAGAGGCCTAATTAGCAAAAGAGATAGAAAAAGTAGACTTACACTTGGCTTCAGATCATGAAATTTGACATGGAACTATAAGGTTATATTAGTTTCCTATAATATTCCTTTATTTTTTCAAGATAATTCATACAATTTCCACACAAGAAGAAAAATAGAAAACAAGGTTACAAGGAATGAGGCCTAATTGAGGCTTTTGGTAGAAAGCGACATATTGAGGCTAGTTTGAGGCCTCAAAATGGATTATTTTAGGTTAAATACGATGTAAATAGGATATCCATAAATTTTTTTCAAACTATAGTAATTGAAACCAATTTTTTTACACTTGTGTGAAAAATAGGTCTAAGGAGATAAAGAGCCTTCTAGACACTTTGCAAGAGAATGGGGTGATGTGTCAAAGAGAACCTATTTGGTTAAGTTGAAAGGTGTCAAGAATAGAGAAAACATGTAGGATAAACTGATCTTATCACCAAGAATCCTACTTATCTTTCAATATGTCTATAAGAAAGAGAGTTTCAAGAACCTAGTCAAGGTGTCAAGCATGCATTTCAACCTCCCATGCCACTTGGAGAGATAGAGCATTTGAAGAGGAGAAACACATGAATTTTGAAGTCTATTATGGTAGTTTCCTAAATCCTATTCTTTTTTTAACTTACATGACACTTGTCTATGTTCTCTCTCTTGCATACTTCTCTTCTCCTTCACTTTCTCTATATAAGCAACCATTTTGGCTTTAAAATGTATAATCCACCTGAGTATGGTGAATCCCTACTAATTTTTAGCCTTTAAGTGATAAATAATGATCTATTTTACCTTTTCCATGAGTTATTTTTAGTGTGTATGTTAAGTTAGTTGATCTTGCTAAGTGATAGTTTCTCTTCCTTAGCAATTTGTCCTTGCTTGCATCCATATTCAACTTTGAAAGTCTGTTGTAGGTCTCTTGAAGTGTTATAATGTATTTTTCATGTGTTTATTGAGTTTTATATACACTAATGTCATGATATGACCTTTTTTTTAGTCCTCCTTGTTTAGGTTAGCTTCACAAACCTCCATGAGAAAAATTAATGTAAGGGCAATTTTAAAGTAGTGTCATATGCAGATTAGGATTGTGTTTGAAGTGTACTTGCAGTTCGCTGGTAGTGGTCAGGTTATAATTGGTGCATAAACCTTTTATGATATATTTATTTCATGTTCTCTCAATCTCTTTTCATCTAAATAAGTAATTAGTATAGGTGATAAGCTATTAAAGATAAATCTAGGGAGCTAGCCCTTCCAATCTAGTGGTTTACCTCTACTATAGACAACCCACAAGCCTAGAGGTAATCCACTATCTCAATACATTTTGAGGAGGCTTGAATAACTTCTCCAAAGATACAAAATTGAGTGACAATAGGCCTATTCAAACATGCTAAATTTAAACCATGCCTTGGTTATACACTATCTTGTTGTACATCCTAATGCCAAATCCATTAAACAAAAGATGTGTAAAATACATCCTCATATTAATGTGCTAGTTAAAAAAGAGTTGGAAAAAATCTAAGATGTGAAATGTATCAAGATCATCACCTATTCAGAGTGGATTTCAAGCATTATGCCAATGAGTAACAAATTAGAAGGTATCAAAATTTGTATTGATTTTAGAGATATCAACAAATTCTATTAGAAAGATGGCTTCCTTTTGACTAATATTGACATGATAGTCAACTCCATAGCTGGGTATGAAATTGTTTCTATCATGGATGGATTTTTAGGGTAGAATTAGATCAAAATATCACCAAAAGACCAGCATAATACAACATTCCACACTCTATGGGGAATGTTTTGTTATCAAGTGATGTCATTTAGACTTAAGAATACCAGAGCCACCTACCAAAGATCCATGATAGTGATTTTCCAAAACATGATACATGACATTATTGAGGACTATGTTGATGATATCCTGGGTAAATCATGTTGGGTGAATATTTTTTCACCAGCTAACTGATGAGTAAAATAGGTCTCTTCAACCACAACAAGGGAGATTTGTCAACCAAATGTGCATGTTTACCACATCAGAGGTGGACAAATCTCTCCTCTCACCAAGGGGAGGTTCCCTATAAATATGAGGAGTTATATACTATATATATATATATATATATAAGTAGAAAATAACACTTAGGGGTAGGACAACACCATCCAGCTCTATTTTTTTAGAGATGATGTTTATAGACAAAGGAGAAATCCTGGTGATAATACTGAAGGCACTTCTCTTCTTTCAGAAGTGATCTTGCAGGAAACAGCAGCAATTTTTTCAGGTAGTGACAAGTAACTGATTACAAGGGTGCAGTAACTAGCAAGATGAAATGGAACACAAAGTCTCCACCTCAACTAACCAAAGAGTGAAATACAAAGGATAATGGGGGCACAAAGTCATCCCAAGATCATTTACATAAAAAGAACACTAAAAACACACTGAAGACAACTATGACAACACAAATCTAAAAGTAACTGACTTCAAGACATCTTCTGGATTACTCCCACTAGTTCTGCCTATTAAATTAAATAAACAAGAATGCTCCTAGGAAATGGACATAAGAATAATTTCTTAGAATAACACAAGCTATAACATCACAAAGTATGAAAGTAACTTGCTTTCTCATTCATATAAAGTGATATGATCAACAATCTGAGCTCAAAGTCTCAGTAATCGCCTTTCAATTTGGATAGAGTTTCACTTTTGATAACCAAAAGATCTCCCTTTGCATAAAACAAGAGATTACAATATATGGCAGCTAAGAAAGGCTTGGCACTTTTTCCCATGGGACAGCCCATGCTGCATTCAATGCCTTGAATGCAATTTCAATTCTATCAAAGGGGCCATGCTTAGAATAGTGCATCGGCCATAACTGTGGCATGCCCATTTATCTTATATGTCTCCTCCTTAGCATGGGTTATTTAGTACTTTTTCCTAATGTCTGCATATCTATCCACTTTGCCTTTACTTCTTGGAAGAAAAATAAGCTGCATCCTTAATTTAGTGCACTCAGATGACCACTTGGTCGACTGTTTCACCTACTAGAAATAACTCCCTTGTAGATATTTCTGATCTTTTTATATTATTCTCTCTTCCCTATAGAAATTTGAGCTCTCAGGCTATCTTCTTTAGCTGGTCGCTTGGTTCATCCTTTAAATCCCACTCTATATTTGAAATTTAACAGATATTCCATTACCTTAAATTTGACGTCTATGGGGATGTCAATGGTTGCTATTTTTTTGAACCATGTTGAACCATGAACCTTTGAAAGTTCATTTGTTTATTAGTTCATTGGTTTAGGTGGTCTTTATTGATTCTTTGGTTCCATCACTTCCCTAGTTCAATCACTTTCTTGCTCTTTGGTTGAACCTTTCCCTTTGAACTAGTCTCTGGAATCATCCATGTTCTTTCTTTACGTGGAGCTTCCTTTGAACCATTGAACCTGTGAACCATTGAACTTTGAACTCTTTTGGTTCAAGGTTCAATTGGTTCATTGGTTCATTCTTTTCCTTTTCTTCGAGCTATCTTTGAATCTTTAAACCTTTGAACCTTTGAAACATTTTGGTTCAAGGTTTAACGGTTCAATGTCTTTCTTAGAATCCTTTGTTTTTGGCTAAGTCTTTGGAAGCCTTGAAATTCCTTTAGCTCTATGTATTTGGGACACCCCGAAGGGAAGGTGTCCCTTCGAGTCTTTGAGAAAGGTCCATTTTTTGGGTGCCGAGAGCCCCTTGCAAGGGTACCTACCCTTTGGGTTTCTTCGGGCAGCTTTTGGGTTAATTCCTTAAGGCGGCCTTCATCCTTCATTTCCTTCAAACAAAATGTCCGAAGAAATTCCATTGGAAATTTTTTCTAAAGGAAATATTCCTTTGCTTTGTCCACTTTTCTTCGAGCTTTTGCTTTTCCTTTCGTGTGAATTTCTTTGGATAATTTGTCCAAAGGATTTGCCTTAGTCATTTTTTCATGGAAAATCTTTTCGAAGGAATTATTTCAGTTCCTTTACTTAGTAATTTCCTCAGACAAAAAGTCTGAAGGAAATCTTCTCTTTTGGCCTTCTCTTTGATCTTTGAACCAATGTTCCCTACCCTCCACAAGGGCACCTACCTTTAGTTCACTACCCTCTGCAAGGGTACTTATTCTTTCAACTTTGAGGTATTCCCTTGAATCAACCAATTGAACCAAATTTGGTTCAACAGTTTAATCTTTATCGAAATCCTTTATTTTGGCTTAAGTGTTTTGACCGCTTAAACCAAACACGTTGAACCAACCACTTGTTGAACCTTTGAGCCATTGAACCTGTTGAACCTTTGAACCAAAATGGTTCAAGGTTCAACGGTTTAATGGTTTAAGCCTTTGTCAGGAATCTAGAACAACAAACATGCTCTGATACCACTTTTCAGGAATCTAGAACAACAAACATGCTCTGATCCCACTTGTCAGGATGTGAAACCGGAAACATACAATTGATTACCAAACTTCAAGCAACTTAAATATGCAGAAATAACCAGAATCAACAAGTAACTAGAATTCAGAATAACACAGCATATGAGAGACAATACACAACTTGTATTAACACTTTATACAGAAAAGAATACAATAAAGAAGATGCCACTTCTTCTCCACCACCTTACAGAGGTTTCCCACACCTCAAGTGAACAGTACTTCTTCTCCCCAAAGCTCTCCCTCTCACAGGTCACAACACCCAACTCAAATACAGAGTTGGTGTTCACCTCCCATGCTCCACGCACAACACAAGTGCTCCATGCACTCCACAAGCACTCCACGTGCTCCACAAGTACTCAAGGTACTTCAAGTAGATCTCCCATGAACCTGCAATAACCTGCACTTCAACAGACCATACTTATGGAAGGAACTCCCTTGCCTTCCTCTCTTGCACTATCCGAGTACACACCTGTACTCCAAGTAGATCCTGCCTGATACTACTCCCTATTGTGTTGCTGTCTATATGACCTTGCACACCTGCAAATCAAACAACGGTTCTGCTCACCTGTGAACCTCGACCTTGCATACACATACACCTGCAGATCAACGATCTTACTTACCATGTAGATCTCCTATATAGGCCATGCAACTGTGACCAAGATCCTACACTCCTGAAGAACCCAGCTGGCTCTCCAATCCAGCACCAACACACCTGGTACTGTGGCACTAGGAGGAACGCACCATTGCTCTACCTCACACACAGAAGGAGCTTATGATTATGCTCTCTTACTCCCTAGCACACTTTTCCAATACAACCATGAGTCTATTATATAGATCTCATCCAAACAATAATTAGACATCTAATTACAATAATTAGATCCGCAGCTCTTAGTCTAAAAATAGATCTCTTCATGCAAACACTTGGTTCGTTAGCTAACTGCCCGTAAATAGCTCGCAGTCGAACCACACAGGCAACCGACATCGGTCCCTGTCTGCCTGGAGGTGACCGACGTCGGCTGATATATGACCGACGTCGGTTGCTTCCCTTTGCTATCCTGCCGACGTCGGCTGATCAGACCGACCCCAACTTCTCTGCAACTCAGCAACCTTCAGCAACCTCCTCTCCTGTTTGCATCAGTGAAGCTTTTAGCTCCACAATCCCAGCAACCTTTTTCTTTTCATTAAGTGTTTTGAAGCTGTTGAACCTTAAAGTGGTTGAACTTGTTGAACTTTTGTCTAAGCGCTTAACTCTTTAAGCTTGTCAACATCATTCAACCTTTGAACCTTGAACCTTTTTGGAAGTGGGGTTCAATGGTTCAATCCTTCCTTTGAAGCTTGCTGATGAATATTTTTGATTCAACTAAGGCGTTGAACTGATCCTGAAATTGCCTAAGTGTTGGGAACTTGTTCCTTTGTGAGAATTTGCTTGTTAAATCCATTGAACCTTTGAACCTACTAATCCCTTAACTGAAAAAGATTGAAAAATGAGGAATTTGAATGCTCAGAAAAAAATTTTGAGAAGGGAAGAGATAATTTTGGCCTACAAGACCAAAATAGTTCATATGTTGTCCCAAAAATGAGTGACAAATTTTTGGGAACAACAAATCAAATACTTGTGTTGATCATCTAATTATACTATGAAGAATATTTGAGAGACTTTATGAGTACAACACTAGGTTTAATATGAAGAAGTGTGTATTTGGTGTAACTTATAGCAAATTATTAGGCTTAAATTTATCTCATTAGGACATTGAAGTTATCCCAGCCAAAGTTTGTGCAATTACAAAAATGCCAACACCATCTACCTTGAAGTAGCTCCATACTTTAGAAAGCAAATTTCAATATATTAGATAATTTATCCCATAATTAGCTGACAAATGCCACCCATTTATGTACTTGTTAAAGAAGGGAATTAAATTCTCCTAAAATGACAAGTGTCAAAAATCATTCAATCATTTTAAATAATATCTTACCAACCCACCTATTTTGTTTCCACCAATGCCAAATAATCCATTACTTTTTTACCTATCAGCAACTAAAAATGGCCCAGGGGCACTTTTGGCATAGCATAATGAACAAGTAAAATAGCATGTTTTGTATTATATGAGTTGAACATTGAGCACATATGAACACAACTATATGCCAATTGAAAACTCCTATCTAGTAATGGTGTTCACAACCCAAAAGTTGTGTCATTATATGTTGAACAATAAGACCAATGTTATTGCCAAATTAGTTCTGCTCAAGTATCTACTTTCTAAAACAGCTCTACAGGGCTACATGGAAAAATATCCCATGATCTTGAGCAAGTTTGAAATTGAACATGCTAACCAAAAGGCCATTAAGGGGAAATTACTTAGAAATCAACTTCAAAAATCTCATTTTCAAGATACTCAACCTCTTACATTTAGATTTTCAAATGAGGCCATTATGACCGTTGAAGAAGTAGAAGCACCTCTTGAGATTGAATGGTGGAAGATGTATTTTGATGGATCATTCACAACTCATAAATTAGGTGCCAAAATATTTTTTGTTATGCCAGAAGGGGATCACATCCCTAAGTCCTTTTGTATTGGATTTCCCTATACCAATAACATGGTAGAGAACAAAGCACTCATTTTAGGGCTTCATCAAGTAGTATAGTGGAGCATTCAACATTTACTAGTGTATGGTGATTCTTAGTTAATCATTAATTAGGTCATGAACGAGTACAGACCAAGGACAAGAAGTTGGTTCCCTATAAAGATATAGTCAATATTCTTAAGTAGTAGATTACCAACATCTAATTTAAAATAATACCTTGGGTTAATGATATAATAGCTAATGCTATGGCGACTATTGGATATATGATTTGGAGCATAGACAAAGTAAGGGATTATTAATTTCTTGTTAAACATCTCCTAGCATCAGCAAATGAACAATCAGCCATCGATATGGTTTGTGACATTATTGGTCCCATGTTTCCCTGGTACTCAAACATATACACCTATCTTCAAGACCAAACTATCCCTCTTGATTTATCATGTAAAAAATAAAAAGCCTTCACCCACAAAGTCTCTCACTATACCCTACTTGGAATGAACTTGTATCATAGAAGCTATGATAAAACTCTGCTTTGTGTTTACCTTCAGTAGAATCTAGATTACCATTTAAATAAGTCTATAAATCAGTGTTTGGATCCCACACCAATGGGGAAATCTTAGCTAAAAAATTGCTGCATACTGGTTATTATTAGCCAATGATGAAAGTAGATGCAATTGTATATGTGAAGAGGTGTGTTGAGTGTCTGAAGCATGCCAATTTAATTCATGCTTCAGCCAAGACACTCAAATCATTGACAACACCATGTACATTTTCAACATGAGGACTCAACCTCATAAGGAATATCAATCCCACATTTTTCAATAGCCTTAAACACATCCTGACTACTATAGAATACTTCACTAAATGAGAGGAAGCCATTCCCCTCACTTACGTAATTGATAAGTAGATCTCTAAGTTCATATTTAACTATTTCATCTATCATTATGAAATCTCCTTTGATATTATATCTAATAATGGTGGATCATTTAATAACAAAGATGAGAAAGCACTTTGTTCTCAATACCATATCAAACAACATTTCTCTACCACTTAATACTCATAAGGTAATAGCCAAGTTGAGGCTTCTAATAAAACCATTGTCAATACTTTAAAGAAGATTGTTAATGACTCTAGTCATAATTAGCACTTGCAACTTTTAATTCACTTTGTGCATCCCTCTACCACATGCCATACTCCAATAGCAGTTACACCCTATTCACTTATTTATGGCACTGAGGCCATTATTCCTATCAAGATCAAGTTACCTTCTCTCCAAATTTTGTTGAAACACATCATCAATGACAAAGAATACATAATATCTCACTTGCAAGAGCTAGACCTACTTAATGGTAAATGCTTTGCCACCTTGAATAATCTTTAGTCATATCAAAATAGATTAAAAGGCCAATATAATAGGCATGTTAAGCATCTTGAATTAGATCTTGGTGGCATGGTGTCAAAGGAGAATTAGAAGAGTGTAAATGTTAAAACCAAGAAAAAAGGGAAGTTCTAATGAAATTGGTTAGGGCCCTATATGGTTGTTGCCAACTACATTTCTAGAGCATATAGGCTCACTACACTAGAGGGAGATGAACTTGATGAGCCAATGAACATAATTCATCTAAAACATTTTTATGCTTGAGGGACTTGGATTATTGTCTACAAAGATCATTTAAGTTATGCCACATTATACCTATTCTTTTTACTATACTCTTTTACCATTATGCCATGCCCTTAACACTTCTCCATGCAGTTCTTTTTACCCAAACCCACCTATCATGTTTGTCCTTAGTTCTGATTCATCTTTACTTCAAGCATGTTTAGTTGATGATGATAGATTCAATTCTAGAAATTGTTTTAGAATTAAATGTTTGAATGGTAGTATATGAAAGTAGTATGATAGTGGCCCTGGCAATTGCATCCTTTATTTGTTGTTACATTCCCACCTTGTCCTACTAATTTAACATTTTTTTGGAATAATAGAGTTTTAATCCTATTTTAGTTAAGGGTCTAGATTAATAAATTAGTAAGGAATATTGAAATAAATATAGTCCTAGTTTGTATAATTTATTTGTCTTTTTTACCTTTTTAAAAATGGCAATAAATAAGGAAAAATACTGACTTAACTAGATATAGGTTAAGATGGCTGAGACAGAGGCTGAAACTGGCTATGCAAGACTGCGATAGTGTCATAAACCTAGATCTATATTTCATTCTATGAAAGGATAGGATTACAAAAAATATGACACTTTGGTGTCTGATAGTCTTGTCCACTCCTACCACTATTGTCCAAACTGGTCATAGAAACCTGAAACTTTCTAGGATTTTGCATTATTCCTATGTGAGCCTGCCTATAAAATATTGATTTTTTATTTTGATGGAACTCATTGTAGTTATAATTTATTCTTAAAACCCTAAACCTCCATCATGTTTAATAAAACAATGTTTGAATCATTTTGAGAAAATGGGGGGTTAGTGTGTAAGATGCACTGAACATGTAATTCACACCCCTTGTGTGGGCATGCTGCCTACATACCAATACTTTGAAGAGGGCTCAAGCCATATGTAGTTCTTCCACGTAATGTGCTTTGTGAAATAGTGTAATGCAGATATAAAAATGCTAAATTGAGAGTGGTTGAGGTGGCTAAGGACTAGTATAAGGGTTTGAGTATGTTTACAACTATGTTGTGTGATTGTATGCAGAGAATAGAGAAGTTTGCCTTAGTGTTTTGTTTGTATTATTGCTTGCTCTGTAAGATTTGTCACCCCCTTTGTAAATGATCTTTGCATAGGATTTTATAGGGAACCATTGGTCATGGTTTATATGTATTTATGTTAGGTTAACATAATGAAAGATAGGGATCAGATGAAAATAATCATTTATGCTCAAAATGCAAATGGATAAGAGCACCAAAAATGGAACACCCTAGGGTCCAATGCTATAGTCTAAGTATGGTGCTCTTTTCCTACAATCTTGAGACCTAAGGGAATATGATTGGCCTAGGAAAAGTAGCCTAGCTAAGGTAGAATGACCACTTAGAAGGTTTTGGATGGCTAGTATTGAGAAAAAAGGTGTCTAATAGGGTCACAAGAGCATGCAAAAAGGAGATAAGGATAGGGTGTCACAAGCCACACTCAAACTACTAATTTAGACATTTTATATGACTAAATTTACTCCCCATTTATTATAGTGATGCAACAAAATGAAATACTAGGATAAATGAAAAATATAAGGTGTACCTAAACCTACCTACAAGGGTGAAGCCCATGAAGATGTGTGATGCTGAGTGTGCATAGAGACAACACAACATGAAGGGTAAATCTGTAAGAGAAAATAAGGAGTAGATCAATTCTTACTAGACACGCTATGTCTAAAATAAAAATGTACAGAGGCTAGGTAAAAAAGAGGAAGAGAAAGGAATGAATACACCTCATTAAGTACGTGAACCAATACAAAACCTGTCGTGATGTTGAATGATATTGGGTATGTGTTATACCAAGGGTAATCTCATAAATAGATCTAAGTGCTCAATTCCTTGAGAGTGGATCAAGAATACAAAGATTTGGCCCTTTGGTTTTATTTTCACCCATTAAGTGAATTTATGTGATCATGTGTGTTTTAATCAATGTTTAGACTGTGTGTCCAATCCCTCTAAGTAGGTGGCTCAATAATACAAAGGCTAGCTAGTCTTTTGGCTCCATCGTTGCCCACTTAGTGAAGTTGTGAACTAATACTAGTATGAATGTGTGTTGTATGAGATGGCTCTTAAAGCCCATGAATGCTCTGTAATCTAATAATGTGGTGTGGATAGTCAAATGTGTACTAAGAACTAGGCCAATCTTGGCCAATCTGAAAGGTGGAGATTAAGATTGTATGAAAGCCACTCTAAATTGAGAACTACGCTTATATGAAAGCCACTCCAAAATGATTCCAACCACCTATAGATGGAATAAAGCACATAATTATAGATAATACCTAGGTAATACAATGAGCTAGAAATAAAATAAGACAAATGTGTCACCCACATTACCCCCAATCACTGGTGTTTGTAACATGGATTTTGGTCTGTAATTTATACCAACTTCCCAATATGAAACTAGAAGTGAGATCCATCATGTTGCACATGATGCCCCCTATATATAGATACTCTAAGTAAAATTGTACTAAAATTTCTTAATCTAAACTATATTGTAGCTGACAAAACTATAACTAACCTTACCTTTCTATCTGTTTCTAGAAATTTTGAGTTTTCTGTTATTTGGGCAAGAGCACCAAAAAAAGGACACTCTATTGTTTGGAATTGTAGTCCAATTATGTTATTCTTATGCTTTACTATTTTTTATCACTATTTTATATTCATCATAGCTTTCTAGTCTGTTCTACCTAGTTTGAATTTTGAATGCTATTCTGAGTGTTCTAAAAACTAGTTTTTGACTGGTAGAAGGCTCTGATCTCTATGACAAAACCCATGTTTGTTGCCTCCTCTTATGAGGGTAGGAATGAAGACCCTATCATGAATTCTCTCAAAATAAAGAGCCCTAAAAGTGTGTTATGATGCAAAATACATGATATAGCAATGATAATAGAAAAGATGTCTTAAGATATAGCATAGTTTGTATTGGATATTGTTAGATCAACAAAGGTATGCCTATATAGATATAATAATGTAATAGCATATGTAGTATATTGAACTAAAAATGGAAATTTGGTTAGTTTTTAGTTTTCAAGGAGGGGTGGATCATGATGTCCATCATGGCATCTAAGAATGAAAGATAATGCATGATGTGGATCATGGCATTGCAAATAATTGAGAAGCAAACAAGCATGCAAGGCAAGAAGCATACAAAAGAAGCTAAGGGGTCAAGAAAAAAAGGGAAATGGGTACATGTCACTCAAACTAGGAAAGCAAGCATAAAAGACATGTTCAAATACCCACATACACATATAATTGCAAATAAGGAAGATTGGCATGACGGCCACAAGAACATAGAAGAGTACAAGAAAAGGACATTGGCAAATGTCCTAAGGCACACACAAGAGACAAAATAGGAACTAAGAAATGCAATCACATCTAGCTATTCAAAGCAAGAAAGTAAGGCATGTAAATTTTATAGATACTATCGCATCTAACTAATCAAATCAATAAGTGAAAGTATGCAAATCATGGTGTACAAAACTAGGTAGATGCTAAGAAATACATAAGTGTTATATACTTAGTGAGTGTCAATAGAGTAATTTGTGTAAGCTAGTAAGTAATATACATCAACATGATAACTAGAGTGTGTGTTGTAGGAATGGCATAAATTGTATTTTCTATTAATGTAGAAGATGCCCCTAATGGGTAGATATGTCAATGCATGTCTCAAATGTAGAAGTGGGATGTCCCGTCAATGGGTAGAGTGAAGCAATAAATAATTTAGGTGTCACTACACACACTCAAATAAGATCAAGTGAAGCATGGTAATGTAGATAAATCAATAAATAATATCATAAAATAACGAAATGCAAGTCTAGCATAGTAGTAGAAATGTAAAGCATGGATAATGCATAAATTTGTATTTTTTTGGTGTTTTTGAGTTATTTTAATGTTTTTTTTTTTAGATGTTATATTATTTTTGTTAGTTTTGAAATAAGCTATGTACAATCAATCATAAGGAAACTATGTATAATAAAACTAAAAGATTATGTACAAGTAAGCAAAGAGAAATTATGTATAAGTAAGCAGAAAGAAACTATGTATAATAAAATGTGTGTAATGAAATACTATACATGGAATCTAAGTATATGCATAATATTCATTGGATTTTTGAGTTTATTTCCTTCAAGTGATGCTAGATGATGTACTTTAGGGCTAAGATTTTTTATAATGAGGTATGGACCTAGCCAATTTGGTTTGAATTTTCCTTTGATTTCTTCTTTGGCATTGACATTGCAAAGATTTTATTTGAGAATGAGATCATTAACTTTGAACTCTCTAGTGTGAAATAATTTTTTGTACGATCATTTTATGAATTTTTGGTAGATTCTAAGATGTTCAACTACTTGGATGTATCTATGGTCTAACTGCTAGAGTTAGTGTAGATGTTTTTCATAATACTGGTCATTGGTGAGGATACCTTTAAGGGAGACACGTAGAGATGGGATTTTTAATTCCAATGGTAAGACTAATTCTATGCCATAAATGAGTGAATAATGAGTGGCTTATGTGGATGTATGGATACTTATGTGATAAGCCCATAATACAAAAACTAGTTGATTATGCCAATCATCTCCAAATTTGGTCACTATTTTGCTCAAAATGTTGTTGATGGTTTTATTGGTAGCCTTTGCTTGACCATTTAATTATGGGTAATATGAAGTGGATAATGTGTGTTTAATCTTATATTTTGTTAAAATTTCTTGATAGTTTTGTTCTTGAATGATGCTCCATTATCAAAAATGATAGTTGTGGGTAGGCCAACGTGTGAAATAATTTGAGTCATGAAGAAGCTACAAATGTCCTCCCCTGTGGTAGATTGAAGTGGAATGGCTTCCATCCACTTGGTAAAGTATTTTGTAGCTATGATGATGAATTATACCCATCGATGGATTCAAGGTTAATATCTCCAATAAGATCAAATCCCCATAACATAAATGGTCATGGAGAGATAATAGGTTACAATTATTATGATGGTGCATGATGTAGGTTACTATGTCATTGACATTTATCACATAACTTTATGTATTGTGAATATTCATCTTCCATGGTGGGCCAATAATATCCCTATGAAAGTAATTTGTGTGGCATGCCCTTTCTATTAAAGTGACCACTACATTCACTAACATGTATCTGTGTGAGAACAATTTTAGCTTCTACTAAAGTCAAGCATTGAAGCAATTGTCATCGAAGGATCACTTTAAAAGGTCTCTACCAATGATTACATTACTGAGTATTTATTTGTGTAACTTGTGTTTTTCATTTCATGCGAAAGTGTCTGGTGTAATAGATTTGTTTAAAAAGTTATAGATATTAGAGAACCACTATGGAGTTGTATAACTGTGTGTAGTGGCTAAGATGGAAAGGGCAATCAAATTTACATTGGATATTGATGGCATTTGTAATCATTTAATTTCAAAAATAGCTTGATCATCATTGATGTCAATAAGAATTAGAGATGTGGCACTTGCCATTACATCTAAATGCCGGTTGTCTTTTCTTGGTATACTTTCTATAGAAAAATAGTCAAACTATGATGATAAACATTGTACCATGTTCTGGTATGGGATAAGATGTTCTTCTTTTGTCTGATAGACATTATTGACTTGGTTGACCACAAGTTGGGAATTATCAAAGACTTGAACAGATCTAATTTGGAGGGACTGGATGACAAAGAGACCTACGATAAGTGCTTCATATTTTTTGGTGTTGTTGGTGTAGGAAAATCTTAATCGATATGCAATAGGAACTGTGTAACTAAAAGGGTCGATAAAGACAATACCTACCCTTACATCAGATTCACATTGAGAACCATCAAAGAACATGGTCCAAATGTTGGAATGAGTAGAATATGTAGTAAAATCATCTCTAAATGTGTCACTAATAGGATTAGTGTCCAAGAGTGGTGCAATTTCCAAATGATCCGTAATGATTTAGCCCTTTATTAATTTCTATATAACTATCTTTAAGTCAAATTTTGTTAATAGCATGACCCATTTTGTGATGAGACTAGAGAGATGTGGTTTTTCCATTAAAAACTTTAAGGAATCTATTTTATGAGTCTCATTATTGATCATGTAATGTCAAATTTTTTGTGTGGTAAAAACTAATGCTGGACATAGTTTTTCCATCATGGAATAATTTTATTCATAATCAACTAATGTGCGATGGATGTAATAAACTACTCAGTCAATATGTTGATCATCATGTTGTGTTAAGAGTGCTCCTAATGCATGATCTATTTTGAGATATATAGTAGGAGAGGCTTATTAGGTACAGGTGGTATTAGAATAAGTGGATTAAGAAGATATTGCTTGATTGTGTTAAATTTTTCTTGATAGGGTTGATCCTCGACAAACTTTGTATCTTTCTCTAATAATCAAGTGAATGACTGAGTTTTATCAGCAAGTTGAGCTACAAAATAGTGGTTTTCTTGGATCTTGACTTATAAGGATCAAAGTTGTTTTAAGTTTGTGGGAGGTGGCATGTCGATAATTACTATGACTTTGTTAGGGTTAACCTCAATGCCATGATGAGAAATAATGAAACCAAAGAGTTTGCCTGATGTAACTCTAAACACACATTTCTTTGGATTTAATCAGATATTGTATTACCTGAGTCATTAAAATATCTTTCATAAATAGATAGCATAATGTTGTCATTGTTTAGATTTAGCTAATATATCATTGACATAATCCTCAACAATATGGTGAATCAAGTTGTGAAAGATATGCATCATAGTATGTTGATATGTGGCTCCAACATTTTTTAATTCAAAAGGCATGACAATGTAAAAAAATGTACCCTGAGGTGTTGTAAAAGATGTTTTCTCTTGATCTTCTTTAGCAATTTTGATTTGGTTATATCTTATAAATCCATCCATGAATGATAGCATTTCATACCTGGATGTAGAATCTATGATCATGTCAATATTAGGCAAGGGTAATTCATCTTTTGGGCATGCTTTGTTTAAATCTCAAGAATCAGAACAACATTAAATTTGTCCATTGGGTTTTACCATAGGAACTATATTATAAATCCATTCAGGGTGTGTTAATGGTCAAAAAAATCCAACATCTAAGAGGCATTAGATCTCATCTTTGACTAAGAGAGCCACCTTAGGATACCTTTTGAAAAAAAATTGCTTAACCAATTTAGCATTTGGGTATAAGGGAATCCGATGGACTACTATAGATGTATCAATTCCTAGCATATCTAAGTAAGACCAAGCAAAGAGTTTTAGAAAATATATTAAAGTTTGATGGATATTTGTATCCTCTTCCTTTTTTAGGGTAGTGGATAACAAGACAATGCATGAATCTTGATCAGTTCCAAAATTGAAACCATCTATTTCCTTGTTGAGCAATGTGAAATGACCTAGTGTGTATGGGGTTGTAGGAATAGTATCATTTGAATCAACTGGTATGTCCTAGGGAGAATCTAAATTTTCTCTGAAGTAAGAATGGGCATTTGTGTGATGAAGAAATCTATTTATATTATAGCAAGATGGGAGGTCCTCAAATGCCTTGATAAACTGTAGGAGTGATTCATCGTTAGAGAATTCATCTAATGTGAACATATCTGTTGAAACTAATCATCAATGAGATCAAGATAGACCAATGATAATGTACAAGCATGATTAACTATATGGTCTACATGTGCAATGGGTAGATAGAACATTATATTTTTTGAATTAGTGGAAGAAGGTTTATCATGAAGAAGGGTAAGCTAAAATCCCAATCCTTGCTTACCAAGTTGTGTGGATGCATCAATAGGATTGATTATTCCTTATTCATGCTTTCCAAGACCTTTGTCATGATATCCCATCTTATGAAGACATTTAAGTACAAAAAGAGAGGTAAATTGGTGATTTGGTACTGCTACTATTAAAAAACTTGGAAGCTTCTAATATGTTGTATGGTCTGAACGTATACTATGAGTAGCGGATTGCATAGGTATATTACTGAGATTAAAGTGTGAAATGTAATTTTATGGAGATTCAGCAACTTGGTAGTATTTAAAAGGTTTGTTGTCTATCAGGCATGTGTAGATGTAACCTTTGTGATTAAATTTTAGACAAGTATAGAGTGTGGAAGGTACTGCATGCATATCATGAATCCAAGGATGACCAAGTAATAAATTATAATTGAGGTCATTTGACATGACTTGGCAAGTAGTTAGCAATGTCTTAGGTCCTAAAGTAAGATTGAGTGTTATTTGACCCATGACTTTTCATGGAATGTAGTCAAAACCTTTGATGTTCATGTCAGAATGGTCTAGATCTTGAAGTTGTATATTAAGAGGTTTAAGAAAAGAAATGTTACAAATGTTGAGTCCTAAACTGTTATCAACTCACACTTTTTTTACCCCTACATCATCAATTCTTAATTTAATATATAGAGGTAGATGTTGTTTGATGATGTGGCACAAGGGTAAATCTTCTTTCTCGAAATAAATGTGCTCTTCATTCCATTGCATTATGTTGAGGATAGAGACAACATAAGCTGGTTCAGCAGAAATAAGAATTTTAGTATTACAAAGGGCTACATACAACACATCTTTGTAAACATCTGATCATTGAAGGAGCTCAAGAACTGAAACTATATCGGAAGGGGTGCTAACCTGAATGAAAAAGTTATAGCCATGGGTGTAATCAACCTACCTATCTTCATAAACTTGGGTGATATCATGTACCGCATGACCTACTATAGGCATAGAGTTGGTAGTAGGTACAAGATAAGAGCTAGATGTACCAAGTTTGAAGGGAGGAAGAAAAGATATAGTTGCTAGTGTTTTCTTGTGTCTAATACTGATAGGGAAATACTCAAAAGTAGCCAAAGATTTATATGCATCTAGGTATAAAAAATGTATGTGGAATGAAATGCATGTAATTAGAGTTATAAGTTGTATAACAATATGATTGTAAAGAGCATTCCACATGAGAGATAACAAGCAAAGGATAGAGAGCATGGAACTGTGCACTAATACATAAAAAAACTTTAACTTGTGATATGAAACTTCTAATATGTTTAGCAATATAGACTTGAAAATTATTCCACATGAGAGAGAGAAAGTATCAAAAAGTAAACATTGCTTTGAAGGAAAAGGATCTTAACATGTTTATCAATAATTTTCTTAATATCATCTCATATTATGAAAAGTAAGCATGAAAAGGAAAGAACGAAGCTTTACACTAACATATAATAAACTTCATTATTCATATATATCATAGGACTAAGTATGGACTCATTATTTTCAATAAATGTTTTCAAATAAGTAAGATCCATTTTTTATTTTATGTGAAATCTGATTTATATGTAAGCTGATACCTCAAAAAGTAATAAGTCATAGTATAGTGAAACTAGGGTTTGAAAGAAATGATTTTTTAAAATTACTATGGTAAGTTTTAAAAATTAAATGGAAATTATGATTTATATATGCAATAAAAATTTAAAAAAATATTGGAAAAATCAACAAGGAATTTTCCTTAGAGTTTCTAGGGTTTTTGTGTGTAAACAAAGTAAGTTGGGTTCACCAAATGATTTAACTTTTTTGAGAATAATAGAATTTTATTTCTATTTTAGTTAAGGGTCTGGATTAATAAATTAGTAAAGAATAATGCAATAAATATAGTCCTAATTTGTATAATTTATCATTTTAACCTTTCTAAAAATAACAATAAATAAGGAGAAATATGACTTAATTGGAAATACGCTGAGATGGCTGAGACAGAGGTTAAAACTAGTTATGCAGGATTGGGACAGTGTCATAAAATTGGATCTAGATTTCATTTAGTGAAAGGATAGGAGCACTAAAAATAGGACACTTTGGTGTTTAGTGTTATTGTCTACTCCTGCCGCTATTGTCTAAACTAGTCACAAAGACCTAAAACTTTTTGAATTTTTGCATTGTTTTTGTGTGAGTTTGCTTATGAAATCTTGAGTGTTGATTGTTGACGAAACTCATTATAGATCTAATTTAATCGTCAAACCCTAACCCTCTATCATGATTGATAAAACAATGTTTGAATCACTTTGAGGAAAAAAGGGGGTTAGTGTGTAATATGCACTGAACGTGTAATCCACACCCCTTGTGGGCATGATGCCTACAAACCAATACTTAGAAGAAGGATCAAGCCATATGTAGTTATCCCACCTAATGTGATTTGTGTAATAGTGTAATGCAGATGAATAAATACTAAATTGAGAGTGCCTAAGGTGGCTAAGGACTGGTATGAGGGTTACATTATGTTTATAATTGTGTTGGATGATTGTATGCAGAGAATATGGAAGTTTGCCTTAGTGCTTTATTTGTATTCTTGCTTGCTTTGTAAGATTTATCACCCCCTTTGTAAATGAGATTTGGATAGACTTGTATAGGGAACCATTGGTCGTGGGTTAGATGTATTTGTGCTAGACCAACATAATGAAGGATAGGGATCAGATGAAAATGACCGTTTGGGATCAAAATGCAAATAAACAAGAGCATTGAAAATGGGACACCTTGGGGTCCGGTGCTATAGTCCAAGTATGGTGCTCTTGTCCTATAGGGTCAAGACCTAGGGGAATAGGATTAGCTTAGGAAAATCAGCCTAGCTGAGGTGGAATGACCATTCAGAAGGTTTTGAATGGTTGGTAATGAGCGAAAAGGTGTCTAGAAGGGTCACAAGAGCATGTAAAAAGAGCTATGGATAGGTGTCACAAGCCATACTCAAACTAACAATTTAGACATTTTATATGACTATAGCTACTAATTATAATTGACTATGGGAAAATTACTACCACTGACCCTTTGCCATTATTTCTTAAACATAACTGCCTATGGGAAAATTAGGAATAACACCTTTACCATGCATTATCACATTACCTTGCCATTATTATTACCATTTAACTTATCATTTCCCTATCCCTGAACTTGTTGGTTCTTAGTTAGATGTCTTTTGTGTGGGTAGAACTATAGTGACTTAAAGTCTTGTAGGACTAAGTAGGTAACACTTGATTCACGTTGAGATCAGCTCAGGCACCCCTTTTCCATGCTCTCACTATTTTGAGAGTAATTTAATTTGAACGCTCTCATCATTTTGTGAGTTAGACCATTCTATATCTCATAATTCTTAATTGAGTTGAGATGCCTAGAAAATTCCAAAAACATTTGAAATGTTTAAAAATCCTTAAACATTCATAAAAGATCTAGAAAATCCTAAAAATTACAAAATCATGGAAATTAGCTTAGAATTTCCATGTGAGATATAAAGTTGTGAATTTTTTTGGGATGGGTCGTTATATCTATTCAGCTTCATTTCTAGGCCACCTTGGTCTTTTTCCTCCCATTTATGGGAGAATTACATCATCCTAAGGTCTGCATGAACTATGTAGGTAGCATTTGGATACATGGGGTATCTTGGGTTAGCATGGTCACCTTCCTTTCTTTTTCAAACACTTATTTTCCTTAAGGATCCTGGGACTCCTAATTATTTCACAAGTAACCACTTGTCACTTAATTTTCCCATCCTTATTGGCCTTAGTTGTATACTGTCATCATTTTACAAGCAATTTAAGTTAAACACTCTTGCCATTTTATGAAAAACCATTGCCTACACTCTCACCATTTTGTGAGATCATTCTCATTAAAAGCCTTATTTGTAGTAGACACTATGAATTAATAATTTAGTTCTTTTTTTAATACTCGTCTCTTGATTTTTAGGGTGGTTTTAGCCTAAACCATATGCTCACACTTGCACAATTTGTTTGTGCTGACATTTTCATGATTGTGAAATATCATCCCCTTTTTTTCACGTACTCATCATTTTGTGAGATCATTCCTCTTTATCTCTACAATTCAATCATGTTTTCTTATCATCTATTTTCTTCTATCCCATATCCTGGGAGAACTAAATTTGGCTTAAAGTTCACATTAGATCTTATATCTATGAAACTATGTAGGTAACATCCACTTGCCTAGTGCATCTGGATTCAACTTGGCTACCCTTTCCTTTTATTCTATTCCCCCCATTTTGTTTATTTTGTTTTGTTTTTTCTTATAACCTAGGAGCAATGTTCTTTTTATCATATTGTTTGTATCGTTGCTTCCTACAGCCTAGGGGAAATGTTTGTCATCTTGTTTTTGTTGTTGTTTTCCCTATGACCTAGGAGTAACCTTATGCCTTTTGTTTGTGTATTTTACTTATGTCATTGCTACCTAACTTAGGGGTCACCCTATCGCCAAGAGTAACACATCTATTACACATGCACAAACAATTTGTTTTATCTTTGTATTAATATCATGATTAACCATTGTTTGTTTATCGCTGTTTGTTTAGCCTAATTTATTTGTTTTTATATGCTTATATTAGTTTATTATCTGCATTTTTCTTTGCTTTAGATTTTTTAGTTGTTTTGTTTTATTTATAGTTATGTTTATTTTATTTATTGTAATTTTATTTATTTTATCTATCTTTGTTTGTTCTCTTTGTTTTATCTTTTGATACTTTATATTTATTTGTTTGTTTATTTATTTATTGTTTTTTAATATTTTGTTTGTTTATTGTTATTTTTTGTGGATTGTTTGTGTTTTTTTAGTTGTTTGTTTGCATATTGTTTGTTTATTTATTTGTCTGTGTTTTATTCATTAGTGTTTTGTTATGCTTTGTTTATTTTATTTGTTTTGTTTATTTATTAGTTTTGTTTGTTTGCTTGTATAGTTTGTTTATATTTTGTTTATTTTACCCATGTGTTTGTTTTGTTTACCTTGTTATTGTTTTATTTATTTTTATTTTGCTTTTTTGGTCTTTTTTTTGGGGTTATCATAATATTATTACATTTTATTTACACTTAAGTCTTGATTATCCATATCATGTACTTAGGTTGTGAACTTTTGTATTTAGTCTTACACTTAGTTTATTTTTTATATTTACATCTTGGATTTAATTATTTGTGTCTTATTCCAAGGTTTTTTATATTTACATTTAAATTAGGTTTTCCATGCTTAGAGTGTATATTGTCATTTTAGTTATTCATAATTATAATGCATAATATCACAAGTTACAAAAAAAATGTGCACACAGAGTCTCTCATAGCAATCAAATGGCATTACTTCTTTGATATATCAAACCAACCAAATACCCAAATACATGCCTGAATATATGAGCAACAATCAAGAGTAACAATGATTTATTATGTGTTTATAGAGACATGAATCTCTTAATAATCATACATATGAGTCAAACAACATAATCAGATGATAACCAATAAAATATCTCATAAACATGACATAACCAATGAATAAATTGAGTATACATGAGAATAAACATTAACAATGTTAAACATTTATAATATTAATCAATTATAAACATAAGATAAAAAAGATTATAAACATGGCATCATGTGCGTGTGTATGTGGCACAATAATATCATATACATGTGCATCAGCTTTAAAGGACCCAAAATTGAATATCAATGTATCTCAAATGTCATAAACATAGAGGATATATATATCATAATGGTGTCTAAAAAATATATATCAATATGTCGATACAATGAATACAATTTTCTTTGCCAAAATTCCAAGGTCCTTGTGATCAAATTTGGTTTTGTGTGTCCATGGGACTTGTATCTAGAGGAGGCCCTAGTGGCCCTAATGATCCTAGTGGTGATGGTCATGGTTGATGAACAGACTAGCCTAAGGACCTGTAACATGAGTCTTGGTCTAAGACTGACCAAATTTGCTCATTATCCTCTATGCATCCGAAATATCAAATGTAATAATCTATTGATCTTTGGGCATGATAGATTTGTAGGATTTCTTATAGTATGATGCCTTACCCTTTGCTCAAAGTCACTCCCAAACCATCTACAATAACCTTACATGTGTAACAGCTCCTTGAGTCATATCTTGCCTCTGTTTGAGCCTATCCATAATGGTAAATGCTTGATCTCACTCACTAATGACTTGATATATCTATCATGAGCTATCCCTAAACCAAAACCAACTTATCTATCTCATCCTTCAACCAAGATATATCTAACTAAAGTAGGGTCATATCATCATCTCACATATCTAAGGTGTTCTTTAAATCATTCACCTACCACTATAAACCTGCAAGCTCTTATACTTGAGTAATGATATCTTGCTCTAGCATGCTAGTGTTTATACCTATCATAGTTATGATAGAAGTATCTACCTAGCTTAGATCCACCTGTGTGCATGAAGGCCCTTCTTGGCCTATGCCAACCTATGCCACTATAACCACTACCAACCTAGGATCAAGTATCATCAAATTTAGACCACCATCTCCATATCATCATCTCCATTTCCATATCCATCTCCCCTACCATTTCCTCCATCAAATTCTACATCATCATCATCCCCAACCTCATCACCACTATCTTGTTAGGTGTTGCCACTGCCAATCAAGGTCTTGGCCTCCATGTCCTTGATATCCATGGGCACATGTCCCCTAGCTAGAAGGCATACCTAAACCCCTAATGTATATAAGTTAGAGTAACCTCTACATCTATAGCTCCTCTTACGTAAGCCTAGTAAACTTGTGGTATGTTGGTGTAGCTAGTTATGGCCTTGATCATCAGGATCACAAGAGTATTTGACAGATCTCTCATGTAATGTGGTAAAACCATCTTGACCGCTTAGTTACATCTTATGTGTATCCAAATTACCTAAGTACCTGATCATGGTAGTATTCCTCTATGATGTGGGACTACCTCCTAGTCAAAAAACATCTAGTGGTATTAAAATCCATGTACCACCCATCCCTAAACCACTATAGTTGATATGTGAGGTATGACATCCAAATGAAAAAATATGGTGTTAATTTATTGAACATTTGATGATAAAATGGGATGTCCCCCCTATGATCATGCTTTCCAGCTCCTACCTGAGCCTAGCCATATGCTACTAGATCCTTTAGATCCTATAATCCACACATCTTGACTAGTCACTCAATCGAGATATGCTCCTAGCCATAGATTATAATAAATGTGAAAGCCCTAATGCTACATCCACCTCATTATGATACCATGTGTAGATATTTATATAGTTGTGCCAAGATAGCTAGCCTCTATGCAAAACATGTAGAAATCTCTAGCATGCTCCTCACAACACCATGCAGGCCCATATGGAAATACCAATCACTCTTGTCAGGCAAAAAGATGACATTGATAATGGCCATAAGGACAACAACCTATTGATAAATTAGAGTTGGCGGTGATGGATCCCCAATAGGAAAATTATTTGGACAAATGTTTGTATAAGTCTATATGAGGTTTATATCAACCTTCCCCTAATACATGGAGATATCCTGATAGTTGCACAGATCATCAAGAATAGCCTAATTCTATGTCAATGGTGTCCAAAATAATTGTCATTCATGCATCGATAACTTGAGGATACACTAGGTATCCTCAAGTGTAATAGTAGCCTCTACAATAGGTAAGTGAAAGGTGGATGTATTCCTATGCTAGTGCTCAACTAATGCACTCAAGTAAGCTCAGTCAGCCTAGATAACTAGCATCCATGCCACATTATGTAGATATAAGATCTTAAAGAAGCCAACCATGTTCTTAATCTAGATTTGTGGGGTCCATAGATAGCGTGATCATCACTCTCAACATGTGAGAATAGCCAATAGTTCTTGTAATTAAAAAGTTAGCATCAACCTAACTATATGCAATTACTTGAGCCTAAGCCTAACCTACTTGATCTAATTGACCACCTTCCAAAGGTTGGACCCCTTTCAGGTACTCAAAACTAGTTATTTTTGGCTTTTAGGGTGAAATCGCTATTTTCTAGATGGCAAAGCTACTGTTTAGGTGATTTTTCATGTTTTAATTCAAAAGTGCCATTTTTATTTTCACAAAAATGATGACCTCACCTAAAAATGAGCAAAATCACTAGTTTAGTGATTTCCACTTGGTTTTGGCATTATCACCATTTTTAGAAACAACAAATTCATATGAAGTCATTATTTTCCTTAGGAAAGCCATCATTTGTCATAAAATGCAAATAGTGACTTTTTCATTTTTCATCCTAAAATATGTAATAAATTCTCAAAATTTAAAATTAATGACAAAGTTGAGATTACTTACTAGTGGCTCGTCATGTGGTGGTCCTATGTGCTCCCTCACTCACTCTAAAATGTGATGTTGAACTCCTTTATGGGCCATTTATCTCAACTCAATACTTAAAAAATCAATGCTCAAATTCTCAATAGGTTAAGGTGAAAATGAATTATTTTTCAACGTAAGGGTGAATATATAGCCAAAATTTTGAATTTTTACCCTTAAGGCCTATATTTCATTTCATTCACTCCAAGAAGTGTATTTCTCAAATATATGCTCTATTTTATGCATCACTCACTCCTACATGCCTTATTTTTCAATCATATTGTAACCAGACCATCTTTTTTAGCCTCTCATGAGGCCCATTTAACAATGTAATTTTTCAACCTATATCCCATGTGTGTTCAAACATGCATCTTTGAACTCACTTTTATTCTAAACATGTATTGTTATCCTTTGCTAACTCATCGTAAATCTGTTTTATAGACTTTTCACATAAGCTACCCTTACCAATTTTCCCCTTTATGACAAATTCTTTTTTGTGATTGATCCATGATATATTCTATCTTTTTGGGCCAAACATGTGTTAAATCAAGTGTTTTAAATGTGCAAATTATTATAACCACCTATGAACAGTTCATTATTTTTACATCCGATGCTAATAATTATATCTACCTTTGGGAGATCATTATTTTTACCCACTCCACCGCCTTTATAGGGAAAATGCCCATGTCCCATGATTATAACCACCTTTAGAAAAATTAGTATTCATTTCATAGCCTTATTAGGCTAAATATCCATGATACTACATATAACCACCTTTGGGGAAACTAGTATCACACTCTTTGTTACTGATTATAATTGCCTTCAGGTAAATCAATTACTCCACCACTATTACTATTTTTAACACCATTTGGGTAACTCAGTAATTCCATCCATGTTGCTACTAGATCATGTCATTTTCTTCATTTTCAAGGAATGTTTGATGACTCTATTTTGTTGCATGTTCCCTCAAAAGGGCATCAAGGGCTTATCGACCACCCTTTGGGCCATGAACCATTTAGATTAAAGAATTTTTTATTTTTTAAATATGTTATTGTGCTTATGTCTCATAACACCTTATCAAATAGGGGAAAATTGTAGACACTCAATTTCAGCTACTTTCATACCTAACATAAGATTCAGCTCAATTTCAAGCAAATGATGCAATCTAAGCCTTAAAATCACTCAAATTGCTGAAATTCATCTACATATGAGCATAGTTTATTTGGTGTATTATCTTATATGCACCAATAACCTAGTTCTTTTTTAACCCTAGTCAAATTATGACCTAGTAATTTGACACTTTTGGCATGTCAAGCTATTAATTCAAAAAAATTAAAATAATTGCCAAAATACAAAAAGTACTAAACAAGATTAATTATGTTGTAAATCTTAATTAACCTACCTAAAAAAAATTCCCAATCAAATTAGTGAACTTAATTTACCCAAAAAATAATTTATAGCCAAATATGAATTTAAAAGTCAAAAGAGCTAATAAAGTGATTTATGATTTCCTAAATATTCCAAAAATTATGAGTCGTAACCTCAAAAACTTCTAAAGTGAGTTGTCATGCCTCACAAATATTTGAAACTGAGGTGTCAAGATTTCACGAGTGCTTTGACCCAACCCAAGGTTATCCTAACTTAACCTAGGTTATTTTAAACTCAACCAAAGTTATATTTAACCTAACCTCCCTAAGGTTAGAGTTAGTTCTTAGAGTTATAAATATAAGTGCCCACATCATATGCCAACAAGATTTTATGTGTAAGGTTATTCTACTAGAATACCTTCAAATAAGCCCTTGAGAGTAGTGTTATAATGCCCAATTTATGCCAAGCTTCACACCAAGCCATAAGTGACCATTGGAGAGATGTCACTACCATGAAAGAGAATTGATAGAAGACTCTAATCATCATAGACCGAGCATGAACATCTTTATACCAATAATTAAGCATCAATTTTGACAAAAGAGGTAAATTACTTGCATTATTTTTATCTCTATTTTATGATTTCATTTACTATGTTATGTTCTCCCTAGTTCTTAAGTAAGAGTGTTTAGTCCTAGTTTATTATTGTGCTTGATCTTTGTCATTTGGAATAAGAAGGGACTAATCTACATTTTATTTACTTCAAACACCTAAGATACACTTAGCACATCCAAAGAAGAGGTTAGTTAATCTTGTTTTATGCTTTAAAGGCTCCAAAAGAGTAATGTAATTTTATGCCAAGTGCTCATGTTGAAGGTGGCATGAAATTCCAAAGTTTATAAAATTCATTATTATCTCCAAAAATACATGAAGTAAAATTATTTGCCATATGTGCATGGTGAGGTGTGAAAAATCAAAGGGAAATAATTTGTATGAGGCATGCACACAAAGGGAAACAAAATGTAGTTACTTTTAAAGTCTCATAAAATAAGGGTGTCATGTGCCAAGTCCTGGTAGGGATTAGAATAGAATTGGAATATGTTCTACATATTTTTTTAAACTTCAATATGTTGTTATCATAGAGAGAACATTTTTATCTGATGAAAATAGTTGAAGGTAGGTTTTCCCTTTTTTTTGGCATACCTAAGCCATCCATTAGTAGGAAAAAAGTAGAATGCGATTGATTTTTATTTAGTATATTGTATATAATGAATGCGTAGAAAAAAAGGATAGCTTTCAAATAGTTTATGGAGATCAGGGCTGAAATTCCAAATTATGCATGCATGTCAATAGAAAATTTGGTTGATGGCTAGTTTTATGGGTACTTATAAAACAACATATAACTAATTTTAAATTTTAAAAATTAATAATTAGATAAATAGTTAGTAGTCATTGCCCATCAAGATATTGAACACTACTAAGTTTCCCTTGACTATAACTTAATATGTATCCATAACGATTTGCTCTCAAATTCCCAATCCATTTCTTACTCATTTGTAATATTCTTCTTCACTAGGTACACTTCATCCTTGAGAGAATAATAACACCTTGTTCTAACTCATTGGTTAGATTCAACTCTAACTCATTAATTTTAAAATATTTTGCAGAATTCTAACTAGAGGAAAGCATATCATACTCAGAGGAAGAGAGACCATGATTCAAGTATAATAAAATCTCATAAGTATTAAAATCATTATCTGCACAAGGCTAAGAATGTGGATAATGCGACTCAACTAAATTGGGCATATAAGGGGAATAATAATTCCCATTAATTTCAATGGATGGATATCCCAATTTAATAATATCTCTCCACATTGTAATGTTATAATCATGCTTTGTCATCAAATCTTGAACCAATAAATCCAAGGTTGATTCAAATATATCCTAGGTTTGACATTAGTGGAGTTTAAAGCTTGAGCCAAATATTTATTATGTCCCTTCGTAAATTTTATTACATTTACTTTAACTGAGGTAGATTTAAATATAAAATTAGTTATAGGAAGAGATGGGTTTGATTTTGTATATTATTTAGAAAGAGTATCATTCTCTATCACAAAATTCTTATTAAGGTTGTTAACCAAGGGAAAACACATATATCATTAAAATAATAAGTAATCATAAAACTTATATTCAAATGAAATAAATAATAATAATATAAATTGGAAATAGGTATTATTCTACATGTCTTAAGAGACTCTTAAATATAATATAATGGTACCTTCATAAATATTACATCAAATATGAAGAGATGTATATTTCTAAGGTTAATTTTTATAAGTTGTGGAAAAGTCACTTCAATGAAAAGAGATAGTGAATTTGTAGTTAGATGAAGTGGGGATATGTAGTCACATTAAATGTCGCTCGAGTGTAATGAGTGTCACTTGAGACCACCTTATCCCTAGCTTAGCCCTAGACCTATCTTAGGGCCTCTTTCAATCCTTCTCTAACTTTCATGTGGGTCTAACCCATCCCTAAATGTATCAAAAATAGTCTTAGACCATCTCTTAGGCATCCAAGCCCCGAGTTCACTAGATCCTACCACCTAGACATTAGCATAACCCTTTAGACACTAGCACATTGTGATAGTGACTAAGGGACCATGTTATTGTCCCTTACCTCTTTTCTCCTCCAATAAACATATTTCCATTTTCTCAAGACACCTTAGGGTTGGCCTAGACCTATTCCACATCCTGACAAACACCAAATTAGTATATATACACCATGTTTATCCCTTTACCCACTAGAGGGGAAATTAAATACAAATACAAACAAACAAGCTCAAAGATAATTTATGCAAATATAAGTTATTAATCCCCATTTTGGCCTACTTATACATATATCCATCCATAAAACTCATAATCTTAGATTTCTAGCCTCAAAGCACATTCAAAGCACCCAAGTTGGCACTCATACTAACATTCACTTGCACTTTCACCATCACTTAGATTAGGAGAACTACATCAAGCTTGATCCTCTCTCAAAGAATTAACATATAGGCAACTCTCAACATAGTGTGGTGTTGAGGTCACATCTAGCCTATCCATCTAATATCACACTTTTTTTAATTATGATCTCAAATACCCTAATAACATGGAGGTTTAGGGTTTTAGATTCCAAATTAATCAAAATTAGAGAAAATAAAGTGATTTAGTACTTAATCACACATGCACAGGCATCTCAAACTTAGGCCAAGGTCCACCCAGAAACTCACAGTCCCTACCAAGAAGGGACATTATCATGCCCTAAAGGACATTAATATAGTGTGCTACTATCCATAGGACCATCCTGCTATCTGAGATGAATTTTGATTTTAGATTGCTATTGATGACATCCTGCCCAATTTTTGTACCAATTTCTAGCCTATCGACTATATATCTCAGTCATTTTCCAAATAAGTACATCTTTGTGTAGTTCATTGATATTTTTAGAATAATAAAATTAGGTCAATTATTATACAAATTAGTGGTTATATTTATTGCATTTTTATTCCCTGATTTATTCTTTCAACCATTTAACAACTTAGGGTTTTAAACTCGATAATCCCCTTAAAACTTAAATAAGGATATGATTTTGGAGAAGGTATATGAGATTTTGATTTTATGTAACAAATTTCTCTTTCTATTTAACTACTTGATGTATCATCTAAGCTTGTTGATTGACCAAATTTTCAATAAAATTTGAAATATTATGCATTACAAGCCCCACAAAGTGTTATATTTTGTCCATTGGTACAATTTGATGGGTAAAGTAGATGACAGTATATAGGGAAGGAATTTTAGGGCATCAAGAGAATAATTCTAGGTGAAATGAATTGATACTTGGACTTACATTTTGAGTCCAATGGATAAATATAAAGTCTTTATGGGAGGAAGATGAAGGACCAAGATCACATTTTCTTGTTATATTTTTTTCCAAGTTCTTCAATAGCAGACAACATTTCCTGTTTGTCAATGTCCCCTCTCATTATCGATGCCAACATAATAAATAGTTTAAATGTGTTCATAATACAATAAACTATAAGGATTTCATACCAATTTATCACATTCAAACCAAAAAAAAAATTATGCTATATACAACATTTAAAATTAAGTTCATCTGATTCTTATGTTTTTAATACTGAACCTAAGGGCTTTCAAATACTAATGTAGAAAATTTTGAAAATCAAAAAGTGTAAACAAAGGAAAATTGATAGGCTACTATTAAAGAACTAGATTTATTATGAAAAATTAATATCAAAACTTATAACAAAGAATGATAATGCTTACGGGAACTATTACTGTGTGGAAGTAACAAGTCATCCTAGAAACCCTTAGCAAAGCATTTAGCCTACTCTATGATAGATATCATAAAGTGACATTGAATAAGTACATCATCATACTAATATTTATTTTTTCTACACACAAGCATCTCCCTACCACCTGGATAAAGCTCAACCATCTTATAGGAGTTGATTTCTTCAAATTCAATCACAAAGGTGACCCCAGAGCATCATAATCAAAGTTATTTGGATCCATGTCCAAAGTTTTCTTGTAACTTAAATATAAATCTAGATTTGCATCATGAACATCTTCCCAATAGACTAGTTCATCTGCCAATTGTTTAAAGAATATGTGAGTTAAAATAATGTCAATTTGGGCCATGTGAATTAGATCTAAGGCAATGACTCAACCACAAAACATGAAATAGGTAAGATGCCCAAGATTCACCCTAGATGGTGGAGAATGAGAAAAAAACTAGTATTAGTAAAATGTACCAAATTACCTTGACAATTTTAATATTGTTCGCATTTCACCACCCCTAAATAGTACTAAATTCTAAATCTAATGAAGTAAAATTAATTAATTTCAATATAAGCGCTAGCTACGGGGTACTATTTTTTGCACAAATAATCAATGGAACTCAAATCATAAAATTTGAATTATAACTATGACTCCTCAAAACAACAAACATTTCTTATTTTAAAATGATAAGAAATTATAAGTAAGTTCTTGAAAAAAATAAAATATTGCACATTATCACTATATGACATAAAAAGATAAGGATGTAAATGCTTATAAAACCTATCCATGATCATAATTGTAGTCAACTTATCAAGATTCGGGGATACCTTCAATGGCCATTTTAACATGATAAAATAAGTGCATTATAAGGATTAAATATGTCACCACATATCAAATATAACTATTCTTGAAAGACACTAGACCAATGGCCTCCTTATTAATAAACTCCAAAGAAATACTTCCTTGTAGAACCTTAGATTCCATATAGGGGAAGGATTTTGAGTACTACATGCAATAAATTACTCAATTATATTAAAATACAAAATCAATAAATCATATATGGACATAGTTTTCATGACTAAATCTAAAATATTAATTTTATCGATATTACTCACCTCAAAATTCCTGACCCCACAATTATATAGGGCCTCCATGACTTTGATTTGTGTTACTTACCACTAGTTTCACCAAACATACTAGTCCATGTAAATTTTATTTTTGAAAAAATAAGATGGCTATTGTAAAGGATTTCTAATCAAAGCACTTAACAAATGACAAAAATTATAAAGTACCTCAAAGGATTGATTTTTATGATCTCTTAATGCAATGTAGTCATTTCCAATGATAGATAAAATCTCTATAAAGTGGTGAAGTTATTGACAATCGAGCGACGAAATTCCTACAATTAATTCCTTAAACTATTAGACCTATTCTAACACATTTTTAAAACCATAGCATCAAAAATATAGAGTAGGATATATTGAGGCATGGTGCCTATTAAACCGTGCCAAAGTAAACCATTTGTTGAATCCTAGGCAATAACTACAAGGATTCTCAAAATTATCCACAAACTTGAAAATAAGCCCATCTTCATGCCTACATAATAAAGGAAAAAGTTTAAATTATCCCTTAAATCTACCTTTAGAAATCATGAGAGAGAATAATATAAATTTCATAAAGTAACTTTAAAAACTTTTTTAAAAATATTTGAAGGCCTCTATATTTCTCTACCATGTGGTGTATTGTCACTAGAATCTAGATTCAAGATCTGCATATGACTACCCTTTATGCAAATATTGGTGGTAAAAAAATGAAATGGATGGAGAGTCTTACAAAGTCCTTATCCAATGCATCAGAACATCATTGGAAGCAATAATAATAAGGTTTGCATCCACTTCGAGGTGAATTAATGATCGAAGCATAACCTTAATAGCCACACTAAATTCATAATCTTGTGGCATCCCCATGTACATCATTGTAGCATATGCATTTTTGGAGCTCTATTTTACAGAAGAAACATCTCCATGGGCACTAGAAAAACATAATCCATACAAAAGGAAAAGACACAAGAAAATCCTAGTAGTTTGAGTTGATATCAGGTACATACCCTAGAGGTAAAAATAATCATGAATAATTTGAATTAGCCACAAATAGTTGATGAATCTCTACTTAAGCAAACAAATTCCAAGGCAAAAACAACCCTACAGTCTCCAAATTAACAGTACCATATTGTTAACATAATAGAATTTTTCTTTAATTTTGAATGAAAATAGGGAATGCACAAACAACTAAAAAAACACTTAGCTCGCATTCTTGCATACCTAAAAATTTAACTCTCTATTGTTTTCATTGTAAATCATAAAATTTAATAATATTAATAGCAATTAATAAAAAATATTGTTGGGAGACTTTTGCATAATGCATGGGGCAATAAATATTTTGATTATTTTGATGATGTCACCAATTTGTACCTTAATAACATCTTAGCAATTTTCACCAATCAAAATGTGGTTAAATTTTTATTTTTTTAATTTTTGTTAACAAATGTACAAGTTAATTGTTACAAAACTTCAAATATTTCATTGCATAAAAAAATAATGAAATTTTATTGGTGGAGAAGGTATACTTTAATTTAAATTTAAAGGAATATGATTCCTTTAATTATCCCTTTGGGACTAATAACAAAACTCTTTTGAAACTAATAGGCCCAAAAGGGGCATAATGTGGACTATGCAATAAATTCACATGAGGCACAAATTGCATGAGTTAGTATGGAGTGTTGGATGGATGTGTTTATCAAGTGCAAATAGTGTAAACTATCCAAAGTAAATTATGAGTAGTGTAAGTTGTGTGTAGAAAGTGTGAATGATATGTTAAATAAAGTTGAGTGTTAACCATGCTCCCGAAGCACATAAAGCATGAATTAACTTAAAAAGAGCATGCAAGGTTGAGCCCATAGGCCTACAACCTTTACTTGAAACTAATTTGCTTCTAACAGATTGAATTTTGATCAGTTTAATTTTATTTAAGGTTAAAACAATCAATTAATTAGTTTAGTTTTTAAAATAATTTATTTTATTTGGAATTAAACTATTTTTTTAATTTTAAATTGAAATGAGATTAAATCTTAAATTTTATGATGGGTGTTAAAACATACCAAAACACATAGTTGATCATAAAATTTTCCCCGGTGCTTAATTTTATGAACTATCAATGGTGTCCATAAGATGACATCAGTGACTTCATGATGGTGTTGAACCCACAAAAGAAATTTTCAACTTAAAAAATTTATATTTTTATAATTTAATCATGTTGATTCTTAAATGTGGCATTTATGTTAATCTTATTTATTTTTAGGAAATAAGACATTTATTTTTTCTTTTTGTAGGTTCAAGTGAGGAGAGGAGACACCCATTTGAGAGGATTGGTTATTTAAAATTAAAAAATGTGCCATCCCATTTAATATGCATAGAATAGGGTGCCAAAACACATGGGAAAAATATGCACGACGCAGTTTGCACATAAACAGAGTGCTAGTTGGTTTTTTAGTCATAATTTTCAAACCACTATTCTATTTTGCATGCTGTTTATGGCATTGGATAGCGAGTTCCACGATATTTTCAATTATGTAAAGATATATTAGTATAATTTAAAAAATGAGAACCTATCAGTGTTTTAGTTACATTATTTTGTTGTTGTTGAATCAAGGACAAGGGGAATGTAATGTTCATTATGTGTTTATCAACAACCAACTATTACAATAAATTTATTTTAACTTTTAGTGCCTATTGGGAAGCCTTCCTTATTTAAATCCTATTGGATGGATCTCATTAATGTTTGTAACAAATTTTGGGGGGGAACTCAAATTGGTTAATGAGCTAAATTTTTATATATAGCCAGTCATTTATTGAGCAAATGGCTAGTTCATTTTCCATTTGTTGTTAGGGTAGAGGACAATACCACTTTTTATGAATTTTCCTACTTTCTTAGTTATATTTTTGTGTAAAATTTTGAGTTAAACTTTTATTTGTGTTCATACTAATTGTAATTAACCCAAGCACTTTGTTTATCAATCAAACATCTATTAATAGAAGTTATGGAAGGTTTTGATCATTTTATTGCATGCATATACAATGGTTATGTTATTATATTTCATTGTTATTATCTTTATACTCTATAAATATCTTTGTTTATGGTTGTGTGGATACTAGCTATGTAGAAGATTAGTTTTGTGGATTTCATTCAATTGGGAAAATTAGATCTTCATTCAATGAAAAACATGCTCATTATTCTTATAAACCCTCATCTTTTATCCTTTTTAATCAATTTATTAGAGTAGACAGGTTAAATCTGAATGCAATCTATGTATACAAGTTTCATTATGATTTTGAATCTTCTTGTCAATTCCTTTTACAGATTGTTAAATCTATGTATGTAAAAAATAAATATTAATAAATTAGATGTATCTTCATGCTAAATCCATATTTTTTAGTTTCATGGGCATGAACCCATAACATATGCATTATCCATCATCTATCTAAAACATATTCTAAACATGCCCTCTGAAATAGAATAGTTTCACATCAGCCACTAGGTTTCCCTACGAGCCAAAACCTAGCAGTAATAGACCTTGGGAAGACCTTCAGTTCAGGAAAGGTTGGACAGGTTCCCACCTCACCTAAGTTGGTGTACCAAATGACCCATTAAGGGATTGACACTAGAAGGAGGGCAAATCAAAGTATTAATTTTAGATTTATGATTGGTTTTAGTCTTGTGTTGATCATTTCCACTTTTTTCACCTTGTTGTGTGCTTAAAAAACACACCAATGGGTTGGTAAGAGAATGAGGCATTATCCAAATCCACCAATGGTTGTTTCTTGGATTGGAGGAGGTGGACACCCTATGACCATTCTAGGGTTGTCCATTATTTACCCAATAATCTTGAGAAAATTTGTTCCAAATACATACATGGTGGGATTCAAACTAATGAAGAGCATATTCAAGTATATAAATATGCCATTATCCAAACTCAAATCCAACATGAGGATGTGGGTTTCCACCTATTTATTTATTCCCTAGATGATATTGTTTATGGTTGGTCCCTTGATTTTACATATGGAGACATAACCTCATGGAATACCTTTGAAGATGCATTTGTCAATAATTTTAGAGTGACCATTGATATTTTTATCCTATATCATTAATTATCTATTACCTTTAGAGAGCCTAATGAGTCTATGATCATGTTCAACACTCATTTTCATCAATTGTACAAGAGGTTGAAAGACCCATACCTCCAAATGAAAGTGGTTGATATTAAGATTTATCTAAAAGCGTTGGACCCATTGCATGTTATGCTTATCCAAAAGACTCCATTAGAGCTCACATCTTTGGCATTGACATATTGGGAAGCCTTCACTATCAAATAATAATCATTGCCACATGGATATGGTGTTCACCCATTGTACTCATTTAAACATCTGAATGGATACACTTAATATCATTTGAGTTGTGGACATGTAAATTGGCCTATGAATCATTTTGTGACTTAAAATCATATGTTTCCTCAAACATGTAGTTAGTAAATCCTCCTTGTAACAAATGATAAGATTATTATTTCCCCTAATGCATGTAGCTATATTAGTTAAATAGATAATCAAGAAGTTATTTTACCTTGTTTTAAATATCAAATCATTTGAATGTTGTTAATAATCGAATATCATTTGCTACAAAAAATTATAGTAAACATTACAAGGACTAACCCATCAGGTTGTGTTTCTATGATCATAGTTTGAAATCTATGAGATGAAAGGTAGAATAAGAGTTGAAGAGGTCAAGTTGATTGAAAATGTTGCATTTAAGAGGCAAGAAAAGGTCTAAGAGAGAAGTGATGATGATGAGGATTTAGTAGTTTTTTTAGGTGAGTTCACAGATAAAAATTTAAATGACAATAGGTCATCCATGCAAGAGGAAAGTTAGAAACTTCATGTGCTTAGATTGAGGATGAAGTAGAGGAGCTAAAGTAGTTGGACAAGGAGATATAGTTTATGCATCTAAATTAGTCATGTATTATGTTATTGTTATTGCACCTTAAGATTTGATTCATAGTGAACAATAATTTGATTGCAATAATTTAGTATTTTTCCCATCATTAGAAGTAGTTGAAAAATAAGTGGTAAATGAATAAATTAATTGTTCATGTGAAGAGGAAGAGTTAATAGAGTCCAAAATTAAGGATTTCTCACTCCAATACAAATTCACTCGTGATCCATTTGGTGTATATGTGTTTGATGATACAACCACAAGGCCACTCTCAAGTGAAGACTAAAGTGTTTACTCTCTCGATGTCATGAAGAAGGAGAATTATGATGATGCTTCTACAATGCTCAATGTAGAGAGAGCAACCAATAATTGATTTTTTAATCAACTGCCTCATAGAGATCATTATTTCTACGTTGGAAATAATTTTTTTTCTAGTGTGTATTAACACCTATGTTCATCCCTCTTTGTAGTTCATTATATGGATAACAGTTTGTCTCAAACCTTTTCCTAATTTATATTCATGAATTAAGCTAAGCATATGGCTGAATTTAATAATGGGAACTTATCAAATCTGAGTGACAACATCATGAATGGGATCTTTTGGATAAGGTGCATGAGAATAAAGGTTAACATCATCATAAATATGGCATCCTTTGGTCATACATAGTTTCCTTTTGATTTGTCCTTCTCTTTCCTGATTTCACTATTAGTTTAGGTTGTTGTTTTATTATTTTTTATCTTTCCTCTGTCCTTGTTTGATGCCTCTTTTTAGTTTGGTCCTATTTATTTTTTGTCTTGTGGATAACTCATTGATCATATAGAAGAAAAAGGGTTTTATTTTCAAGTGGCATTTTGGTGATTAAGTATTCTGAGTAGTTTGTGAATCAAGATTTTATTTTCAAGTTTAGTTTAAAAGGTTTAGACTATTGTGTGTGTTTTGAATTTGTTTGTGTTTGGAAAGTTTACATAAATGCTTTGAATTATGAATCTATACCCTCGAAACCACAAAAAAAATACACTAATTATTTGTAGGTTCACATAGACAAAACTATTACAACCAAGATCTAGAGTGAAAAATTTAAAATTTTACCTCCCGATTGCCATAATTGTCCCCAACTCAGAATTGGGATGATTAAAAAAATAAAATAGAAAGAAAGAGAAAATAAAATAAAATGGCATAACAATTTAATTATTAGGTGATTCATACAACCTTTATTGGGTTATGGACTCTCGCCTAGTAATATAACAAGGCCTTTAGTAAGATCAGAGACATCTTCATTGGGGCTATGAATATATGGCTGGTAATGGAGTAATGTCCATGCAATCATCTTTAGGTACAATTCACTAGTTTGATGACCTCAACTATAGTAATTAGTTTCTATAAAGTCCATTAAAGGGGATGAACATATTTTACACACACACTCCATGTGAATATCAAATTTTGTCTTACAAACATTCATGTCTTACCCTTTCATGAACTTGTTAATGTTCCATGCACTGTCTTAACCAGAGATTCTAGGTTCATAGAAATATTTTTTAATTTAAAATACTTAGGAGTATTTTCCAATATATTATACATTTATTGTGGCTTACATAATACACCTTAATTTTTCCTAAAATTATGGTACCTATTTTTTCTCTAATTTTGGTCTCGTTTATGACAGTCTAGTTGAGTCTCACCCTGCTTGTGTGCATCTTATTGCTTTATCACACATCTGGTCATTAATTTTATCATATATAAATTTACGTGTATTTATAAATATTAAAACCTAATCCATAATGTCAACCATGTCCAAACCATTAACTTTCATATGTAGCAGTTCTCCCGAAAGTGAGCATGACATTGCTTGATCTACTTTTAGTAAGTTAATTTAGTTTCCTGATTAGGTTTACAGGGCGTCTAGGTGTTTTCAATGTAGAATCATGTTATGTAACTTATTCTATTAAATAGAGTGGATTGAAATAATATTTTTTTATGTTTTGAACTTTCTCTAAAAATGTGTTTATGACTTCCAATTTGTAGGTACAAGATGATCTCTAGGGGCAAAATGGTCTTGTGCCTTTGACAATGTGGATCTTAAAAGTGTACACTTGTCTATATAAATAAGAGTGCATTTTTCTTGTGAAATGTAGTAAAATTAATCATACTAAGTGTACTTTAATGGATTTAGAAGAGTGAAATGGTCATCACTTTAAATCATGCTTAACTTATCCCAAGAAGAGGCAAGTTAACCTTGTTTTATGCTTAAAAGGCTCTAAAAGAGATGTAATTTTATGCCAAGTGCTCATGTCTAAGGTGGAATGAAAGTCCATAGTCTATAAAATTCATTTTTATCCCCAAAATTCCATGAAGTAAAATGCATTACTACATGTGCATGCTGAGGGGTGAAAAAACAAAAGGGAAGAATTGATCTTAAGACCAAGTATGTCTTAATGTAGGATTTTTCCCACTTTTGGTTTTACCTACATGATTATTAGTCAGCTTACTTAGGTTTGTTAAGTTCATTAGTGAAAATACACTTAATGTGTTTTCTAATTTTGATTTAGGTTGTTACATTTATTATGACCTAATATCTCACTATATAATGTACCTCCTTTGTACTTTTTGGCTAATCACTTAATGAACATTTATGAAGCCCATTTTTTGCTTTGCATTGCTCTCACCTACTCCTAGGGTTTTTCTATAATATATGATGTTTAGATAATTTGGACTGATTTGACATGGTATCATAGCTCTAAATTGATGACCATTTTTCTCTTTCTAATATCTTTAGTGAGATCTTACATGCTAGCATTCTTGTTGGTTTTCTTGATTTTCAGTGGTTTCATAAGTTTGGTGAGATTTAATGGAAATCCATGAAATCTATACAGATGAAGTCTATAATCATAAAATGGAGTGTCATCAAATTCAAAAGTATTAAAATGTTAAAATTGATTATAAACATGACATATATTTGTGATAGTGATTTTTGGCCATTTTTGGAAGGTTTTAGGGCTTTTCAGTCATTTCACACATTTTTATACAATGGGATTCCCAAAATAGGAAATGATTTCAAGGTTTTTTTGATTTTTTGGGTTCTCATTTGGTCTCTCTTCATTTTTTGATGATTCATATGAAATCTATAGATTTTTGGGTTTTCTAATTTTGACAAAGTTTTCAACCCTTGCAGGCAATTTTGGTAGTTTTTTGGATGATCACCCTTTGGGAGAATTTCACCCCTAGTCAAGCACATAGTGGATCCTCACAACCCTATTCATATACCCTATATATTTTTAAACCTCTATTTGTAATCTTGTTAGACCCTAATGTCTTTTCTAGCATGACTGTCAGAACCCAATGCTTTTGTCAGCATGATTGTTAGAACTTGACGCCTCTGCCAGCACTCCTATTGGAACTTGATGACCATACCACCATGCCTGTCAAAACTTGATGACCATATCATCATGCAAAAAAAATTCTTAACCCCTATCCATTAGTCATATGGAAAATAAGGCCCTAGTTCCTTCTAACCCAAAAGTGTTTAACTCTTGCTCCAAAGGGCCTTAATATTTTTTGAGGAAATAGACTCAACAAAATTTCAAGATTTTGATCCAAAGGTCCTTAAGTTTTTTTTGGGAAGTTGTTTCAAAATATTTTCCACCACTATTTTTGCTCAAAATTTTCATGCAAGCTCATAATTTTAAATGGCTATAACTTTTGATTAGTAAAGTGGATTTGAGTGTCATCTTCTTCAAAAGTGATTGTTATCTCATGATCTACACATTGGTGGTAATATTGAGTCCAATACAATCCCTTAAAACCAACTATTTTACACTCTTTGATGCATTATCAACTAAGCTCGATGTCCCTCTAATTATTTCATACTTATGCACATATTTTTCAAGACACATTCTTGATTGTGCCCAATATCTATATGAGCATGCTTGTATCTGAAAATTTAAGTGGGGTCACTTTAATAATTATAAGGGGGTACCATGTGGTTATTTGAATTTATTTTTATTCATTTCTTACTTACCTTATACAATATATTTTCCTTCTACATTATGTATTCAAGTTCAATAAGTTTACTCACACCTTTTAATTTTCACAAATAGAAATCTAGAATGGAAATCATTTTGCAATCCAAGGGTTACCATCAAATTATAATGGGAACTAAGACTAAACCTTTAGTAATAGAATCAAAAATCAAATGGTTTATCTATTTTGATAAAGTTTGTGGACTACTATGTCTTTCTATCTCTCTTGATCGACTCTTTCACATAGAATCTACCAAAACACCTACTCAAGTGTAGACCACTCTGGGAACACTCTTTTAAAATAAAGATGTGATGAGAGTGTAGTTCCAAGAATCTGAATGAAGCCACTAGGGTTTGGCATGGGTTACACAAGGTACTTAAGCAAACACCTAGAATGGTAAAAGGGTTCAGGATATTCTGGGCTACCCATGACCTATAGAGGCTATTCAGTTTGTCAACTTGCACTAAACTATAGGTAGACTTGTAAAATAGGTTAGGGATAGCATGATCAAGTACATAAAGAATGCAAGTATCTCTCATGGATATAACCATAGTAAATCAAGTAATAAGGGGGTAACATTTAATGCATAAAGAATGAGAAATCAAGCTAATTGAATAAGATACACTACCAAGCATGAAATTCATTTCAGAAACATAAAATCCTATGAATTGAAATATGATTTAGGAAATGAAATGACATTTTCAATAAAGAGACAGAGAGAGAGATAGGGAGAGCATACAATTTCTGAAACCTAAGTTAATGCCTTTATCCAAATGCAACTATCTCTAGTATGTGAATGAATGAGAGAATGTCATTTTAATCAAACCAATTAAGCTAAATGAACAAAAGAGCATATACCAAGCAAGGTAATGATTCAAAATTAAGCAATCTTACACAATGAAATACATTTTTGAAAGAGAAATATGTTTTAAGGGTTGAGAGAATGCCTACAATTTAGAATATATTCTAAGCATATACACAATAAGCTAAACTAATATACAAATAACAAACCCTAGAATATATACTACACTACAACAATGGAATTTCACTTTGCATAACAAAGTGCCCTAAAATAAAGCTCAAAAATATTGTGCAGATGTTCTACCAACCAAGAATCCAAGCTAGTAATTAATGGAGGAAGACCAAGTTGTGTGTAAGTTGAGTCCAAACCAAGAGCCAAAAGCAATGAAGGATGTGAAATGAGAACTTGAAATAGTGTAAGAGCTCTAACTAAGTGCACAAATTAAGTGAAATTACAAATTTGGAAGCTAGGAGCAAGCCATAAGGAAGTAGGAACAGCTAAGAGCAGCAATGGAGTCTCCAAGTCAATGTTCAATAATATATGGGATCATCAATCACCAATCAAGCTTAAGAGTGATAAGAATGAATTCAGAGAGATTCAAGAAGGCATGAAAGTCAAGATAGGGAATAAGAATAAAAAATATCTGAGAAAAATGGATGAAAATGAGTGATATAGGGCACCCAAATGCCAAAAACCCCTAAAACTAGTTGTTTCTAGCCATTAGAGGCCCAAAATGAATATTCTAGCTAGGCCATAGCTTTTTTGAAAGAAATGTATAGCCTAGGTCAACAACTCATCCTGAGTGGTCAATGAGACCCTAAAAGGGCTCCAACAGGTGTTCAAAAGCTCTATGGGCATGTGAAGAGGCTAGGGAAGTGTAGGAGATCCATGTGTGGAGTAAAAGAGTATCTATGAAAGCAGTAAATATCTCAAATAAGATGACCCAGGTTGGTAGTTTGCACATGAGCTGATGTGTAATCATAAGGAGGAGTAGGGTCATGGGAAGTAAGATTACATATGCCCCTAAGGTATAAGTAATTAGTTTTTGAATGAACAAGGAGTGTTTTGTAGTACCTAAAAGCCACACAAAAGCAAATAAAATCAATAGAGGAAAAGATAAAAGAGAACATTACCTATACTTACCAAATAAGGATGATGATGGAAGAATTCAATAATACAATCTATAGGTAAGAGTGTAAATGTTGAGTAATCCAAATCCAACTACTGGTCCTACATAGAAGGGAAACATATGATATCAAATCATATTGTATAATATAGAATGACTTTCACTAGAGCATCAACTCTAGTGTCTCCCCACAAGGGATGTCGATGACCTAGACATCCTGAAAGGAGGAGAGAAAATTATGTGCCACCTCAAAGAGGGGAGAAACTCAAAACTAAGGACATACCAAGCACCAATGATCTAAGACATGACTAAAAGTGAGTCAGATAACAATTACACATAGTGCATTCCTAACACACAAATGTCATTTAAAGCATTAATGATTATGTGATATTTGGTTGCATTATTTGTCTCACTAATAAGGAGGTAACTAGTTGTAACAAGCTCATAATCCTATGGGTCATTGATAATCCAAGCATCATTGGTGGATCTTGGGTTGCCTTGACTACTTCCATTAGTGTGAATCATTGCTAAGAGGTGCACCATGATGGGGATCGAGGATACAAGAGGATACTACAGAAGGATTATTTTGACATAGAGCAAGATGAGTGAGTTGTATAAATGAGACAAATAACACCATCAAGTCACAATCAAGGGGCAAAGACTAACACTAACTATGGGATGAGGTGATGAAGAGTGGTAGGATGTCCATGAAGGGATGAAGACTGGTCAGTGAAGCCCATAGTAAGTTTTGGAATAACCACAACCATAAACCCATACCAACAAGAACCATAGTGAAATAGGGAGAAGGAATCAATAGAGATCAACTATGAATGAGCTAAGAAACTATTGACTAAAATAAGAAGAGAGATCAACTTCTATCCTAAGGTGTACCCTGATAAAGAGTATATGGGACCGATAGGCCAAAGGAACTAGGGGTCCCAGAGATTGGAATGGTCCTAAAACACACATAAAGAGGCCTTAAAGATAGAAATAGACCTTGTCATTACATCAATAATGGGCCAAAGCTCCTTAGATGAAGGTTTGGTAGTTCTAAGACCAACAATAGGATGAAACACAGGCTAGGAGAGGGTAAAGCAAAGGCCTCAAGCCTAGTTTCAGCTTGCCTAGGAAAACCCATGACCTAGACACTATCAGGCCATGGCTGTCATTGCTAACCCATTTTTAAGCCATGTCTTATCCTATAAACTCATGATTTGGGCTAGAAAGGGCCAAAAACAAGCTTGGGGAGCCTGATAAGGCCTAGAACTTGCCCAAATAGGAATGAGAATGGGGGAAACAAGAAAAACATGTTGGTTGAACATGTTTATCTCATTCTAACATGCACACGATTGATTTAGGTTCATGTTTCTCTCTGATGTAGATGTGAGGAGGATTTAGAGTGCTAAAGGTAGTAAAGGCATCTTAGCTAGTAGATCCATCACCATTATGTAGTGGCCAACTATGAGAGAGTACCTCAATACCAACCATAATGAGAGGTGAGGAGGGGTAGTAGGAGGACTATGCAAGATGAAAACCATATAAAGAAGGCCAGGGAAAGTTGTAAGCAACCAAAACCATTAACCTAGACCACCTATAGGGACTATGAAAAGGGAGAGAGGGAGTCGGTAGACGACTAGCTACTAACGAGCAGTAGCCTGAACAACTAAAAGAACCAAAAGAATATGCTTCTATCATGATTTATATCCAAGGAGGAGTGCATGAACCAAATGGATATGGAGACCCATAAGATTTGATTATGGATGCCACGAGAGGGGTATTCCACCAAATGAGGGCTTGGGGAGGGTGTTTTGGTAATCTTTAAGGCTCACCAAAGCACCATAGGCCTAGTCTTAGGCCTGCCCCCAAGGGCAGGCTGCCACTTCACCCTAACTAGAGGCCTACCCATAAGTCAGGCCACTATTTAGCCCACTGAGTGGCTAAATGATAGGGAAAAGGTAGGAAGAAGGATATGGAACATCCATATCCTTAGGTTCACCAGTTATGACCCAAAACATAAGAGTGTCAAAGTTGGGGTCATTGTTGGTAAATGAGACCTCTAAACTCAAAAAAGAAAGAGGATGGTGGTGTGCATGATGCACAGGCATGAGCTTCTTGTAATCTCTCCTCTCATTAATTAGGATACATTTTATACCATGGATGGAATAGCACTAAAGATCAGACTTAACAACTCTAGTAATCTCGATGGGAGATGCATTAAGAGAGCCTATACTCCATTGGGAGAAGCACAAAAAGAGGGGAAGCTCAATATTTAGGGAGATATCTTGAAATAGGTCTCTAAAAAGTGAAGATATAACTTGGTTCTATGGGGCAAGAGATGGAGTTAGTGAACATATGCCAAACTTTGAGGGAGTGAATGTTGATTGGTACTCAACTGAATCAAAATCTCATCCTTAAGAAAACAAGATTTAAAGGTAGGAGCCTTAGGTGAACCCACAGGCCCCACAAGGAGAAATTAAAATTCTCAACAAATGGATTTTTATTAGCATAGATAAGTTTTTAGGGATTTAGGTCTACCTCCATCGTATGAACTTCACCTTCATGCATGAACTGAACCATGCAAAATGTGGTCAATGCAGTGGTTTGCATGGCAGCAATCTAGGGATGGACAAGAATCATATTGTATGAGAGATCTAAGTCTAACACACAAAACTCAATCTTGACTATCTTAGGACTAATCTTCACCTGGAGCTTCACATTTCTCACTGGCACAATTGTGTTGTTGTTGAAACCAATATAGTTATGTAAAGAATCAAAGAGCTTCTTTCAACTAATCCTAAGCTCATTAAACACATGCAAGGGAATGATATTCAATGTAGCTCCTTTTTCAATGATGCATCTCTTGACATGACAATCATCGATAGAGGTCTCAATATAGAGTGGGAATTGAGCCCTCTTTACAAAAACTAAAACATATGTCAAAGATGCAGGGTTGAAAGATAATGTGGGAGAATGAGGGTGACTAGAAATGCTAGATTTGAATAAAACTTTGACATCACCCTACAATGCAACCTCATGAGATAGACCAATATCATCAAAGACAAGGCCCCTTTACTCAGGGCAAAGGTGCATAAGGTCCCGAATGGAGATCCTAGTTGAGAGGTCATGTAACTCCTCTATGATAAAGTAAGGACATTGTCTAGTCTAGGGAGGGATGTTGTGATAAAATTCAAATTTGAGTTTGGGGTTCCCTACCCCTATGGGATAGGCAGGAGGTCAAGCACCACTAGTATCTCTAATGAGGTTGATTACCCAACTCAAGTGCATGTTGACAAAGCTCTCATACCCAATATAGGCTATGTTAATAGCATCAAAAAAATTGCTACTTTCACCCTTGGCTTTCTCTCTCGGGTTATCCTGGGAAGAGGAGTCATAGAGAGGTAGAAGAGTAAGAAGGGGAACGATGGGACTTATCCTTAAAATTTATCTTCTTTTTCTTCTTCTCCTTGTCATGGTCAGGTAGAGGCTCCTTGAACACATTAAATTTGTGGTTGGGTTACACAAGTGAATAAATTTGAGATATAGGTGAGGCTTACATACTAGATTTTTGGGTAGCACAATTGGCATCATCATGGCCCTTCATCTAACGGAAATTGCATAACTTGGTGGGGTCATAAGGAAACACCGTCTATGGTCTTATTATGCTCAATTTGGAGGCCTTATTTTTAGCTAGCTTTTACTTAAAGAGTTTACCTTGTGGTTATCCTTTTTGTCCTTCTTATCGAGAGGAGAATTAGTGATACCATCAGTAGTCACAATACGGTTGTGATTAAGTAAAGAGGATGATTTTTGGGTTAGCTCAAGGTGCATGCTTGCATGCACCTCAAAGACTTAATTCTTTAGACACTCATTAATAGCTTCATCATACAATGTGGGCTCACACTTGAAGACCTCAAGGTCAACCTCCTACCTCAATGTTCATATGAACATGTCATAAAGCTGATCATTTGAGAACCTTGTTATGCATGCATGGATGGCTGAGTGCCACCTATGCACAAAGTCAAAGTTTAATTCACCTTTGGCCTATGCCACCGAGGTAAGTTATTGGATGTCAAGGTCAAATGGTCTAGAGATATTAATGTACAAAAAGAAGTCATCCAAAGGGAGCTAGAAACTCAAGAGAGAATTTAAAGGTAGATTCTAAAACTAAATAAGAGCTTCAGCTCATAGAAAATGAATGAAGAGATTCAACATCATGCCTTCATCCTATTAATAATCCATACATGCCATCATAAGTGCTATTATATTCTCTATGTAACTAGAGTACCAAGTCCCATTAAACTTAGGTAGTTTAAGGATAGGAGTCATAAGGGGAATAATACATACTCAAGGGGGTAAAGGATTCCTTTAAAGATCCTCAAAGGCATGATTGATAGCATTTTAGTGATAAACTCTAGGAGGGGGTTCATGGTGGTTATGATGTTGTTTATGCGAATAACACTCATCATAACCCTAATCATAGAGGGGATGATGTTGAAGTAGCTCCTGATATGGGATACACTCATGTTGGAAATCATCCCTAACACAAGGTGAGGAATGGCCATGGGAAAGATATAATTCCATATGGGGATGATGGGATGATGTGGCATACTCATGGAAATGGTCATGGTGACCTAGGTCTCCATGATGTTGATCACATGCCATCAGATGAGGGCCAACTTGAGGGCACTAATTCTCAGGATAGGCATCCCATAGATCTCTCGTCTGTAGGTGATGATAGAAATTAACATGTTCATCTAAGAATCTAAACGATGGAATAGGAAGATGGGAGGACTCTATGTGATGGAGATACCTAATCTATTTGGAATACCTATGTCACACAACTTAGACATGAGGGTATTCTTGCCTTAGAGTCTCTTGTCGATAAAGAGGTAGGGAACTCACACGAGAATAGTTTAAGGTACTCAAAAAAAAGTGGGTGTGATCTCTATCTCCATAGGAATAATGTCACCTACTTCTAGGGGAGAAGGGTGCACTTAATTCACCTAAAGGCATATATGGAAATCATTAATGATTGCACATATGGAAATCATTAATGATTGCACATATCTCATTAGGACTCAATTATGTAAGGGGGTCCTCATCACTATAACTGGGAGAATGAATCATGGTATGAGGCCAGGGGGAAAGATCCTTCGATGAATGAAGCTTGAATTGGTGAAAAGTGGATTGAGTTCACTGGTTATAGATCTACCAAACTTGTTCCCTATGAAACATGAGTGGGTCTAGGTCACCATGTTAGGTTGAGGGAACCTCCTAGATCCTACATTATCTATGGTGTTCCATTGTATTCATAACTTGCTCATGAATGAGCTTAGGGATAATGCCCTGAATCAATTGAGATTGGTGTCCCAAGGGTGGGAGGTTGGCCAAGGATGCAATGAAGTAAGAGTTAACATGAGAGATAATAGAAAAGGCAAATAGACAAAGAACTGGTAGGGAGAATAACATAAAACCAAAGCAAGATAAAACAACCAAGAAAAGAACTAAAACACAATTGAAAGTAAATCCTAATAGCTAACAGAGGGGAGTTAGCTAAGAGAGTTATAACAAGATAAAACTAGCATGAGACCGTATGTGAGGTCCCATTAGGTGTGCCAAAATGTAGCTCGAAGAATTTGAATAGAGCTACTAGGGTTTGGTAGGGGGTACATAGGGTACTTAAGCAAACACCTATAAGGCTAAAAGGATCTAGGATGTTGTGGGCTACTCATGACCTATAGAAGCTATCTTGTTTTTCATCTTGCACCAAACTATAGGTAGATTCATAAACTAGGTTAGGGTTAGCATGATCAAAAGCATAAAGGATCTAGGTATATCTAACAGATATACCACCAAAAATCATGAAATGCATTTTAAAAGCATGCAATCTTATGAATTAAAATATGATTTCAAAAAGGAAAAGACATTTTCAATAGAGATAGAGATATGGAGAGCATACAATTTTAGAAACCTAAGCTAATGCCTTTATCCAAATGTATCTATATCTAGCATGTGAATGAATGAGGGAATGCCATTTTAATCAAACCAATTAAGATAAATACAAATAAGATCATATACCAAGCAAGGTAATGATTCAAAATCAATCAATATTACATAATGGAAAATTTATTTGAAGGAGAAATATGTTTTTAGGGTTGAGAGAATGCATATAATTTAGAATCTACTCTAAGCATGTACACAACAAGATAAACTAGCATACAAATAACAAACCCTATCATATATACTAAACTAAAATAATGGAGTTTCACTTTGCATAAAAAAGTATCCTCATATCAAGCTCAAAAATATTGTGCAAATGTTTTACCAACCAAGAATCCAAGATAGGAAGCAATGAAGGAGGAAGACCAAGCTATGTGTAAGATGAGTCCAAACCAGGAGCCAAAAGAAATGGAGGAGGTGAAGTGAGAACATTTAAGAGTGCCATAACTCTAACCAAGTGCACAAGTTAGGTGCAAAGCCAAATTTAGAATATAGGATCAAGCCACAAGGAAGTAGGAATAGCTGGGAATAGCAATGGAGTCTCAAAGTCAATGCGCAATAGTATATGGGATCATCTATAACCAATCAAGCTCACGATTGCCAAGAAGGAATCAAGAGAGATTAAAATAGGTATGAGAGTAAAGAGAGGGAACAATAATGAAAAATATCTAAGAAAAATGGATGAAAATGAGTGATACAAGGCACCTAAATGCAAAAAAAAACCCAAAACTAGCTATTTTTTGTTGTTAAAGGCCCAAAAATGACCATTATGGCCAGACCACAGCCTAGGCCATGAGTTTTTTAAAGGAAACGTGTGGCCTAGGCCACATGTTTCACTCATAAGTTATGTTTTGGGTCAAAAACTCATCCGAAGTGGTTGATGGGACCGTGGAAGGGCTCTAAGAGGTGTTTGGAGGGTTTGTGGGCAAGCGAAGAGGCTAGGGAAGTGTAGGAGATCCATGTGTGGAGCAAGAGAATGTCTATGCAAGTGGGAAATGTCTCAAATAATATGACCAAGTTTGGTATTTTTTATGTGATCTGATGTGTAATCATAGGGAGGAGTAAGGTCATAGGAAGTACAATTATATAGAGGACATGAGCTAGAGAGTGAGCTCATCAGTTTGAGCCCATATTATTATGATACCCTACAAGACTTCTTCACCAAGTTTAGATTTATAAGGTTATATTTGAAAGAATGTGGAATTAACAGGAAATATGAACAAATTACTATATGGATACTCTCAAAACTAGGTCCAAAGTATTTTGTATTTGTATCCACTTTCCATGCAACAAAAATTGCTCTTGTAGCTACATAGAAGATGCCTTATTTAGATACCTTTGTTATCAGCTTAATTTAGGAGTAATATAAGTCGATATAGATGGATACTGTGAAGTCTTCAAAATATCATGCACTTTTTGGCTAAGAAATAGAAGGCTTCAAATAATAGAGAGAAGAAACAAAACAAAAAGGATCAAGAAAATGATGTAAATCTTCCCACCTAAAAATCAAACCATGAGACCTCTTATTATAGAATTGATCCTAAGAAATATAGGATCAAATGTGGTTTTTTATTGATAAAGCATGATGAAATCAAATGTTTAAAGAATCAAATTAACCTAATGATTAATATGCTCAAGAAGCACAATATCAATGTCCCTAATTCTACCAATCAGGTTTAATCAACCCATGAATCCTCTAAGGTAAATGACTATGGTAAAGAAATGGAAAAAGATAATAGTAAGCAGAAAGCATAGGTCAAGGCCCTAGTTACTATTATACCTCCTACTCCTACATGGGTCATTGACTCTAGTGCTTCACATCACATGACCTCTTCACATATAGAGTTTGGTTCTTTAGAACCATGTGACATATCTTCTATATAAATGGGTGATGACATTCTAAAAAGGTTCTCAGGAGAGGGTTTTTTGAAGTGAATGGTGGAACATTCAATAATTTTTTAATTGTGCCCTCTCAACTAATCTCTTATCAGTTTACCATATCACTTACCTTGGTCTAGGAATGTGAGTTGAGTTCACTCCAAATTTAGTGTATGTTATAGAGTTGCACAGTGATACTATATTGGTAGTGGGAATAGTTGATCATCAGACTTGAGTATATAAATTTTCACACTTTACTCCTTACTCTCCTTTAGACTCTTTTTCTTTAGACTCACCTAAACTTGATGACATTTATAAGATTGATCACTCATCTGATATTGATGACTCTTCTTAAGACACATATGACTACAATAATTATGGGGACACACCTCCACCATCTCCTTATCACCTTCTAGATGTTGAGGAGTTATTTCATGATCAAACTACCTCTACTTTTGCTTTAGACATTACAAGGAATAGGTTTATTGATTCAAGACACATTAGACTTTAGGTAGTTAATTTTATAGTTTTAGGGCATTCCATAGTCCTATTTAACCTCTACTCCCATTGCACCTTCATTTCTTAGAGCATTTGGCCCTCTTACCTTACATGAGGAGAATAGTTCCTTGTATAGGAATCACACCTTGGTTGAAGATCCATCAAGCACTTGGTAGACACATTCACTATTCTAGGGTAATCCACTCTTCATTGCATCTAATTTTGATCCACAAACACTTCAAAGAACTTTGTTGCAAGATACATGATAGCTACATATAGTTATAGATTCTAGTGGGGCTTTTTACCCCTCTTCTCTTCTTTACTCTCTTTTTTGAGAGCAGTTTTATCCTATAGATTTTCTCTTTTTCTTTAATTTATGGGAATTATATTGTGCTTGGGTACCTTATCAGGCCTTCTTACTGAGACCCAACTCTTCTATCCACCTAAGCTATGCTTCAAGAGGTGTTAGTGTAGATTTTTTCCCACTTTTGGTTTTACCTACATAATTGTTATTTAGCTTGATTAAGGTTTTTAAGTTCATTAGGGGAAATACACTTAATGTGTTTTCTAATTGTGAGTTGAATTGTTACCTTTATGCTGATCTAATATCTCACTATATAATGTACCTTTTTTTATACATTTTGGCTAGTCACTTAATGAACATTTATAAAACCCAATTTTTTATTTGCATTGCTTTCACCTACTACTAGTGTTTTTGTGCAATTTGTGACATTCAAAGATCCTGGAGTGATCTGACAATATATGGCATCCATATAAAGGGGAATAAAAAGCACTTATGTTGAAAGGCTCATGAAATAACAAAGTTATTTTGACACCAATATGCCCAAAATGGGTGTAGTGTTGAGTATACAAGTAATGCACATAAGGCACAAAATTCATAAGCTACTATGGAGTGATAATTGGGCACAAAAGAAGAGCAAAGTTGATGATTTAGTCTTATCCTTATACAAGCTATTATGGGTTAGGACAATAAAATAAAATGATGTGAAATGTAAATCATAGGTTATGCATGTAAACTACATAAAGTGCATAGCACATGGTGTATGTAGAACATGAAATGCCAAAGTGGTATTGAACAAAGAATGTGAGATGGGTGTGCTTATTGAGGGAAAGAAGTGTGAACTAGACAAAGTAAATTATGCATAATGTAAGATGTATGTACAAATCATGAATGATATGGTAAAAAAATTGAGTGTTAAACATGTTCCCCAAGCACAAAAAATAGGAATTGACTTACAAAAAAGCATGCAAGGTCAAGCTCGTAAGCTTACAACCTATGCTTAAAACTAATTTGTTTCTAATGGATTTAATTTCAAAAAAATAATTTTATTTAAGGTTAAATTAGTCAATTTTAATTATTTTAATTTTTTAAATGATTTAAATTATTTGTAATTAAATAGATTTCATGGTATTTAATCTTTGTTTTAAATTGAAATGCAAATAAATCCTAAAATTCCTTGTGGATGTTAAAACATACCAAAACATGTAGTTGCTCATAAATTTTACTTTGATGCTCCATTTTTTGAGCCATCAATAGTGTTGGGAAGCAAACATTAGTGGATTCGTGATGGTTTGGGTCCCTCAAAGTAAAAATTCAACCTGAAAAACATGTTATTTTTATGATTTAATCATGTTGTTTTAATTGTCACATTTATGTTGATCTTAATTATTTTTGGGAAATGTGACATTCATTGCTTATTTTGTAGGGTCAAGTGAGGAGGGAAGACACACATTCAAGACAACCATCACCAACCCATCCACATTTAATATGTGTAGAACAGGATGCCAAAACACATGGGAAAAATATGTGTAGTGCAAATCATACAAAATTAGAGTATTAGTTGGTCTTTCATCCATACTTTCATACCATTTCTCCATTTTGAATGCCATTTATGACATTCAATATCTAATTCAACCATTTTCATAAATATGTAAAACCAAGTAGGAGAAGTTCAATACCTAGATACTATTAGTGTTTTAGTGGTGTAGTTTTGTTGATGTTGGCTCAAGCACAAAGGGAATGCATTATTCATGACACATCTGCCAATAACCAACTATTACCATAAATTTATTTTAAATTCTAGGGCCTAGTGGGATGCCGTCCTTATTTAAGTCTTGGTGGATGGAGCTCATTAATAGTTTAAACAATTTTTTTTTTTGGGGCGGGGTGGGGGGGGACTTAGATTGATCAATGAGTTGAATTTATATATATAGTCAGCCGCTTATTGAGCAAAGGTCTAGTTCATTTTTCATTTTCTATTAGGGTAGAGGACTAGACGAATTTTTAATGCATTTTCCTAATTTTTTACTTACATTTTTGTGGGCAATGTTATATTGAGCATTGATTTATGTTTATACTGATTATAATCAACCCAAGCACTTTGTTTATCAAGCAAACATCCATTAATAAAAGTTATGGAAGGTTTTGTTCATTTTACTATGAGCATATATATTAATTATGTTCTTTTATTTCATTATTCTTATCCCCAAACTCTGACACTATATCCATTTATGGTTGTGTGGATATTAGATAGATGAGATATTAGTTTTATGGGTTCTATTCAATTAGGTAAATCATATCTTTGTTCAATGCAAAACATGTTCATTTTACCTCTAAACCCTCATATTTTATCTTTTTAATCATTTTTATAGAGTCAATAGGTTAAATCTACATGCAATCTATGCATATAGGTTTCATTTTGATTACAAAGCTTCTTGACATTCCCTTTTACACATTGTTGAATCTATGTATGTGGTGAATAAATGTTAATAAATTGGTTGTATCTATATATTAGAAATTTGAGAGAGGTTAGTCAATCTTAGTGAACAAAATCAAAATGAACTTGAATAAGTAGCATCTCAAGCTTAATACATAGGTTGAGCTATGTGAAAAATAAGCAAGAAACGCACTTAAAAAACAAATACAATGTTTATAGCTCCTTAGAATATTTGTTTGAGGACCAGTTTGAATAGGTTGAGCTCAGGTTGTATGCTATGGAGTCTTTGTCAATGTTTGATTATGCATGTGGGAAGTACCTCTTGTTATCTACACTTGATTTTTGGCTTGGTTGGGCATGAGAATTGGTTGAAGCTCCTTGTATAATTCGATAGAGTAAGTTTTCATGAAAAAGCTTGAGAAATGAGAGGGGTGAGTTTTGTATTTATATATTTCTTGAATCATTGTAAATTTTTCATCTCATCTTAAGATGGAGGATTGAGAATCAATCCTCACCCTCATCAATTTAGGAGGTTGAAAGTGTAAGAGACTCAATTAATGAAGACTTGGAGTATGTAAGAGGGGTGTAAGATATTCAAATGATAACCCCTTTGTGTGTGTAAGTGAGGTGTAAGAATTTGTCTTGAATGTGTAAGTAAAGTGTAAGACATGTCATAACCTTCATTCATTTGTGAGGCAATATTCCAATTTTGAATTTAGGAAAATAGGATACTTTCAAATCCATGTATTTTATTATTAGAGGAATGATTAGACTTGATTAAGTGGGATTAATCAATAATTAGAAGAATGGTGGTATTTTTTGCAATGTTTATTTGTCAATAAAATATTCACTTAACTGTCTAGTGAAGACACTTGTAAAGGGTTGATTTAATTTAGGATCTACTTGGTAATATTAATGATGCAATATGATGCATTGCCCCAATCAAGGATGTATCATTATAATTTTCGGTTAAAATGATAGTTGTGTGGGTAAACTAGGTCCAATGGTGATTTTTAGTTAAACTTGAATGTGATTACGAAAATTTACTCTTGATTGTAGTTCATACATGAAAGTGATTAGAATGAAGTGTCTACACTTTATCCCTATTTAAGAAGGCATTGTGAGACACTAAGAATAATAATATCTTCTCAAAGAATGAAAACATCGTTAAGAATAAATTTGATAATGCTTGAAGAATGATGTATTTGCTTTTATTTTTTTTAAATTATGAGTTGATAAACTCATATTGATGCCCCAAAGGGTGATTGATTAACCCTAGATGACCCTTGAAGGGATAGCTGGGGAAGAAGTTGAAATAGATGGGCCCTCAAAAAAGAGAAAAAGAAGCAAGAATGAGAGAAATATGTGAGATTGGAATTAGAATAAAGACTAAATGATGCATTGGGCCCCAAAGAGGGTAGTCTTGATTAGTCACAATAATGTGCCCCAGTAGGGAAGATTTGATCATTGACTAGTCTAAATTATTTGCCTCAATAGGGTAGATTTTCATTGTCACATCTAATGAGTAGGCAATTGATTAATTGGTTGGAGGATAGTAGACAAAGAGATCATGTTGCTAAATCATTGCATGTGAGACCTCCAACACTTGATTTTTTATGTACCACTAAATTATATATACCATAATATAAAACACTATGATGATCAGGCCACAATGTGCAAAAATACCAATCCCTGATCTAATAGACAATTGATAATAATACACCGATGATAAAAACCATGATGGTAATGTTGTCATATTCTAATGGATGGAATCAAGTAAAACTACATAATAGGAAGCACCACGATGAAGACCCCCAACATAGGGGATTGAGTTGAGGTAACAACAGAACAGAAAAAAAAAAAAAACCAAGTAAAGAAGTAAGTAAACACAAATTGAAAATAAAATCAATAGAAAGTATCATGTTGCTTAAGAGGAAAAATAAAGAAATGCACCAAGAATAATAAAAAATAATCATTATTGAAATAAAAACACCATAAAATAAGCAATTAGTGAATCCTTTATGTGTGTGTGAAATTCATGTGTTACTCTTATAAATTTTGCCCCTAAGCTCTAGAGGAAAACTAACAGGACAAGATGGCAACTGGGACAGAAGGGGGAATCAAAGAAAAAAGAAGGGTGGTCGAACTATCTCCAAATGTTACATGTAAGTGTATGTTGCCTACATAGTCCAATGGACTTCAGGCCAAATGTAGTTCTCCCAGGGATGTAAGAAAGGATAAAAATAATGGAAATAGATAAACATGATTATAGAGGAAGAAAATAGGAAAGGTACGCTCAATGATGACAATGCTAAGATAAATCTAGGAAACTAGAATGGTAATAAGATTGGTCGACTGATCCAAGACACCCCATACATCTAAGTGTTGCCTACATAGTCCATATGGACCTCAGGCTAATGTAGTTATCCCAAAATGGGAGTTTAAATGAAGGAATTACAATGGTAAATTAAAAATGATCATAGTTGCAAAAGGTTTTCCCACCCAAAAAATATGAAAAACTATGCCATCCAGAAAATAGCCAAAGGCCACTAGTGAATAGGAATGTAAAACAAGAAAATATTTTGTGGCTTAATATCTCTTATGGAAATTTTAAGCTCCCTTTTGAACTTTTTTTATTTTTAGGTTGTTTTGGGATCTTCAAAATTTTGAGGTTTTATAAACTATTTTGAATGTTTTTAGGTTTTGAAATCTCAACTCAAAGGAGGATTATGAGATGCAGAATGTTTTAACTCATAAAATAGTGAAAACATGGCTTAAATTTCTCACAAAATGGTGAGATCATGGCTTAAATTACTCATAAAATAGTGAGATTGTGGCTTTAATTGATTTTAAAATGATCAGAGTGTGGCTTAAATTACTCTCAAACTGGCAAGAGCATGGAAAAGGGGTGACTGAATTGACCTTAAAAATTAAGTGTTGCCTACATGGTCTAAATGGACTTCAGGTTAATATAGTTCAATCTATAGTGGAAGATACTATGAATCAATAGTAGGGTGAAAAATAGGAATGGTAGAGGAATATAATCAAATGGTATAGGATAATGAAGGAAAAGACTAGGAGTCTCTAAGGACCATGTCATGTGAGAACCAAATGTGTCTAGTCATCAAATTATCATGCAAATAATAGGCTAAAATTTTTCCCAAATAGGTCTCAATCTACCTTCAACATCTATAACAAGGTAAAGATAGGAAGACTAGTGGTCACAATAAGATGGGTTGGGCTTAATAGGATTGAATGGCTTAAAAAGCTTGAATAGCGTGGAACTTCAATGGTCCATAATAAAAATAGGGTTGTCCCTAAGTGTCAAGGTACTTGCAAATAAAAAATTATTCACACATGATTCCAAAAACTTGGTATTCATCATGGTGCTTGCCCAAGGTGCCATATGCACAATTTTCATCGTTGGATAAATTATTTCTCTTTTTCTTTTGATTGTTTTATATTTTTAATTGATTTTTATGTTTTTTGTATTTTTTAGCATCTCAACTCAATAGAGGATTACAATATGCATAATATGGGCCCTTCGTTGTCTAACCAATACCTATTTAGGAAAAATTGTCTATATAAATCTTGATGCTAATGTTAACTATATTATTATTGTCATGATCTTTGTTGGTTATTGATTTTGCTTCCTCCAAACCTATAGAAAATATGTCTTCATAGCCTATATAAAAAAGTGTGTCGTCGAGAAGGGTAAATAAGGGTAGGAATGGGCTAAATGGTTTGATTGGATAACATAATATAGGTCTTGAATGGATAATAGGATCAAAATGGATTGTATAATGGGTGATGGACAAATGAAGATTAGGATTTTCAGTCACACGCATTATTATTGATTCTAGATTCAATTTAATTTTGGTTGTGGTGGGGCTAATATTGAATTCAATAATGTCTTCATAAATAAATGAAAAACCAATTGGCTCAGTTATTGGTACCTTAGAGAGGTTTTCACCAACATAGTCTTCTTGATTATTCTAATCTAGATTGTCCAATAGCGCCTTGAATAAGGTTTCACTAAGGGAAGTTGATAATTCATTTTTATTGTCTCTTAGTTCCTTAAGTAAAGTTTCACTTAAGGATTCTAATTATCATCTAGTGCCTCAAATAAGGTTTCACTAGAAGATGTTATGTTTAGACTTTGATTTTCCCCTAGTGCCTCAAATGAGGTTTTACTACGAGATTGTTTATCTGCCTGAATATTGCCTTGGTTCCCCAAAAATTTTGCCACTAAGATGTCACCATGGAAAGATTTCAATAAGGTGTGATCATGTTGGTCCCAATCAACATTTGTAGGAGGTGAAATGTCAATATAACATCTATATTTGTTAATGGTAAAGGCATGTGTTATGTCAACGGAAGGGTAAAGGTAGCACAATCCTTATAGAAGTTACTAGAATAACTCATGTTAATGTTGAAATAATCTTCCTCAAAAACCATGGAAAGATCATAAATGTTTTCAATCAGATATGCTAAAAATGTGCAACCAATGTTGCAAAATCCATTAATATATTTTGATTTTGAAGCTAATTTTGAATCAAGAGGATCTGAATCCAATGTTGAGGCTTACATTGATTTTGACTATGATGCTAAATCTAATATTGGTTCTAGAATGGAACTCAATTTTGATATTATTTATAAAATAGAACATGATCCTGATGTAAATGTAGCCATAAAGAGGGTTGGTTTAATTGCATTGTCCAAAAGTACCTTATTCACCTTTCACTTGGAAATGATGGCTTTGGGATGAAGAAATGTTTAGAAATGGGGGCATTTTGAAATGGAAAAATAATGGGCTTTTACTTAATGATAATGGACTCTTCAAAGATAGGCTCATCGAAGATACGTTCTTCAACAAATAGAGGCCCTTTATTAAATATAGATCGACCAATAATGATTTGGGTTTGGTCAAATATGGGTGATTTTAAAAAAAATTGACAATTGGTTGTCTATCTTAATCTCATTTTAGAAGTGGATGTATTTTATCATGCTTGAGAATGGGATCACAATATATCTTGATTGAGTAGTTATTACACTTAGGCATGCTTGGCTTGTCAATAGATAAGGGCACTTGGAAGGGCAATGGTATAATAGGCCTAGATTGTTGGATTTATTTTGGTTGTAAGACTAGATTGGATTTTGGACCAATGGATGAAGTGTCCAAAGTAGATTCAAAGTGGTCTAAATGTTGAATAGGTTAGGTGAGTGATCTACATTTCTTGGTGTATGATTGGCCATGTTATAACATATTTAGGATCACAAGATGCCATTACTTGGATTAACCTTGGAGTAATTCCCACAAGAAATGATACATTCAAGGGGTATTATTTTGGAATAAACTGGCCCCAAAGAGCATGAACTTGGTTTCAATTAAAATGGGCCCAAAGAGGATGGTATTGGTCTCAATTAAAATGGGCCCAAAGAGGATGGTCTCGATCTCAATTAAAATGGGCCCAAAGAGGATGGTCTTGGTCTCAATTAAAATGGGCCAAAATAGGGTTGGCTTGTTCTTGTTTAAAATAGGCCAAAAGAGGTTGGTCTTTCTCTTAATTAGAATGGGCCTAAAGAGGGTAGTCTTGATTCAATGTAATTGGCTTGGCCCCAACCATGGTAGAATAGACTAGATCAAAATTACCCTAAAGAGGGTGGATTAGATTACATTGTAATAGGCCCAAAGAAGGGCATCCTTAGACTTAATTAAAATAAGCCCAAAGAGGGTGGTATTGATTCAACGTAATTGCCTTGGCCCCAAAAAGGGTGAAATGTTTTGATTGGAATGGATTTACCCAAACAAAGCAGATTGGCATAGATTGGAATTAGTCGAAATGGTCTTGATTTAATTTGCCATAAATAGGTCAGATTAGCATAGATATGATTTAAATAAAATAAAGGATGGATGATATGACTTTTTTATTCCCAACTGACATGTGTGGGAGATTGAGTGGAAATATAATAAATGTATTTGATTTAGCATGTACTAGATTTATAATGATTGAATTTGTCCAAAATAGACTTGGTTTAGCATTGATCGAATATGTGGATTTGAAATTGATTGTAGTCAAACATGACCTAACTTAGAAATAGAATTAGAATGTGGTTCAAGATGAACCTAATCAAATTATAATGGCATGGTAAAAAATTAGTTTGGTACATGGTTCAAGATGAACTAGATTTGGATTGGTTTGGTACATGGTTCAAGATGAACCTGATTTTGGATTTAATTAGATTCGTATATGGTTCAAGATGAACCTAATTTTGGCTTTGATTGGTTTGGTACATGGTTTAAGACAATCTTTATTTTGGCTTGGAATGATTGACCTTAGTTGACTTTGAATGTTTAATTAGGTTTATCAATGTAAATATTCAAAAATGGTATAGTTCAATCAAATTTTGTTCATATAAGTATTCAAATTGGAAAGGTGTGTGTATCAAACTTGTTTTCAAAGGGTTGCACAATCTTTGGATACAATGGTTTCAAGTGTAAATGTTTAATGTTTGGATTTTGGAAACATTTGAACTTGGTCTAATTGAAAGGATTTGGTCTTGGCAACTTGACTAAAAATTTTAGAACTCTAAAATGTGTCGAATTTTAGAATAAAGTTGGATTCATATAATATCAAATCAATTTTAAACTAGGCTTAGACCTTTGACTTATAAAAGGAGATGACATGTTTTTTTGACCTTAGAACAAGTTTGACTTTGGGTTTGGAAAAGCCCTGAATTTAGTTGACTTTGCAATAGTTTGTCTAGAATTGGAACTTGGAACAGTTTAACTAGAATCAAAATAATATTGATGACATAACAACATAATTTGAATAATATTCAGGGTTTGGCTTTGAAATTATTTGACTTCATAATTGAAACTTGGCTTTGGAATTAAAAATTGGCTTTAGAATTGGAATTTGGCTTTGGAATTGGAATTAGGTTTGAAACAAAATGGATAACATAACAACACAATCTAGTTAAGAATTTAGAACCTTGGTTTCATTTTTGTTTGATATTTATAATTTGAATTAGAACAAGGCTTTAGTTCAAATTAGGCAACCTAATGGCATGGTTTGGACAAGAAATATAGGTATTTGGACCAATTTTGACATGTCACTTTTGTTGATCCATAAATTTGGTTGAGTAACACCTTGTTGTGCATGTATAAAAAAGGTTTAAATTTTGACTTGGTTTTATTTGATTTGGTTTCATATATAAACAAGGTTTCGATAAAACATAAGTATTACAAGGTAATTATAATAACCAACACATGTTTACATCACATTCAATCAAACCTTCAATATACTTACCTTAAGAGAGGATCATAAAATTTAAGATTCTTTAAAGACATTATTTCAATTATCAGTGGTGTTTTAATCCCACCCTTCTCTCAAAAGGTTTGTATGTTAAGACAATATTTGTGGGCTATTACTTTTACTCTCTTGAATTAATGAATGTTTTATAATAAAATAAGGTCTTAAAAGTTTTTACTTGGATTTTTAGATGGTCCTGATATACCTTAGGGTACTTGCCATTCACCAAAAGGTCTTGTCTCTTTACAACCACTTCAATCATAAGATTTTAGTGAAGTGATACTATAAAAATCAAGTTCTAAGGGACCTTTCAGCTAAGATATTGTTAATCTAATCTCAATTTGTATACCCCATTAGATAATTGGGTTGGTATGATGTTATGATGTGACTTCTTAGTCAACACACCCCTAGGACCAACAAAAAAGTGATGAACTCCACCCCATGTGGTCAAAAGAAAAAGAAGGGTATAAAAAAATATGAACTTTGCATTTCTGAGTCATCTAAAATGGGAGAGCATACACACAAAGAATCCCTAAAAGACACTCAAATAATCAAGAAGCAAAAACTTGTATGGAAGGAAATAACTTGGAAAATAAACAAGTTTCTATTATAACCCAAAATCAAATGTGAATTCTTTTTAAGCCCAAAAGAAATGTTTTGTGAAGTAAAAATCCTTTATTTTTACTTAAACACCACTAATTTGGTTATGGTCCTATGATAAAAGAGTTAGAGGATTGAAAATGTAGTCTTTGACAAGCAAAACCTATGGCAAATAAGTTAGAATGTTAACCTACAAGAAAGTATATTAATACCCTCATTTTCTCTATTTTATGAAAAATATATGCAACATGAAGATAAACTTATGGAATATTCTAAAAATTTAGGAGAAAACATATGATTTTTTTTAAAAATCATAAAAATGGAGTCTAGATGACATCAAACGAACCTCTGGAATTTGGACAGTTTTGTGTGGAATGAATTCATTGATTTGTTAGATGATTTCATTGATCCATTAGATGATTTTGATGATTTGTTAGATGAATTCAATTATATGTCTTTTGATTTATATATTTTATATAAACTATAAAAAACATGTTAAAATAGAACATAAATGATTTTATGATTTACTAGAGCGATTTCACTGAGAAGTAAGTTGATTTCTCTATTTGTTAGAAACTGTAAAAAATAAGGTAAAACAGAACATAAATAATTTCAAAATTTTCCAGAGTGATTTTGATGAGAATTATGCCAATTTATTTGTTTGATATAATCTACAAAAAATATGGTAAAACAAAACAAAATGACATTATGACTTACTAGAGCGATTTCGTTGTTATGTAGTTTCTACCTAAGAATGGAATATTTTTTAATTTTTAAAGAAAATGTTTCAAATTAGACCAAAATTAAGAGCAATTAAAGGTCTATAAAGATTATTAGAAACAATTAGAATATTTTGTGGGCTTGTGAAGGCCCCACCAAGCATGCCATTATGTAGATTATAAATCTGAGAGAGGTTAGTTAACTCATTAGTGAATGAAATCAAAATGAACGTGAAGAACTAGCATCTCAAACATAATAGCTAGGTTGAGCTATGTAAAATAAGTAATAAATACATATTAGAATACAAAAACAATGTTTACACCTCCTTAAAATATTTGTTTGAGAACTAGTTTAAAGAGGCTGAGCTCGACTTATAGGCAATGGAGTCTTTGGCAATGCTTGATTCCACATGTGGGAAGTACCTCTTCTTGTCTAAACTTGATTCTTGGCTTGGAATGGTATGAGAATTAGTTGAATATCCTTGTATAATTTGATAGATTAATTGTGCATGAAGAATCTTGATAAATGAGAGGGGTGTGGCTTGTATTTATAGATTTCTCAAATCACTATAAACTATTCATCTCTTCTCAAGATGGAAGGTTGAGAATCAATCCTCACCATCATCAATATATGAGGTTTAAAGTGTAAGAGACTCCATAAATGGAGACTTGGAGTATGTAATAGGGGTGTAATATATTCAAATGATAACCCCTTTGTGTGTGTAAGTGAGCTGTAAGAACTTGTCTCAACTATGTAAGTAAAGTGTAAGACATGTCATAACCTTTGCTTGCTTGCACACTTTGCATTATAATGTCATTCATTTGCGAGGAAATATTTTAATTTTGAATTTAGGAAAATAAGATAATTCTAAATCCATGGATTTTCATATTAGAAGAAAAATTAGACTCAATTAAGTGGGATTAATGAATAATTAGAAGAGTGGTGGCTTTTTGCAATTTTTATTTGTCAATCAAGTATTCACTTAATTATCTTGTGAAGACACTTACAAAGTGCTAATTTAATTTAGGATACACTACTTAAGATTAATTATGCAATGTGATATATTTCCCTAATCAGAGATGTATCGTTATGATTTTAGGTTAAAATGGTAGTTGTATGAGTAAATTAGGTCCAGTGGTGATTTCTGGTTAAACCTGCATGTAATTACAAAAAGTTGCTCTTGATTGCAATTTAGACATGAAAGTGATAAAAATGAAGTGTCTATAGTATCTTCATGCTAAATCCATATTTGGTGATTTTCTTGGCTTGAAGCCACAAGATATGCATTATCCCTCGTCTATCGAAAATGTATTCCAAACATGCCCTTGAAATGAAACAATTTCACATCAGTCACTAGGTTACCTACAAGCCAAGACCTAATAGTAATAGTACTTGGGGAGACCTTCAACTCTTCTTTCAGATGACGTTGGGTGGGTTCCCAACTACCTAGGTTGGTGTTCCAAACAACCAACTAACATGGTCTAAAATAATGTTAACTACCCTAAGACGCTCCCATATTACTTGAAATAATATCAATCAATAAAATCTTTACATAAAATAATACATAGATTTATAACAAGTAGCATGATTACCTCTTTAGTCTAAAAGGCTCCAATGTGAATTGGTAGAATAATAATACCTCTCTTCCAAAGTAAATTGACTCGATCACTAACTCTTTCTGCTATTTTATATATAAGAAAGAGGTCAGGGATAGGGTTTGGAGAGAAGTTAACTTGTAGAATAAGGCTTCTTAAGATAAGAATTTACTATTAATAACAAAATCAATCAAGTCAATAACTCAATTAATACACTTTTTTAATAATAGTTTATGAATAACAGTGCACCAATGAGTGATTATCCACGAATATTATAAGTGCATTTCAAAACAATATAATAGTGTACGATTAAATAAAAACATTAGCATCCCCACTTAATATGTAATTTGATGAAAGGAAGGATAGAGAAATCACTAAACTATCCCCTCTTAAAAACACATTCCTTCACTTCCAAATTTTCCTTGAGTTGAAAAAGTCAGGTCGTAAAGAACGGTTTCATGAAGATCTATGTAGCCTAATCATCTATTCAAAAATAATAATATCAACGACCTTGACCTGTATGAATTTTTAAATATAATGCATGTGGATCTTAATGTGATTTAGGCATTAGTGTTCCATTATGTTGCAAGAAATGTGCATAAATTTATGATTATCACACCAAAGCAGTGTGGGTTGGGTCTGTATAAATCTAAATTTAGAAAGCAAGCATTGAATCTAAACTAACACACATTCAGAAAAGATAACTTTACTATACTGAGCTTTCATAGTAGAAAAAATAATAATAATCTAATGCTTGCAAGACCAAGTCACAAGACCTACACCAAGATGATAGATGCATCATGGTTGATTTGGGATCATTTAGATTTTCTACTCAATCATTGTCTTATAGACAATAACTATTGTGCTCCCACTAGAAGTGTAAAAATAATCAAGTTTTTTTCACCTGACTTATTCTCGATCCCATAGTTAGTAGTATCATGGAGTTACTTTAAAATGTGATTTGTGACTTGCCAATGGTTTTCACGCAATTACTAATTGTAGTGTGAGACCAAATTCACATAAAATGAAAGATCAAGGTATGAGTCATGTAAATAAGACTTCCCACCAATTTCTTATAATATACCATCAAGTGAGGGGAAAAACACTTGGTGGAAAGCTTAACTCAAGATTGATAAGGAATTGGGTTGGACTTGCATGCTTTTATATTGAAGTAGTTGAGTATGTCTTGACCATACTTATATTGATTAATAAATATTCCTTTCTCATACTATGAAACATGAAAACCAAGGAAAAAATGCAACAAGCCTAAGTTAGTCATTTCAAAAAAAATCATTATCTGAGCTCTCAAATAGTAAATCTACTTGGTGGAACTCTTTATGATGATTAAGTTTTTCACATAGAGGACCAAAATTAAGAGTTTCACATCTACTTTCTTGGTGTAGAGTGTGGGGTTGAAGGGAATCTACGTAAAACTAGATTTGATTAAGAATGTGTCAATATTTTCATACCAAGCTCTAGAAGCCTATTTCAAACTATATAAGGACTTTTTCAATCTACACACAAATCTAGAGTTCTCACTGCTTCTGAACTTGAGAGGTTGGGACATGTATATTTATTCCAACAAGTATCCATGCAAGAAGGCACTTTTGACATCCATTTGATAGACTTCCCATCCATGTGTTGTATCCAAGGAGAATACTAATATATAAAATTCATATTGGCAATTAGAGTAAATTTTTCATGGTAATCAACACCTTTAATTTGTGACAAGCCTTTTGATACAATATGGGATTTATATTTATCAATATATCCATCCACTATATACTTAATGTCACACACCCACCTGAACCTCACTAATTTTCTTCCTTTTGTAAGTGGAACCAAGTCCCAAGTTTGATCTTCTTCAGTGAAACAAGTTCTTTTGCCATAGTTTCCTACCATTCAGGATGATTAGAAGCTTGATGACAAGTCTTTGGATCCGGTGTCACTACTAGTTGTGCCATTTATGCCACCATATGGATGTTGTGATCTCATTATGCTTAGATCTCTTGGATCCCTTTCCAATGAGCCAACCTCATGGAAAATTTTGTAAACCCATTTTGGTAGAGATTGTGTTGGTTGTGCACATTCATTATTGATTTTTTTTACACTGATAAAGGTGTTGGTTGACCCCCTTATGGATTATCATCTAGATGGTAATAAATCTCTGATTGGGAGTCATCTAAATTGTATTTTCCTTCACAAAAGACCTTATAATTTGTATCCAACCTGATACAAGGCAATGAAGGAGTAGTTGTAAGAGATGTTGGCATGAAAACATGGTATTGTTCATCAAATAACACATGCCATTGATAAATCACTTTAGTGGTGCCTAGAATAAGAAGAAGATATGCCTTCACATCTTCATAGTAGCTAATAAAGATACAAGGATGACCCTTATTTTCTATTACTTTATGCTTTTCATATTGAATGTGTACCCATGTATTACATCCAAAAATTCAAAAATAATAAACATATGGCTTGACACATTACCATTTTTCTTCAGGAGTCATATATTTCATTGTAGAGTGGGGAGTGCAATTTTGGATGTAGGTTTCACATTGAATTTCCTTGACCCAATATTATGGAGGCAAGTCTTTGACATGTACCACACAATTGGCCATTTCCCTTAGCATGCAACTTTTATGCTTAGTTAAACCATTTTGTTGAGAGGTGTAGGGTACAATATGTTAAAGTTGAATGCCTAATTTTTCACATAGGCTAATAATATAATTGTTAAGAAATCATCCTCCATTATCTATTCCTGAGATGGTGAATTTTTTCTCTTTGATAGGTTCTAAAATTTTTGAAGTGCTCAAAGATATCACTTTTATTTTTTAGAAACGAGACACCCATATTCTATGAGATAAATCACCAATAAATGTAAGAACATATTTATGTTTTGAAAAATAAACATTATGAAAGGGCATAGGATCATTGTGAACTAACTTTAATCTATCAGTATCCTCAAGGATTTGCCTTTGGGAAATGTATCCCTATGTTGTTTTCCAAGTTCACAACTTGGACAAGCACCATCCTTAAAAGAAACTTATGGCAAACCAATAAAATTTGTTGCTTACTAAGTTCATGAAATGATTGATAGTGGAGATGACCAAATACTCATGTGAAAGCTCAATCTTTAGCATGTACAATCATGACTAGTGAAGGTTGAGTGAACATAAAGCTTTCAAATTTATACAATTGTGCTTGATGATCAACCTCATTCTAATGGATACAATAATAGATTGGTCTTTGAGGAGGTTTGTAGACATGTCTAGAACATGAATAAATTTATTAAATATTACACTCTCCATCTCAATTATCCATTCACCCTTAATAACTATAGAACTAGAATTTCTCCAAAAACATTTTAGGTGTGTGGCATAGGTCAAGATTTTCAAATAATGATATATCATGTGCAATATGGTGAGAGGCTCTTGAATCCAAAATCCATTCAAGGACATGTCTTCTTGGTATTTTAAAGAGTGTTTCTCATGTATTTTGAGGGGGAAGCTACATTTTTTTCAATATACTTCAAATTACATCATTTTCTTAAAACATTGATGTTCAGTGTGGCCTAGATTCTTACATGAATTATAAGACACTTGGTCAATATTGTCATTTACTTTCCATTTGCCTTTATTTTGACTTGGAGAAGGAATATACTAATTTGATTGATTTCCCTTAGGCTTTGGATTTACTTTCTATTTTTTATTGTTAATTCCCTTTCCTTTGCCAAAGTTGGGTTGTGATGGTGCATTAGTATCATTGACCACTGGGGCATGTTGATTAGTATATTCAAGTCATATTTTCCCAATAAATTTTAGTTTTTCATGTTCTCTCTAAAGATACTTAGAAAATTTTGGTACCACATATGAAGATCTTGTAGAGTCCTGATGTGTGTAGTAGTTTGAAACAAAAACTAAGTAGGGATTACCCATTTGGACAAAATAGTCATAATGAGTTTTACATCAGTCTTGGTTTCACCAATCTCAACTAGGAGAAGATTGAAACACTTGAATTGACTGATGAAGTCCTCAATATGAAGATAATTTTTTGGACTGTAAGTAGTGAGCTCATTTTATATTTGGCATGTCCTTAGCTTACACTAGTTTGCAAAAATATTCTCCAATGTAGTTCAAACATTATAAGGTTCCATGATGCCCTAAAAATTAAACTTCAATTCATGTGATACTTTATAACCAATAATGCCTCTAACTTCATCAAAACTATTTTATCAATTTTACAGTTTGTTAAGCTCTAAAGGTGTAGATTCTTCATTCATTATAATGTAGTAGAGACCCATGTTAAGGAGCACATCAATAATGTATCTTTTATAACTAAAATAGTGTTAACTTGAAAGAATAATGATTTGTTGGCCATGATGTAGCACAACAACTTGTTGCATGTAAATGTTTTTAAATGGATCAAAAGGAATCTATTTTTTTACATTTTAGCCAAACTCGCCCTTTGCACTGCCCTTTTACTATTTTGATTTAAAAACTAAATCTAAAAATAAAGTTTTTTGAACTAAATCTAAAACAAGAGTTTTGTTACTTAACTAAACAAGTATTTTGATATTGTAATTGAATAATAATTTTTTATTTGAATATAGATAAGGCAATAGTATGCAAAACATCAAAATAGACTTTAGATTTCTATAGGATTACTAGGTTGGGTGTGTTTGATTTGTAGGTTCTTTGATATAGTAAACACATGCGTAAATAGTGAATACAAAGCAAAGGGCATTGATTACAAAAGATTCCACTATTATTGTAGTTGCACTATCTTACCTCTAAGATAAAATGTGAGTAACTTCTTAGGGCTAATCACTTATCGATTTACTACAAAATCAAATGACCAAGAGGCTTCATATTGGCAAAAATAATAATCATATGCACTTCTTATGTATTGTGAGGTACATGGAAGCTATAATCTATATACCATGTTTTCTAATGGCTTGACTATTGGATTAGTACCCCTCACATCATAGATCAAGTGAAACTAATAATCATTTTCCCAGAGTGATAGCCCCTATGAGTCTTACAATTGTTGAAACATAATTCTAAACTAGGGGGTTTCCACTAAAAAAACATCTAAAGAATTATGAGTATTTAAAGAATAGTAGAGATTCAAAAATATCAGTAGAAGAGAAAAGTGTTTAAAAACACATAATATACTTACATACAAAAAAATAGCCCAACCCATTAAACTTTTTATTTTTGGTAGAAATTGTGATGTCACTAAAAACATAAAAAATACATCATATCTATCCCTAACACAAAAGTAAATATTCTTGTAAAGACTAGGATCTGCCTTTTGATAAATTTTTAGGTTAAGCAGAGCACTTTAATTTTTACATGAATCTCAAGGTAGCCCAAAATTATTGTACAAAGGTTAAATTAGCATTTCACACATAAGGATGGTTTGATGTAGAGCCCACAATCTACCATATAAAAAATCTAGGTTAAAATAAGCAATTTTGGTTTTTTTACAAATTCCCAAGGCAAACCAAAACTGTCGTATGGAGGCCAAATCAACACTTGATGCAAAATCAAACTTTGTTATAGAGGCCAAAAAATACACTCTAGAAAATTTTCAGATCAAATGAAAAACATTGATTTTTTCCAAAATCTTAGTCACCCAATACATTCACCAATTTATGATCAACTAAGATCCCCTAAGGGTGAGGTGAAAGCATAAGATTGGATATTTGTAGTAGGCCACTAAAATTTGGTCTTGAAACTAAAAAGAAAACTAAATATCTGAAAATTAAACCTGCATGCAAAACAAAGTCAAGCATCTATAGTTTTAATGCCATATTAAATTATATAAATAGGGTCTAGAATCATGTTAGCTACTATAAAACATACACTCAAAATACATGCAATAATATAAATCAATCAAATTTTTAAATAAAAATAATACTCATATTTAGCACATGTAGAATAACTACCTCTTTATATTAAAAGGTTTTGGCCTAAATTACCAAAATAACAATAACTCTCTTCCAATGTGAATTGCCTCAATCACTAGCTCTCTATGCTCTTATATAGATAAGAAAGAGGCTATAAATAGGGTTTTGAGAGTATTTAACTTTTAGAATAAGTCTTCTCAAGATAAGAATTTACTATTAATAGTGGAAGTCAATAACTTTATTGATACTTTTATCTAATAATATATTGTGGATAAATGTGCACTCATTAGTGGTTATCCATGAATTATATTATAATTAATATTACAAGAGTATCTCAAAACTGTATAATAGTGTGTGAGTAATTAAATATACTAACAAATTTATTTTTCTTCACTAAGTCAAGGTACACCTAGCCCTTTATTTTTGTATTTTTCACTTCTATCTATCAAAGTTCGATGTGCATACTAATAAAGTCCTAATTTGAATTCAATTGCATATAAATAATAATTGTAGTTCATTTGAAAAATATGTACACATGAGCTCAATCAAGCAATCATTAAATAATTTATCATTGTCAAAGCTACTATTAGTGGAGTGATATTTGAGTCCTTACTAAATTTCTTCATTTTATGTAATTTATATAATGATATTTCCATCTACTAACATGGCTTTTATCATTTAGGGGCTCGACAAGTATATAAACAGTAAGTTCATACTAATATCTAACCTTAACAAAGGCCCCCAAAACATTCATCGTCTATATTTAGATATTGAATGTCAAAGTGGATACAATGAAAGGGAAGAAATAAAATAATAGAAATAGATGAACACAAATGTCAAATTGTATTTTAGTTGATAGTCACTTGTTAGGGGTGTTAGGGGCATCCCAACACATATCAAAACTATCAAGTTAGTCCTTAAATAAATTATATATAATACACAAATTTTAATGTGAGGTGTCTGACATTTCTAACAATGCATTACCAAGCTCAAATTTAGATTATAGATCTTATACAACATCATAATAAAAAAACACCCTCATAACCCTATGTATTTAATTTACTAATTAATTTAAATATTAATTGAATATTTATTACTACATTATACATATTTTTTAATTAGGAAATAGAGGGTTGTATGGGTCCCTTGCCCTTTATATTAACATTAAACAATGGTTACAAAGCATTCAAGTACTTGCATTTCCCATCCAAACCCTAAATAACTAGACAAGGTATGCTTCCAGCCTATCAACAAAACAAGTTGGAAATGATAAGATAAGACTAATAGATTAGACTTAAAAAAATATTAATATAATCACATTACAACATTGTAAGCCATATGTTCCTACCAAATCCCAAATAAAAAATTCCCTGACATTAGAGAGTTTCAGACAAAGCTCCAACAATAAGAGCAAAAGATAAATACCTTGCATTTCTTCCAATCCCAAAAGGCATCATTAGTCTATCTAGTGTCACCAACCACTACACAACCCTTGTAGACTACTTCACTATATCATCCTTTATTTTTTAGGGATACAACAATAACCAATTATTTGAGGGGAGAAAGTTAACATGAGTAAATTTATCCTTTGTCATTACCTTGCTAGAAAAAAGGAATGTTTGCATACTCTCCACTAAGTCACTAACATGAGAAACCACCCCTTCAACTCACAAAAAGAATCCATGGAGACCAAAACCCTCATTATTCCCTAGTAATAGGCATGATTTTTGGTTTTAGGATAATAGTAACCTCTAAAGCTTCCTCTAAACTAACCCTATGCTCTGGTTTCATATAGTGCTTAGAGACCCCTTGAACCATAATTTTATCTAGGAGTAAGGTCAATAAATTTGAGACCACCATAGAAGCAACCTTTAATTCAACCCAACTCCTCATTTACATCTTCATATAATTTATCCAAATCACAACCTTTATTACCTACAACACTTTGCTAGTTTGAACAACAAAGATAGTTTTCACTATTTTTTCAGAGATAGGGGAATGAAATGCCATGACATTATTCCCCCCATATAATATGACATGGGATCAATTATTATGACTATTTTTCAAGAGGAGAACAAAATAAAATCATCAAGGGGAATGATAATAGGAAAGTCGATAGTAATGAATATATCCCTTGAACCCATTCTTAGCCACTTCAATTCTGAATGCAACATCTAGTGCTTCCCATGCACCATTTTTTTTTCCAATTACTTTCTAAATGGTAGAAAAAAACCATTTTGCATGTTTTAATGGATGTATGTCATATGAAACTTCAAAAATAATGTCTTAAACTATGCATATCAATGCATTTTTTCTCAAAGTTTGGTATGTTTAATTCCCTCATAATGCCTTCAACTAATTGAAGTTGATCACTATTTCGTCATGGTCAAAATTTTGATATCATGTTTACGCATGATATATAAAGGTAATAAATAACATGCTTAATTTTTTCTACACTACCATCACTCCATTTTCATGCCATGTGATCTCACATTTTTTAATGTAATCCATTGCATCTTCAATTACCCAATATTCATCAACATATCATAGTAGATTTTCAGATAAATTGTACCATAGTGTTATTGTTTTTTCTTATTTTGTATTCGATATGAAATATACATTACCAATAGACCCATAAGTACCTTCTCCACCTACAACTATCATCACCCCTACACTCCCTTTCATGGTGCCTCTTGACTTGTGACTAGGGGGTTTACTATAAGGATGTTCCCTCCAGCTAGTTAACCTTGTACTCAAGCCCCTTGTGTTGGTATCGTAACACTCATGCTCGATCTTGTTGTTGTAGTTTTTATGCCTACCTGCACACACCTTTTCTCCACTATACTCTTGGACACTCTTTGTTCCAGGAATACATATTCACTACATTGAAAATCATATCTTATCTATTCAAACACAATCAGATCAATTCATTCTAAAAAATCTAAATGCGCACAAGTTTTAGCTCCTAGTAAATTTAATTATAAGTCACCATCACCAATTGTGCATTATATGTCTTTCTCCATATCATCCTATGATATACATTCCTCTTCCTCCCATGGATATTCTTCTCTTCAGCAATCATCCATGCATAAGTCTCCAATCTCAAAGGAGCATCTCTCCCCTTTATGTGAGTCAATCAAATGCCCTCTATAGTTTTTACTAGTCTCAATGGCATTTCCTTGATTAATCCATCCCATCTTCCTAGCATATTTAGTGGACACACCCTTATTTTTCTTTCATTATGAGACTACATTTCATTGGGAAGTTCTTCTTGTCACATAATCTTATGCAAACTCGCTCAACTCCTCAAAAATTGCCTAGCCCTTATATAAACCAATTAATCTACTCATTCTCATGTCTGTAATTACCCAATATACCATGAGCATATTCATATATATTGGGATTTATGCATTTAATGAGCCTCTATTCTCCCGTAATAAGTAAAAATTTGATTCCTCTCGACTGAAACAAGTCAAAACTAAAAATTCTAACAAATAATTGTCACATGCACCTCTTCACCAGACATCCACAACTCTTGTCCAATCTTCATCTAAATATTTCAATTAGTTTACCTGATCCTCAATCCAATCACACTTATTTCCAAAGTTTTAAATTTGGCATACCACGTAGGGTTCTAACCATGAATGAATGTGTAATCGAAACTAAAAAATAATATCATAAAGATCAATTTGAATATTCTTTTGCAACCAAATATTAGCTTTCATACCTTTTTTATAACATTTCACAAATTTTAAATACTTAGACTCAAACTAGGCCTTCACTTGCTCTAAATAAATCTGATTCACCATCTACAATTGTGATCTCCATATATTGTATAAATAGGATCATGGAAACGAAACCAAAATGTTGTATTTTTCTTGATCTTTCTTAAGGCCCTATGTGGGCCAAATTTTGTGTAATAGATAGACCAATGCTCATAGCATTGATGTATCACTTAATCTTGATGACTTAAGTACTCACTTGATTCATAACAAGAGAACACCGATAACCCTATTATGATAACAAAGTTTAACGACATGAACAAGAGTATCATCTTTATGGAATAAAACATATCACATAAAGGTCATTGAAGTAAACAAGAAACATGAAAACATGATACACTTCATAAAAATAATCCATATTTCATTATCATTTATACAACAATGTTCTTTCCTTTAAAAAACATACATCAAACAATGATTGTCATTAGAGGTCAACCTTTACATATGAGCCTCATGTAAAGACTATACATTCAACTCCTTTTTAACCCTAGCTTTAAGATTCTCCTAAGTAGTCTGACTCATGCCTAAAAACCCTTAACCAATTCAAGACATCTCAAATGAGAGGTCAAGACCATTATTTATAATTTGCTTAAACCCCTTTGACCTATGCTAGTTGTTGTTAATACAACTCTCTTTTGACAATTATGATTACATCTATCTTGCATATCTAGAATATTCTTTCTTAGATCCATCCAACTATCTTGTGTAGTGGCATATTACATTGTTAAAAGCATATACTTGTCCAACCTAGATTTATCCCACATATTTTGTGTTCTTGTTTTCTAGATGTGGCTCATGTGTCAACTTCTCATTCATTGTGTTTTTTTCCATTAGATGTGTGTTTGTTATAAACCACATAATGTACATCATGGTTCTTGCACAACTTAATTTTTCTTACACATATGATCTTAAACTATTCTGTATAAGTATCTAATTAACTTTTTGTGTCTCACTCACAAATAAAGTCTTAGATTATATTTTAAAAAATTTCTTAAATGCATTCTAGGGATAAAAAATGCAGCCAATTTGAGGTAAGGTATTTAGATGGCATAAGCCAACATGAAGTGGTGTTATATAATTGATGCTACACATAATTCATGGATGTTGTGTTGTGCTTGTATAATGTTGCATATGGATTACTAGCAAGGCACAAAATGCCCTAAACTCTAGAAAGCTTGAGTTTTTGGGAGGTGTACATAGTAATACAAGTACTGCATAGGCACGTAAAGGTTAAGTGTATGTGCCTATGAAAATGCACATAAATCAATTACCTTTTCATTAAGATCAATGGCATCAATTAAGTGTTCAACCAAATTTGAAACAAAAATTCCTGCAAGTGTTAAAAACTGATCTTGAGGTGTTTAAGAGTGTGTCATTACCTCCATTAACATGGCATAGATCATGTTATGGATTCTTGTTAATGCCAATGGATGTATGGAATATCATTTTACTTTGATGTTAATAAGAGGAGTGTATGTGCTATTATTTCCTTCTTGAGGGATGTGTGAAGATTCATTATATACAAGAGAAGATCATAGATCAAATATATCCATGTTAGATGGATGTCAGGTGCTAAATAACATAATAAACTCATAAGTCTGGTATGAATATTGTAGTGATGTTGATTATGGGGTGGACCAATCTAAATAGCATGAGATTAATATTATGGTTTTCTTTCACGACATGAGTTTTAAGTTGAATATAAAAATTATGCAATACATGAGTGAAATAGATAAACTCTACATGTTTTATCTCTTCAAATAATTATGAATCTTATTGTGTGAGTTTAAAACATGTTGCTATAACATAAATCAACATGTTGATGGTGTAGAACCATAACGATGTTGATACATAACATGTGAAAATGAATTTTGTAAACATCTTTTTATGCACATATGTGTAACAAAAAAATGTTTATATCTAGTGCCTTGTTGATGTGGCAAGCTTGGTCCTTGTAAGTTCATTTTAGAGAGGAGGTGATATTTCCACACATGTTGATGAATAAATAATAAATTTGAAAAACTAAAAATGATAGAAGCAATAATAAAAAAAAATGTAAGACAATAGAACAAGAGAATTAGAATACAAAAAAAATTACATGGTACACATGATTTCACTTGGGAAAACCATTTAAACTTAAAAACCAAGCACAATAACTCCATTCTTGTATTAACTCAATCATATAAAATACAATAATGCACTATCAAGTTATATTTTTCTCCTATTGTATGTGTGAGTATATATAAGCATATCAATAGGTAATTTCCAAATCAATATTAAAATATCATGGGTATGAAAAGCATGGGATAAATAAAAATGGGCTAGAACCACCCAATATATACCAATATGGTCCCAAAAATTAGGGCTTTGCCCCGAACCCCACTAGGGCTACCCTCCTATAGACCCAAATTATGCCTCTAAAGTTTAGTAGAGTACCAATGATAAAAAATATACAACACATTTCCAAAAATATCCTAAATGTTAAATACTTTCCATAGGGAACCACATGCGCATACATTTAATAGTCAAGGGTAGCTATGCACATTGATTTTCTGCACTGAGAAAAATTCTCAATAGTCATAGCCTCTGTCAGTGAATCAACAATGTTTTCACTTTTGTTCACCTTCTCTAGTAGTATCTTCTTTTCCTCCACCATTTCCCTTGAAAATGGTGTTGTACATTAACATTTGTAATTCTAGAGTGATACTTAGGTATTTTATATATAAATTTCACTTTGAGAGTCACAATCTATCCTTACAACCTTTTGACCAAACACAAAAATGGAAATTATCCTTTGTAACCAATTCGCTTCCTTGATTTCTTGAGTAACTACCATGTACTTGACCTCTATAGAAGGTGTCACAATACTACCCTATCATTTTTTCATACAAACTATAGTTCCGTCAAAGAAGTTGAGAAAATACCCATTGGTATATCTTCAAGAATCAAGAGCTCCAACCTAGTATGAATCCACAAAACCATATAAATTTAATCTTTTGCTTTTACCAGGATTACCCTAATAACATATTGCATAATAAGATGTCCCATGTTATTTTTTAAAAATTCTATTCACCATAGTCCAAAGTACCTATCCCAGATTCAACATAAATCTATCACTACTCCCATTGCATGATCAATGTTAGATATGGTACAAACCATTTCATACATCAATCCACCAATAACACTAGCATATGGGACTGGAGACAAGTTTTCAATTTATTCCTATGCTTTAGGACACTGTTCATATGATAAATTTTGACCAATACAAAAGGGTGTATTGACAGTCTTGCTTTCCTACATATTAAACCTTTCCAATATCATTTCAACATAATTCTTTTGATCTAACCACAGTTTCTTATTTACCTGATCTCTTTTAATTTTAGTGCCCAAAATATATTTTCTGACACTGAGATCCTTTGTATTAAATTTAGGTGATAATTGAGACTTGATAGATTATTTCCTTATTATTACCAGTTAACAACATGTCATCCACATACAATACTATGATAATAAAATTTTTACCTTCTTGTTTGAAATAAACACAATGATCAACTTTGCTTCTTCCAAGCCTAAGACCCAACACATACTTGTCAATTTTTTGAATCCACATTCTTGGTGATTGCTTCAAGCCAAACAATGAATTTTTTCACTACACACCAAATTATTTTTTCCATTTATCTTAAATCTTTATGGTTGTGTCATGTAGATTTCCTCCTTAAACTCGTGATATAGAAAAGTTGTCTTTACATCCAAGCAAAAACAATGGCTAGAAGAAATCCAATTTAATGTAATTTAAAAATACGAGAAAAAATATTGCTAAAATCAATTTCCTCTCCCTGAGATAATAATTTTTTTACCAAGTGAGATTTGTATTTCTCCATTCTCCCATATGCATTATTATTCTTTTTAAATGCCCATTTGCAGTCAACAATTTTTCTTCCAAAGGTAATTTTACCAAGTCCCATGTCTGATTTATATCTAATAACTTCAATCCTTCCTTCATAACCTTCTTTGAAGACTTAGTTTATTCTAAGGAAAAATCCTCTTTTATAGTCTTGGGGTCTTCATCAGTAATAGACAAAACCTATAAAAGGAATGCAAAAGAAAAACTAGGAGAAATATTCTTATCAGGTTTCATTCTCACCTAATTTAATATTCACAATATTGGAGTTTTTAGTTCTATATCTTCCAATTTCTCTTCCTCAACTTCATTTGAATCTTCCTTTTACAACTCCTACTCTAGTTGATCTTCTATAGTTGCTTCAAAATCAAACACATCTCCTCCCTTTTCTTATTCTTCAAACTAAATTGGTTCAAGTTCATCCTTTAGTTGTCCTTCTTATTTTGGAACCCATTTTACCCCCTTGAAGATAAAATTGCAATTGTAAACAATCTTATTAATTTAATGGATCCATACTTTATATCCCTTCACATCAGTACCATATCCAATAAAGATACATTTTTTTAATTTATTGTCCACCTTAGTCCTTTTTCCCTTTGGAATATACACATAATCATCAAAACTAAAAACTTTGAGATGTTTGAGAGAGGGTTTCTTACCAATCCATGCTTCCATTAGAATTTTATTGACCATAGATGATGTGGGTAATTTATTTATCAAATAACAATTAGTTGTGATTGCTTCTACCTAAAACTTTCTTTCCAATCCTACACCATTGAGCATGCTTCTCATCTTATCCATCAAAATCCTATTCATTCTTTATAAAACTCCATTCTGTTGAGGTGGATATGGAGTTGTATTTTTCCTTTCTATTCCAAAATCCTTAAAAAAATACACAAAAGCATTAAAGCAGTGTCTTGCACCATTGTCATTCCTCAAGACCTTAATCTTCTTATGTGTTTACTTTTCAACAAGAGCCTTAAACTGTTAAAACTTATTGAAAACCTCATATTTTACCTAGATACAATAAAATTAAGTTTTTATCAAGTATTCATATATAAAATAAACATAATACATATGTTTCCATAGTGATGCAATGTTCATAAGTCTATATTCACCCAAAAATTGCATGGTTTGATATTTCTAAAAGAAATCTGATGATGATGCAATGACATTTGTATGTTAAGACATGATTATCTCTGAAAATATTACCCCTACTCTCTCTTTAGCCCACATAAAATCTTATAATTACTTTTATAAGTCAATTATAGTCTTGTTGCTTGACTTACCCATACCAAGATGAATATGTTGTAGTTTGTAATGCAACCACAAGTCTTTGTAACGAAAATGCCCATATTTGTTGTGTTCTATCGTGGTGATTTAATAAATTGATATGACATATTTGTTATATGTAGGGTGGTTTTATAATTATGTAGGGTTGTTTTATTTCTAAATAGGGTGGTTCCATCTTAGTTTAGGGTAGTTATGAACTCGTCACCTGTAAACTATAGTGGTTTCACCATAATTTGCTTGTTTTAAGTTTTGACATCTAAGACTTGAGTTCTCATGCATTTTGCATGCTTATCTTCATGTTTTTTCCTTGATTTTATTTGTGTTCACCCTCATGATGTCCTAACTCACTTCCACTCTTACATTTATTAATCATTTTTTATTCCAACTTTAACTCTCTATTAAGCTCAATTAAACTATCACTTACAAACTCCTTACTTGCTCTACAAGTATCTTAGTTTTAAATAAATTTTAGATCTAGAATTTCAAGATTACACACAACCATATCTTTATTTTATTTTCTTTGGAATTCCATATTTGGTCATTTTAATATTAAACTACATATTTTTAGAGAAGGAAAACCACTAGATCAACAACCTCTCCTTTGTTATTAGTGGACCAACCAACCACAGTCAATTGCTTCCTTATTGATATTATGTTCCCCTTTGTTGTCTTATTATTCTCTATTTTTTATTTCTACCCAATGTTAGAGAGTTCCAATAGATATATTGAGCGAAGGAGCTATCTTACTAAGGATAATTTATAATAATAATTTGTATGTTTCCATCTGGTCTCACTTTGATTAGGTTGGGCTTTTTCAATTTTAATTTTGCTTATTATTTATTAGAGTTGATTAATTTAAATTTAATTAATTTATTAGATTAGTTTTATTTTCAAAAATTAAAATCAAGAGAAAATAAATCTTTTTTTCCTCTCTTGCATAAAAAATGCAATTTGGATCTCTTCTTTTACAAATTACATTTTAGTTTCCTTGAAAGAATTTAGTTTTGCACATATTTTAGGGTAAATAATTCAAACAAAATAGTAGGTAAAATAATCATATATAAGTTGGATTTTCCATTTGATTTTTCAAGTGAAGGATTCTATGAATTTTGATGGTGGTGATTAGGGCATCCAACAACATTCATCCCTCCCTAGAAGCAATGACAGCAAGCAGGCTGACCAACGCAGAGGATAACAAGGGATTGGATGGGGATCCTTTAGCAGCAAAGGAGAATCAGAGAGTGCATCTCAAGGAGATGACTCTTAAATCACCAACATAATTTAGTGAGGGGATGGCTTATTTAGAGGAGTCAAAGCAGTATTCATTATGACATTTACTGGTAAAACATGTTGACAAGGTTTCTGTAGAATCGGTAACTGATCAGGCTAGGGTTTTCTCAGTTAAATCAATGGCTGTTAATTTTTAAAATCAAACTTTGGAGGTTGTTTTGGAAGGATAATAATGGTTTTTAGAGAAGGGTTTGGTTTATCGATTTGATAGGTTCTGGCCATCCCTTTCCTCACTACACCAATGGCTATCAGATTCATGAAAATCTATACTGGAAAACAATATGGAATTTTTTCCATATGCCAAAGGTTTTCTTATTGTTACATTTGATTATTTAGTTGACCAAGATAAGATTTTTTAGGCTAAAACATGGAGCTATGAAAATCACATTCTTCTTATGAAACCATGGACTTCTGATTTTAATCTTTTGACATAAAATCTTTCATTGCAACCTGTATGGTTGAGATTGTTGTATATTCCATTTTAGTTATAGTCTGAAAGAGGTCTTTCAGTTATTGGTTCTACATAGAGGTTTGTTGAAAATTGATGAATCTTCATTGAATCTTCATTGGACTAATTTTTTTATAATTTTGGCGTGTTTAGACTTTTCTCAAGATTTGACCAAAAGTATTGAGTTGAAAGTGCAAAATAGAAGCTGGTTTCAAACCTTAGATTTGAAAGAATCCCCTTTAGATACCAGAACTATTTTCAAGTTGGGAACTTCTCTGATTCTTACCAAAAATTTAAGTGTAAGCATGAATCTTATTTGGGAAAGGAGGCTAATGAAAAGTATCTGGAAGTTTTGGTGGAAGTTCTAGATTGTCCAGTAAAAGCAGTTTCAAAGAGGTTTAAAGGGAAAAATATGGATAAGGTAATATTGTTGGTAAGAAAAACTCAAAATACTGAGTCTATTGGTTATAATGTGAATAAGAATGAAACTGTTTTAGGTAAACATAAGGAAAGAAATAGAATGTTAAGTTCAAATTCAATCAAATTGGGTGATGATGACGAATGGAATTTGGTAAAAAGCAATAAAAAAGAGCATCAAATCTTGAGCTCTCCATCCAGGAGATCTATGAAGGTTGAAAAAAATAATCATGGATATTCAATTTGATTAATTTGGTTCTTAAGCTAAAGTATTTTTTACTTTTAGTAATTGGAATGTTTTGTCTATTTGGTGGCCTTATGCCTTAACGATAATACCATTAGGTCAGGTTTACTATGTTTTTTTGAAATCATATGTTATAAGGGTCAGGGACCCATAAAATGTCTAGCATTGATAAAAAAATAATAATCATATATAAGTTTATTTTTTATTTTTAGAAAACCTTTCATACACAAACAAATTTTAATTAAACATCCACAAGAAACCTAAGCAAATCTAGACAATCAAAGATTAACATACTAGATCTAGAATTTAATTGTTGCATAGTGAATGAATGTTGTTTTGAAAGAATAAACTCAAAAAATTAGAATGTCTGATTTACATTATTTCATTCATATATCACTTTATTTCATAAGTAAACACTCAAATCCATTCAAAACTAGTTTCTAGCTTGTATATGTGGAGATAATTTTTCTAAATTCTTAGTAGTCTTACTTGTTGGGGTTTTAGATTTTGATTTTTCATTTACATGATAGAAAGACATATATTTAATAGTAACATCTCACCTCATTGGAATAATAAAATAGATAGCTTGGTTCATTTAACTTGCATTAGACAAAACATCTCACACTTATGAAAAGTTAGAAAATCAACACTTGCATACTTCTAAATTTCAAATATATATTTCAATACATTTAAAACATTGGAAATTAAAAAAAAAAACATTATTCCCTTGTTTTATTTTAGTTATTTATTTTATTTCTTTTAGTATTTAATTTTTAACAGATACAATAATTCACTTTATTTTATCAAACATTGTCAAAAAACTCAAACATTCAAAATAACCTTGTCGAGATGAACGCAAGCCACAAACCTTGCTCAAACACATAAAAAAACAAGTATATCATTCCAACAACCTCATCCAAAAAAAATTCCTACACTCAATTATGCACATAGAAAATTTTACTTTTCTCTTTCATGACACTTCTAGAGCATCTTTATCTCATTAGATTTAATCTTTTCCCTAGGGTTAAATCTCATGTTCTTAGAAGCAATTTACAAAGTGACATTAGTGAAAAAATCAAAATCTCATTATTAACTCCCTTAACACTCTTGACAAGCAAGAACAAATCCTAGATCCTCCCATAGTCATTTAACCCTAAAGTTGAGGCCCCTAATACAATGTTATCCAAGCATAGTTGTCCACCTCCCATTCCCCTTTTCTCCTCAGGACTGGCATTATTGTATATCATTAACATCATGTACGACATTAATAGGGCACAACCAACCTAGCAGAGTTGACTACATCCCTAGAGTCATCCAACCCAATCATACCCACTTTGTCTTTCCTAATATTAATCATGATCTTTGCCTCCTTGTCATCACAAACACAAAGGGACTTTGGATTTTTGTCTCTTCCTAGTTTCATTTCCTCAATAAACATTGTGACATGGTAAAGCACTTATGGTTCCATCATGAGCACCCTTTGCCGCTTACCATCCAAATCCTTGTTCCTCAAATCAATCAAAGTAATTTGTATATTTACCCATCTAGCCATCCATTACATCAATTGTCTCATACAAAATTCAAAAAGTTGAGTGCATAGGTTAGTGTGTTGTTTTTCACTTGTTTAAGGTCCAAACACATCACTATGCACTAAATGAAATATCCCTTATGATCTTATATCACTATTTGGAAACTTCACTTGAGTTTGCTTACCAAACACATAATGTTCACATAACTCAAAGTCTAATGAGCAATCAAAAATTCTTTTAGCGATGCCTTTATATTTTAATGTTTAAAGGTATTTATACCCAATATGTCCCATCCTCTGATTCCATAGCATTATCTTCTCTATAAGAGATGTAGGGGCCCTATCTAAAATATTTTTCACCTTAGGAAACATAAAGCCATTACATTCATCACTTATAGTGCTTACCTTAAGCTTGAATAATGTTCTTATAGAGACTTCTCTTGCCAATACCATTACTCCATGAACCATGTTTCAATTACTTTTATTAAATACTACTTGCACAACTACATCATTCATCTTATTTTAAAATATTAGTTCTCTAGTCAAGCTTGAAATGTGTATAACACTAGGGAGGATTTTAACTCTTCCATCTTTAAACCTCAACATGACTCTCCCTCTACCTATGATCTTATAGGTCGAGTTATCTCCTAATAAGACATCACCTCCATTGATCTTCTCATATTCACATAACCACTCCTTATGGAGGGTCATATAAAAAGATGCTCTCAAGCAAATTAACCATACACCATCTTATGCATGCGAGCTTGAAGTTACCAAGAATAAATATAGAGTCTTCACTAGAGAGATTTACTTCTGTAGACTTGGAATCATCATATGACTTACCCTTTTCAATCTTTTTAGATTTGAAGCCTTTCTTGAAATGCCTTATTTTACCACAGTTCTAACAGTTACTCTTATATCTTTTTACAGTCTTAGATTTAGCTTTAGACTTTGACTGACTTGGATTATTTTATTTATTTATTGGGAATGACCTCATACAAACAAGGTATCTTTTTTTTGGTAATCCTCAACATATTTCCTTCTCATTTCTTCTAATAACAAGGCTCCCACTATGTCAACAAATTTTAATGTTGGTGTAGTAGTAGTTTTTTCTCTAACTAAATTATGTCAAGAGTCATGTAGAGAACAAAGCAATGTAATACCATTTTTTTATTCTTCTTTCATCTTAATTTTAATAAACCATAACTAACTCACCACATTATTGAAAGCATTTAGATATTCAGCTATAGGGTCACCATCATTCATTCTAAATGAATACAACTTCTCTCTAAGAAAAAAATTGTTCACTAGAGACTTTATTTGATACAAAGTCCCCAACTTCTCCCATAGATTTTTATAAGTTTTACCCATTGAGATATTCAAAAAATAATAATTTGACAAACACAACGTGATCAAACTCTTTGTTTTCCTATCAATATTTTCCCAATATTCTAACTTAATACCTACATGTTACCCTCCTGATACAACAACCCACTGATCTTTGTCCACAAGAAGATCTTCCATATTGAGCTTCCACAACTCAAAATATTGAACATTAAATTTTCATATTGTTATCTTTTTGTTTCCCATCATTCTCCTTTACTCAAAAAAATTATCACACAGAGAGATCCCACTCAAACAATAGTTTATGATGGGTTAAAGAAGCCTTAACTCTTTACACAAAGCTAAGACCTAGCTCTGATACCAAATGAAGAGATAATAGATCTAATAAACTAAAAAAATAAAAGCAATATCAACAAAATATTTAAGATAGCAAACAAGAGAAATTGAATACACATAAGATTACACAGTACACTAATTTCAATAGGAAAACCATTTCAGATAAAAAAATTAGAATCATAACTTAATTATGTATTAACTCAACTATATGCAATACAATAATGCACTACCAAGTTTTACTCTTATCCTGCTGTATGTGTGAGTTTATATAAACACATCAATAAGTAACCATCAAAATAGTATTACAATAACATGGGTACCAAAACCATGGGTTAAAACCACCCAAATATATACCAATAGAGTCCTAATAAAAATTAGGGCACTACCCCAAACCCCATTGGTGATTACCCACCCCTAAACCCCTATTATAGCTCTATAGTCTGGTAGAGTGTAGCTCATGGAAAATATGCAATACATTTCTAATATTTGAGTCTATCCACCCATAATGTATTTTAGGAGAAATACATAACCCTTTGTGTATGAATGTTTACATACCAAGAGGTGGATTGGGCATGTATTATTCTTCTAGAAAGACCACAAAGATGAATGCCCATCCACTACTCAGTTGTATTACTATTGTGATGGCAATGGTTGCATGCAATTGGAGTGTGTGTTATGTGTCTATTGTAATTAAATGTACATGAGGATAATTAATATAATGTTTAGTTAGTTAAATTAGGACACTAAGGATTCTCAATTAAATATGGTCCAAAAAAACAAATCATAATACTGAGTGTGTTAAAAATATGAAAAATAGAACAACTAATTTGACCAAGACAAGCAATAATAATGACATGACAACGAAGGTTAGAAACACACACACATGGATATTATCTCTAATTTATAGAATTAGATTTGGGTTGTATATGTGATCATTTCAAATTCACAAAGGATGGATTTAATGATTTATGTTATCATTCTAACGTACCATTTATGAGTGCCTTATTTCAACCACACTCCTTTAACAACTACCATTCAACTCTTGCATCAACGTATGACACAAAGTGGTATTCTTGTGTGCTCACCCAAGGCGTAGAGAGAGTAAGTTGGGGTTAGTTTCATAAGATGGGACACATATAGCCTATTATATTATGCATTAACTAGAAGGCTTCCTCCTACTTCATCCCCACTATAGCATGTGAAGAATGGAAAGAGTGCATAAGTTATTACATAATCATGACAATATTTTTCAGCTTAAACAATACCTAGTTCATTAGGGATTAATTTTACTTTACATGGTTATGTAATACTTTTAGTTGCACTATAGGTGCCCTTACATATTGTAACACTACTATTACTCTTACGAACATTTATATTTACATTTATTAGATTATACTGGTGGTTCTTCTCAGGGTAAATCTTCCTATTTCCCTTGTCATCCTACTTTTTATAACTATTGCACCACACCCTTTCTATCATTGGATGTATGTCTCTTTATTCACCTTCAGGGGCTCTTTAAGGTAGGATGTATTAACTGTAATTACCATTACTACATTTAACACCCTTTTCCATTTCACTTTCAGCTTGGCTCAAGGCCAACTACCTCATTATTTTCTATCGTTGCCTCATAATTATTTGATAGGATCCTTTGTCAACCATTACTTTTGCAATCCTCCCCCCAACCCCCATTGTGGTTCCTAAGTCCTTATGGTTGTTTGTTTAGATCCTACCATTTTATCATTTAACACACATCGAAATGGTTTCAAATGGTTTGTGTTTCTCCTATTGGGATGTCTTAAGTGCTTGTACATAGTATTGGTTTTTATTATGTGTGCCACTCCTCAGCTATTGGCATTAATCATCCTTCATATGATGCATGCAAGCATGTGTTTATCATTTTGGGACTTCACTGATTATAGGGGTCTACATCACCCACATTAAACTAGATGACTATCCCTAGATAACCACTCCATCTCATGCTTACTTTTTTTGTGCAATCCATCTACTTGAAAAGTTGTACCATAAGTAACTGATTCATATGGATTTACATTTTTTTGCAAGCCCTTACTACATGGCTCCTTATGAGATGCTTTTCATAATTTTGGTAGAAAGTAAAAACTTGGATGCCCCTTGCATGACATTTGTGGGAACATTTGACTCTCTTATTGGTTTCCCCTCCATAGGCTCAAACCCTTCCATCCTAACAACGCATTTGTCTATAACATACAACCCAGTCTTCTACACTCTGAAGGTTCAACTGTACCTAGGTGTTGTCATGTTGATTACTTTATGAGGATAACTTAATCTCTTTCCTAAGCATTACCAGCCTTCTTTCACCATCAGTTCCTCTTAGTTTCTCTCCTAATAATGAAATAAAAAGGTTATCAGTCTAGTGTACCATTGTCAAGCACCTTTATTAAACCAAACTCCTTTAGGCATAAAGAGTATGTCAGGTTATGTTGGGGTAGTTATGTGATATGGGACTCATCTAGCCAACAAACATTATCTAGTGGGCTTCCTCTTACTTTTTCCCCACTATAACATGTTAAGAATGTAAAGAACGCATAAGTTATTACACAATCATGATAATATTTACCAACTTAAACTATACCTAATTTATTAGGGATCGAGTTTCATTTACATGGTTACACATTATCTTCCAACAATAATTTAGGTGCCCTTACATACTACAACAATAACATTACTCTTATTAACATATATATTTACATATATTACATTCCATTGGTGGTTCTTCTCAAGTTAATTCTTCCTATTTTTTATGTCATCATCCTAATTTATGTAACCATTGCACCACCCTTTTTTAGCATTGAGTGTCTATCTCTTTATTCACCTTCAAGGGCTATTTTTGGTAGGATAGATCAACTACAACTACCAATATTTATTTCATTTACCATCCTTTTCCATTTGACTACAACTTGGCTTGAGGCTAACTACTTCACTATTTTTTGACGTTGCCTCATAACTGGTAGCTACTCCACTATTTTTTGTCATTGCCTCATAATTGGATAATAGTATCCTATTGTCAACCATTAATTCCACAATATTCCCCCATAATATCCATTTTAGTTCCTAAGTCCTTCTGGTTACTTTTTTGGATCCTTCCATTTTGTCATTTAACACACATCAGCATGGTTTTGGATGGTTTGTGTTTGTCTAGTTGATATGTCTTTGGGTACATGTATAGGGTATTGATTAGATTGTGGGGGCCACTCCTCAAATATTACCACTAACATTCCTTCCCTTGATGTGTAAGAACATGCATTTAGTCTTTTGGGACTTAGCTAGTTTTAGGTTCAATGCTTCACCTATAATCATCAAATATGTACTAGGAAAATTCAACACATTGCTATATTATTACTACCCATAATTGTCACATATATTTTTAGCTATTGAATATGTACTATACTCTATATTAGATTTTAGATTTTTCTATGCACATGCACTATCAAATGCTATATGATACTGTGTGATGTCAATACATCAATGTCGGGCATAATGTGTTGAATAATGTTCTTTTTTGTTCCTTGACATAACCTTTAAAATAACATCAAGATAAGTGTGTGATAATTTAGTTGACTTGTGTTTCCATTAAGGAGTTACAACTACATATCTTTCACACTTATAATTTGACTTAATGTAGTTATATTGTGCATGTGAATGGAATTTTAAGTGAGAGCTTCACCTCCTCTCCCTGGTGAAGTGCAATGTAAACTACATGATCCTACACATAAACCTTCTTTTAGCACAAGTGGATGATGTCACAAGGATTGAATGAGGTTGAAGTATCAAGGTGAAATCTCCATCAAAATTTTATTAAAATATATGATCAATTAAGGTTCTAACTTGAAAATGGAGAAGGATCCTCTGTTCACTCAATAATTCATTAATACTTAAAATTTGGTAAAATGACTAGGAATGATTTGTACATATAATGATCTCAAGGACATGATATATTTCAATAAACTAAATTAGTTATGTGGTAAATTAGGTCAAGGTGGGAAGTCCATATAAAAACATATAAGACATATTCAATGCCACTAAATTCACCCCTACAGAAACATATGTTCAGGGACAAATATAGACTCCTTAGAAAATGGACGACTCAGACTAAAAATTGAATGAAGATAAATATAATAGAATGTTAAATACATATAAAGGGCTTAAATGTTACAGAGACTATAGTGTGGGGTATAAAGTGTCCAAAATAATCCAATTATACACAAGTGCACCGAGGGTGAAAAAATGGGGAATAGACATATGTTTGATCGAGGTAGTGTCATTATTGAGAACATCTTTATGTATGGCGTGACAAATCCATGTGATGTTCTTTGCATTATCGTTAAGTATATTTTTTTTAAGTTGTATGCCATGGTTGGAAATATTATTAATGATAACCCTGCATGTATGCTTGAGTCTATTGATGTGCAGATCATTATGAAGAAGTTTGCACTTGTTAAAATAGTGATTGTGCATAGTGTTACTAGGATGCACACATGTCTTCTTCAAATCCATGAGAGATATGTTGGGTTCACACACAAGTGGAAATAATTGCACCATGTTTCACAAAACATGATGTGGAATCATTGTTGGCACTTGATTGTATGGAGAAGTGTATGAAACCTTATTTACCTGCACTACAACTAGTATAATAAATACCACTATTGTATAATCTCATATCGATATCGAGGGGATTGATTATGCCTTGACTCTTCTTACCTGGGCCTTGGCCTTCATAGCCCAATTAATTTACAAGCTTAGATAAAAAACATTTGGTGTGTTTCTTGAAATTGTTAAACAAGATTGATGAATCATAATATCGGGAATAATAAGGACTTACCAAGACCTATTTTTCATTAATTTAGCATCATGTGTCTCAATCAGGCATGGTGGCATGATGATAACTAGAGGATCATGTACTTATAAATTTATGCACTCATCTTCAAGTCACTAAAGTTAGCTTTTGAATGGATTGAGTATGTATACCCTTGGATTGAATAAGGCCATTGAGGATAGGCTCAATGAGATGAATCTCGAGCATCATGAGATCTGTTAGCTGACCCATGATAAGACTAAAGTTTTTCCCCTCAAACTAGAGATCATCTCACAAATTTTGATTATGGGGTTGTAGATGTTATACCTCCTAAATCAAGTGTTTGATCTCATCCATATATTTTAAAAGGGATACTTCTGTCTAGTTTTTTTTTTCCTTGTTTTCTTTTCCCATGATTGCAATAGTGAAAAGAGGAATGTTCATCTAATACCAATTATCTAGCTTTATTTATACAAATATTGAACAAACAACATGTCATACTCATAGCTCTGATATCAATAATTCACACAATGTTTATGAGGTTGTGCAGAGGAAAAAATACAACCATTCAGACTGGACAAATATATTCAAATATAGTTGAAGACTTGTATAACATGTGATGGAATCTAAACAAGATGTAGAACAATCACTACACAATCAAACACACAGAGATCATCAAAATAGTGTTACTTCTATTATATATAAATAACAATGTAAAATACATATGCATAGTAATATCGAGAATGAGAATTCCCATGATCAGAAGGGGTTAAAACTTACCATCTAATTTTTCTAGACTACACATGGTTAATAAAGTAGGGAATGTAGGTTATCTTAATCAAAGAGGGTGAAACACATTTGAACTAATTTGCCTAGTTTGGAAGTGTGTTACAATCCTCAATAAATTTTATATTCTTGAGACATGCTAACATTAGAGAAAGATGACTATAGACACCTAAAATCAAACACCTTGTGTTGATTTTAACTATTCATCCCTAATCCCTTCGTCTCGCTAACTAAACCTTAATCCTACCCATCATCGCATTCTAATATTTTAATTGACTAAATTTATAGACTAATCACTATTAATCCCCCCAATAAATTAATCATATTCAATTTTGAACCTTACCAATCCCACATAGCTTCAGTTAAACCATTGTTAATTAGCTAACTCACCCATAAAAATAAAATCCATTGGATTTAAAATATACATATTTTCATAAATCAAGAAATCCAATTATCTCACATCACTTTTTCAACCCATACTTAGGACATTGTTGGGTGAATATTTTGTTAATCAACATACTAATAAACAAAATAGGTCTGATAAACCATAGCAAGAAGATTGGTCAGCCAGTTGTGTAGGTTTACCACATCAACAAGGGACTAATCTCTCCTCTCATCAAGGGGAGGTTCCTTATAGATACATAGGAGATATATATAATATAAATAAGCAAAAAATAACACATGGGTAGAATAAACCATCTATCTCTCTTCTTTCAGAGATGATGCTCACAGACAAAGGAGAAAAGCCTGGTGAAAACACTAAAGGCACTTCTCTTCTTTCAAAAGTGTTCTTGCAGGAAATAGTAGGAATTTCTTTCAGGTAGTGAAAGCAATTGGTGACAAAGGGCACAGTAACCAATAGGATGAAATAAAACACAAAGTTTCCACCTCAACTGCCCAAAGATTATAACACAAAGGATAATGGGGGCACAAAGTCGTCCTAGAATCCTCAACACAGAATGAAAAGGAAAAACACATGCTGAAAACAATTGTGAAAGCGCAAAGTCTTCTCACAATTGGCTTCAGGACACCTCCCTTTTTTACCCTCACTAATTCTACTTGTCAAATTAAATAAATAAGAAAGCTTCTAGGAAACAAACATAAGAACAATTTCCTAAAGTAGCACAAGCCAAAACAGCACAAAGTCTGCAAACAATTTGCTTTCTCATTCAGATAAAATGAAATGAAATTACAATCTAAGCTCAAAGTCTCAATATTCTTCTTTCAAAATGGGCAGAATTTTGCTCTTCTAAAAAATGAAAAGTCTCTTTTACAAATGAGAGATATTACAATCTTATAACAACTACTCAAGGATTGGCACTTTTTTCCATGAGACGGCCCATGCTACAGTCAACGTCTTCAATGTGCCTTTAGTCTTGTTTGGACAGACCATACTGAGAATAGTGCACTACCATAACTATGGCATGTCCCTTCATATAATATGTTTCTTCCTTGGTATGGACCATCTGGTCCTTTTCCAATTTGTCTTTACTTTATGGAATAAAAATAGGTCACGTCCTTGGTTTGGTGTGCTCAGAAGTCTACTCGATCCATTGTTTCACCTACTAGAAATAACTCTTTTGAAGATATTTCTGGTCCTTTAAATTGATCTTCTCTTCCCTATAGTAATTTGAGTCTTTAGGCTCTCTTTTCAATCGATCAATTGATTCATGTTGAACCCTAAACCCGTTGAACCACTGAAAGTTCATCGGTTCATTGCTTCATTCTATCTCTTTTGTTTTATCACTTCTTCACTCCTCGATTAAACCATCCATTAAACCACTTGTTTATTGATTCTCTCCTTGACTAAGGCCACCTTTGAACCTTTTGAACCTATGAGCCATTGAAATTTGAACTCTTTTAGTTCAAGGTTCAATCGGTTCATTGGTTCATCCTGTGTCCCGCTCAATCACTGCTTCTTTTATCTTTCTGAGCTCTGGTTGAACCTATGAACTCGTTGAACTTTTTTGGTTCAACGGTTCAATCAGTTCATTCCTTGAAGCCCCTTTTGTCTAAGTCTATGAAGGTTCCTTTCTGCGTCTTTGTTCTCCCTTTGGGACGTCCCGAAGGGAAGGTGTCCCTTTGATTTTTTGAAACGATTCTTTTTCTATCGTCAAGTGCCCCCCGCAACGGTACTTATCCTTCGAGATGTTCGAGTGGACTTTAGGCTTTGGCTTTTTTTGTCAGGCAAAAATCCCAAAAGAATTCCTTCGGACAAAAAAGTTTGAAGGAAAGTTCATGTTACCTAGCCATTTGTTCTTTTCCATTTCCTTGGACTTTTTCTCCAAGTGAATTCCTTCAGACAAAAAGTCCAAAGGAATTTTGCCTTAAACATTTTTTCAAGGAAAATCTTCTCGAAAGAATTATTTAGGTCTATTTTACTTAGCCATTTTCCTGAGGGATTTCCAACTTTTGTCTGCTTTTGCTCACAACCCTCTGCAAGGGCACTTGTCCTTCGGGCTCTTGGAAGACCCCTTTGAACAACCGAATTGAAAAAATGGCTAAGTGTTGAACCCATTTCTATCCTACAGAGTCCGTAGAAACCAACCCTGAGAGTCCATAGATTTGAGCCTGTAGAGTCCGTATATTTCTAAAAAAGCTTTGAAAAATGAAGAACCTGAATGCTCAGAGCAATTTTTTGAAAAGAGGAGAGATAATTTTGGTCTGTGCTGGGCCAAAATAGTTCGTAGGTTATCCCAAAAATGAGTGGCATTTTTCGAGGACAACAGACATCATCCTCCAAATACTCGTGCAATCACACCAAATCTAATGCAAGGGACAAATTATGTCATGCCCATACCTAACCCATACTCTTCTCAACCAATTTCATTTATGATACACACTCCAACCTTGACTCATACTCAACCATTGATATTGGATCAAGATCAACAGTTCTCATTCTTCTTGAAAATATATTAACTTGAAACTCTTCTATTCATTCCAATAATTTATCATGTCATAATGAAGTGTTGCATCTTTAAGATCCAATCATAGCATCCAAGCCATCCATATACTAAACCGACTCATCAATCTTACAAGAGGAGGTGTTGCCCAAATTTTTACGTGGTCTTCACAACATTTGCAACTACATCTAAAATCAAATGAGCAAATCAAAATCAAGAGAATCATCTTTACTTGTTGGTAAGTGAAGGTATTGATTTCTAAGCCCCTCTTTACTCAATTATAGGTATTCAACTATGAATTTGTTTAGCATTTGTTTATTTTATTTTATTTGAGCTCTACCATTGCTTGCTAATGGTTTGATTTTGGTATATATATTTTGACATGCCTGGTGAGACTTGTAATCCCATAAATGATCATTTATTTTCATTATTTCATCTTGTGCTTGTTATTGCATAGGAGTAGGGACTTGATTTAGGACAATTTTGAGCTGATTTGAGTCTAAATTTCTCAAAAAAATTTCTAAAAAATGTTTCCAAGTGTCTAGGATTTGTTCCCTATAGATTGATAATTTTTCCCCTACAATTGGTAGATTCATCCTAAACTTTGGTAGATTCACCTTTTTGTATGTGTAGTTTGTCTATAATCTTTAGCATTTTTTCCTTGTAGAGTGGTAATTTTTTCATCTCAATTAATAGATTTGCCCTAAACTTTGGTGGATTTGCCTTCTGTTTGTTTACAGTTTGTTATTAGCCTTTAGTGGTTTTGCCCTATAGATTAGTAATTTTTCACTGATGATTAATAGATTCACCATTAACTTTGGTGGGTTCACCTTTTGTCCATTTATAGTCTATCTACATTCTTTAGTGGTTTCACTTTATAGAGTCATAGTTTTGACATGTCGATTAATAGATTTGCCCTAAACTTTGGTGGGTTTATGTTCTATTTGTTTATAGTTTATTTGTAGGATGTAGCGGTTTCACCATGGAGAATAGAAAATTCACCATGAAATTTAATGGGATCACCTTTCTATCTGTTTATTGTTTATTTTCAACTATTTAGTAGTTTTACCCAATGTTTTAATGACTTCATCCTATGCATTAAAGATTTTTCATTCTAGTAATTTTATGCATATTTTCATCCACAACTTCATTTTCAAAATGCCATGCAAAAGTATAAATTACATATAATATTAGGGGTGTTATTACTCTAACCCTTTGGGGCTATTGCCCCTAGACACCCACTCCTTGACTCTATTTTTATAAAAATACTAACGATTTCCTTACACGTACTCACATGTCAAAGACAACCAAATCAAACTATTGACTCATTTCCTACTAGTTCCCACTAGCCAAAGACATTTTTATCAAATCAAACACATATTTCAAACATTTGAAGGTAGATTAACATTCTTGTTTATTTATATTTTTAGCTTTCTTATTTTTCTGTGTTTCCACAACCTCAGTACTGCATATGCTCTTCCCTCACATCATCAGGAGATCTTGGGAATTAGAAAATGTCTAGGTTGTGTTGACCATTATGGTCCTGCAGGCCAAAATTGGTCTCCTTCTTTCCCTGTTGTTCTGAGTCAGTTCAAATTTGGTTTGCACAAGTCTTTCAACAAAAGATGAACCAATTCAAAAAATGAAAGGGCTTATACAAATCTTCTTCGAACTCTTGTCCGAAGAAAGTCACAAGGAAAGAGAGCTTAAATGACTCAAGACACTTTTCCTTAAGGTTGGAAAAGTGGTTCAACGTTAGGGTTCAAATATATGATCTTTCCAAGAGTTAAGAATTTTGAACTTTGAACCATTGAATTGTTGAACCATTAAACCAGTTCAATTGGTTGGTTCAATCACTTGGTTTAATGACTTGGTTCATCAACTTGGTTCATCGGCTTGGTTCATCATCTTGGTTTATCGGCTTGGTTCAACGACTTGATTCAATGGCTTGGTTCAATCACTTAGTTCAAAAGCTTGGTTCAATCACTTTGAACTTGGAAGCATTGAACCATTGAGCTAATTATTGGTTCAAGTGGTTGGTTTAAGCATTTGGTTCAAATAGTTGGTTCAAGCGGTTGGTTTAAGCAGTTAGTTCAAGCGCTTGGTTCAATCGCTTTGAACTTGGAAACATTGAACCATTTAACCATTGAACCATTAAACCAATTGTTGGTTCAATCGGTCAGTTCAATCAAAAGGTTCAAGGGAGTCTCCCAATGCCTGAAGGACAAGTGCCCTTACGGAGGAAAGGGAACACTTGCAAGGGAATCAAAGAAAAGGTCAAAGGAATCAACCAAATGGCGATGGGCGTGCGAACGTCAATTTTGCAAAAATGAAATAACTGTTGGTTTTTCAATGAAAGGCACGAACCCAAAGGAATTCAAAGGCTTAAAAGACAAAGCCAGGAAGAGGCAAAAGAGCCAAGTGTAGAAATGGAAAACATAGCCCAGTTGGCAAAGGGGAGACGAGTTATTTCTGTAGTTGAAATAGTGTCTGCCAAGTGGTCATCAAGAGACACAAATAGTGAATACTGCGACCCATTTTCTTCACTTTCCATTGATGAGTAGATAGACTGCATGAATGCCTTGAAGGAGTGGTCTTGTTTGCAGACAAATAGTGTTATGCATACTTCCATAATAATGTTTGAATGCTAAAGTCAAGATTAGCAACTAACACATCATGTTCTTTCAATGACTTCCTCTTCTTGATGCTCAGAATGCACATGGGCCACTCATAAAAGGTGTCAAAAGGCCCCTTTCTTCCTTTATATATTGTAAACTTCTCATTTTGAGAAAAAAGGATCCCCTCAGCTTGTAAGGCAGAGTTCTACCAAATTTTACCTTGATTCAAGAGATCACATTTTTACCTCTATTTTGAGCTTGCACTCATGCATATGTCTATGTTTTCATTTTGTTTTAAGTCATCTTTCTTTTATGCTTTCACAGAATGATTTCAGCATGTCTAGTGTGTTATGGAGTTTCTTCTTCTGCAGGTCTGTCAGAAGTGTCTACATCAGAGTATAGGCACATGTGAATAGGTTGTCATAGTGTGTCTTAGAACGCCTTTGGTAGTTCTTCCTCCCTGTATCTCCATGGACCCCTAGCTCACTAATGCAGAAGAGTTCCTCATATCAAATGAAGTGTATGTCAACTTTTTCTTGGTGGAAAGTGTAGGTTTAAGCTAAGTAGGTCAACCATTTTTAGTGTATCACCATTTAGTTTATGTTCTATTTTCAACATCCTTCTACCTTTTCAACCCCACCTTTTTCATTTATTTGTTAGCAGTAGGAAATCCAAGACCACATATATACATCAGAGGGAGCTAGCCCTTATTTAGAGACTCTCCCCCCAGTTTTGCCAAACCCACAGGCAAGAGGGAAGTTTCCATTGTGATGCATGGAAGATAGGAGCTCAGCCTCCTGTTAAGGGTGCAATCTACTGTGTCAACAGTTTTTGACACACCCAGTGGGACTAACTAGTTTTTATCTAAAGAGTTGAAGAATTTTGGTGTGTTCTTCAACCAACCAACCTTTGGAGGATTTTTCATCAACACCAATGGCGACTCTGAGTTAAATTAGTTGATTAAGCAATCTTGGTGCCATCAATAAATCACATTTTTTGTATGAATAATCCCATTGCTCAACATCATGGGCCTTGTGTTCCTTCATATAACTTTCATCAAGCTTAAGGTGTTCATGGAATCACCTCAAGCAGCTCTCCTAGTTGCCCTTCAACAATAAGGGAAGTAGCACTGGAGTTTGAGAAGCAAATGATGGAAATAGATAGATTAGGTGAGCAATATAGATATCAGCAAGAGCTTATGTATAAAGAGGAGTGTTTGTTTAGGCAAGCTTAGGCCTTGCAATTCATGGAGGAGGAGGTGTCAAAATGGAAAAATCCATCCATTCAAGGCAATCAGCCTTGTGTCCTTTCTTCCATTCCAATGCAGCTCCCTCCCATTCCAAAAAAAGCCCCCTCTTATGCACCAAATCTTTTTAACCAGATAGCACTTGCTCACTCTAGCTCATCTGATGCATTAATCACTCCTACTCTTAACCCCTTGCACCTAGCTTTCAAACATCAAAGGGAACTAGAGCAACCCTCTGTGGAGATGAACCTTCTCAATTCCTTAGATTTTGAATCCTTCTTTGAAGGAAATACCATGAACCAACACATCTCTCTTGAAGCAGCTCTTCCTGTGCATGAGGAGACCCTTCCTAGTCTTCCTCAACTTCCTCAGGTCTCTCAACATGATGTCAAGATTCCAAGTTGGAAGAGGGAATATCATGAACCAGCTCAAGACCTTAAAGAGGATAAAGTTGCTACATGTTCACAAAGGGAAAATTCCAATCTTAAGGTCATGAGTTGGAAGGAAATAATGGAATCTTGGGGCAGGAAGGAGGAGGAGAAATGTTTTGCTAAAAACCTTGAAGAAGATGAAGTTTCTCTTACTCATCGTGATGATGATTATGACCTCCAAGAAAGGCTCTTCCAAGAAAATATACCCAAGAGAATTGCAAAGTTGGAGTCCAGAGTGAGATTCCTCAGCCAATGTGTGATGGATGGTTTAGACCAAACAGTAGATTCCATGCTTGAACACACCCCATCTACACCCCTCCAAGAGATATATCAACCCACATCTAATATAAATGAAGTACTAGCCAAATGGAATGAGGAGAATCATTTGATTCTAGCTCAAGGATTACCTCCTCTTCTATGTGAGTTTAACCCTCAATGTTCCACTTCATCCCTTCCCAAGGAGGAACCTATTTTGTAGGAGGCAAGTGAAGAAGAGAGGATCCAATCTGCAGCTTCCCAAGAAGCTATCATGAGTGATAATGAAGAGGAAATCATCATGGATGCTCCCTCTGAATACATCATTAGCAATGGAGAAGATGTAGGTCATGCATACATGTGGATGTTCCAGCAATATGAAGAGGAATGCAAGCATGGTGAGCTTTCTCCCCCTTTATTTGATGAACTTCCTTGTTGCTTTGATGAGGAGGATGACCATGCCATGGAGCATGAGTTGGAGGAGGATCAGGAGAATGTCTTTGAACAACTAGAGACTCTGATCCTTGAGCAGGAAAAGGATAGGCCTGTTCATCTTGAAAACAACTTTGAAGAAGAGAGCCTTGAACAAGAAGGTGATGTTCTATGGGATCAGCAATCAATCTGTGATCTCATTTCAGACATCACAATAGTTACCCTTCTTCAAGAAAGTCATGATGACACAGAAGGTGAGTTTGACAGGGTCTTCAATGAAGTAGAAGGGAACGGGTCAAACCATGATGCATGTCAAAGGAGCTATGCATATCAAAGGGCTTATGGCAATGAGCCAACATCCATCACTTTCTTGGTAAAACATGCTAGCATGAAGAGCTAACATTCAAAAAGCTTCCAAGAACAAGAAGAGTACATATATGTTGGGAGCATGTTTGACTCTGATCCACTCGGATGCAAGCTAATCAAGGTGGCAGGCAAGAAGAGAAAGTCACCAAGTCTCCATTCCATTCAACCACTTGTCTGGGACCATAAGTTTCCTTGCCATGAAGGAGACTTAAGAAGTTTTCCCTTTGATCTAGGAGGGAGGCAAATATACCTAGTTAGCTGTATATAGTAGTTTGCTTTCAGTTTTCTTTCTCTATTTTCCCTAAGTGTTGTTTACACAGGTAGTGTTTTTGGCCTTGTGTGTTTTCCTTTGTGTTTGGGGTAAAAGCTTCATGATTGATTCTTGGGTCTATTGGGGATGTTGCTAACTTTTTCAAGCTACGTTCTGACTCTGTGCCTAATGGACTTTAAGGCAACTGGCTTCTAAGCATAGCAGGCATGCTTCCCCTGGGAATCGCCAAATTGTTGACCATTTTCATCTTGTAGGCCAAAATCAGTCTCCTTATTTCCCTACTGTTTAGAGCCAATTCAAATTTGGTTTGCACAAGTCTTTTGGTAGAAGATGAACTAGTTCAAAGAATGAAAGGGCTTTTACAAAGCTTCTTCGGACTCTTGTCCAAAGAAATTCACAAGGAAAGAGAACTAAAATGATTCAAGACACTTTTCCTTAAGGTTGGAAAAGTGGTTCAATGTCGGGGTTCAACGACATGATCTTTCCAAGAGTTAAGAATTTTGAACTTTGAACCATTGAACTAGTTCAATCGGTTAGTTCAATCACTTGGTTCATCGGCTTGGTTCATTAGCTTGGTTTAATGACTTGGTTTAATGGTTTGGTCCAACGGCTTGGTTCAAAGGCTTGGTTCAATCACTTGGTTCAAAAGTTTGGTTCAATCACTTTGAACTTGGAAGCATTGAACCATTGAACTAATTATTGGTTCAAGTGTTTGGTTCAAACAGTTGGTTCAAGAAGTTGGTTCAAGCGCTTGGTTCAATCACTTTGAACTTGGAAACATTGAACCATTGAACCATTGAATCGTTGAACCAATTGTTGGTTCAATTGGTCAGTTCAATCAAAAGGTTCAAGGGAGTCTCCCAAAGCCTGAAGGACAAGTGCCCTTATAGAGGGCAGGGAACACTTGCAAGGGAATCAAAGAAAAGGCTGAAGGAATCGACCAAATCGTGACAGACATGCAAAGGTCAAATTTGTAGAAATGAAATAACCATTGGTTTTTCAATGAAAGGCGTGAACTCAAAGGAATTCAAAGGCTTAAAAGACAAATCCAGGAAGAGGCAAAAGAGCCAAGTGCAAAAATAGACAAAATAACCCATGTGGCAAAGGGGAGGTGAGTTACTTCTATAATTGAAATAGTGTCTGCCAAGTGGTCATCAAGGGACACAAATAATGAATGACATGACCTATTTTCTTCACTTTGCACTGATAAGCAGACAGACTGCATGAATGCCTTGAAATAGCGGTCTTGTTTGCAGACAGATGGCGTTGTCCATGCTTTCACAATAATTTTTGAATGCTAAAGTCAAGACTAACAACTAACACAGCATGTTATTTTAGCGACTTCCTCTTCTCGATGCTCAAAACGCATATGAGCCACTCATAAAAGGTGCCAAAAGGCCCCTTTCTTCCTCTATATATTGTAAAATTCTCATTTTGAGAAAAAAGGATCCCCTCAGCCTGTAAGGCAAAGTTCTGCCAGATTTTACCTTGAATCAAGACATAGATTTTTTACCTCCATTTTGAGCTTGCACTCATGCATATGTCTATGTTTTCATTTTGTGTTAAGTCATTTTCCTTTTACGCTTTCACAAAATGATTCCAACATGTCTAGTGTATTGTGGAGTTTCTTCTTTTGCATGGCTGCCAGAAGTGTCTACAGTAGAGTATAGGCGCATGTGAATAGGCTGCCATAGTGTGTCTTAGAATGCCTCTGGTCGATCTTCCTCCCTGTATCTCCATGCACCCCTAGCTCACTGATGCAGAAGAGTTCCTCATATCAAATGAATTGTATGTCAGCTTGTTCTTGGTGGAAAGTGTAGGTTCAAGCTAAGTAGGTCAACCATTTTTGGTGTATCACCATTTAGTTTAGGTTCTATTTTCAGCATCCTTTTCCCTTTTCAATCCCCCCCTTTTCATTTATTTGTTAGCAGTAGGAAATCCAAGACCACAGATACACATCAAAGGGAGCTAGCCCTTATCTAGAGACTCTATCCCCAGTTTTGCCAAACCCACAGGCAAGAGGCGAGTTTCCATTATGATGCATGGAAGATAGGAGCTCAGCCCCCTATCAAGGATGCAATCCACTACGTCAAAAGGTTGATCATGCTATAATGGGTGTAGTTGTGTAATCTCTTCCCTCACAACATAGTTAATATTGGGAATAAAAAAGAAACTTGTATCCTTTTAATTTTATCTTATATGGACTCTATTGACCTTGGATTTCACCACCAAGCAATAGACCAAACCCCATATTTTGATAGAGTAACTAAATTGAGGATTGATTTCCTAGATCAGTGAACCCTCAAGTAACATGAGGTAGATTTAACCACCAATACCTAGGGTTTAGATAGCCCCATTAAAGCCAAATTTACTGGTAACACTTCAATGATGATAATGCATGGGGTGTATCAAGATTTAGATTTGACCCTTTTGAGCATGCCCATGAATCTCCCTCCTCCATAAATTTGGACCTCATTGTACCAAAAGCTATATAGAGGATGTACCTAGATAGCCTATTTATCCAAGATTATGAGCCTACTTGCCATAGTCAACTCATGGTGTTAGGAACACAATATACCCTAAGATCACCCATTATATACCTATTAAATTTGGGGTGCTATCAGTGGGTCATGAGTCGACTTTAATCTTACATGACTAACTAGGTTGTCGTGTGCTTTGGTTGCATTCCCCTTTGTGACCAACCAATTTCAAACCAAATTTAAATCTAAATAAAACTTTAAACCAAATCAAACATAATCAAACCAAAATCCTAATGGGTCCAAATCCAAATCACTCAAAATTAAATCCCAAAATGAGCTTAATCTAATCAGCATAATTCAATAAAACCCCATCTAGACCTATGCCTACCAAAATCAATCTATATAATTCCCAAATTAAACAATACATATTCAAAATTAAGGATGATGTCCTTTTATAGCTTATAGAAATAAGTGCTTGACTTCCTATAGACAATGATACCTCGTCTACTAGTTACCATTTCAATCATGATATCCCCCATATCAACCAAAAAGGAAAACATATTTTGGTACCCCTATCTCAAATTCAAACCATACTCAATTGAATCTGATAGCTCAGTCAACACATAGATGACCTAATATTCAACACCAATCAGGCCCCAAATCCATAACAAAATAAAAAATCAATGTGTCCTACCATCACCACTCCAAGGATCATTGTCTATGCAATAAATAGGTACATCCAAGTCTTAGAATTAGCCTTTGGGGATATGCCAAAATCCCTTGTCAGCACATGACCAAACTTCTTCCACTTCTATTAAATAATCCTAAACCATTGTTGGCCCACCCATATTTAATGAAGGACACATGTTCAATGGGCCAATATTCGATGAACCATCACTTGGCCAACCACCCATCCTTGGTCAAACCATCTTTAACCAAGCACCTATCTTCAACCAACCACTCATCTTTGATGCACCCATCTTTAAACAAACCCTCAATTAATGAACCACCCTTATTTGATGAGTTAATCTTCAATGACACCATCCTTGGCCTATCACTCAATTTCCCTTCCCACATTACAACCTCTATCACCCAACACCACGTGTCTCTTGGGTTAACAGTACTTGCAGACAATAAACATAAAATTGCCTTCCATGCAGACATGTCCATCTTAATTTAAAATTTAACGTTAACATCCTATTAGTTTGGCAAAACATTTGTTAAATCCTACCTTCTCACAGATGAGGAAATCAATAACAATAATCACTCATGGTTACATGGGAAAAACCTCATGGTTTGTTTCCAAAGCAACAAATATCCCATCGCAAAAATAATTTACAAAGTTATGAACTACAAAGGCAAAAACATCAACATCCATAAACAAGAAATCATCAAATATATCCATATCCATGTGCATAAAGGATTCCATGGCATTAGCTTCAAATCATTTAAAAATCATTGCAAATATGTTTGTGACAATTTCATGGTTTCTAAGGAAGCTTCATTAAACATCGAGACATGTTTCTCTCAAAGTTACATTAAAGATCATGCTACCACCATCAATCCTTTGATTGACATCACCAATTTTTCTCCCCATCCTGACATTCAATCTCATGAACCCATCTATTGAGATAGATAAAAACACATAATGTTTGATGTATTCCACCACAATCAAATAGTTGAATAATTCATGGAACTCCATTCATTGCACCATCTTGAAATTCAATCTCTCACACTTGTTGATTGGGACCAACCAAATACCTACGAATAGATTTCTTCCATAATAATCAAATAATTGTAGAATTCATGATTAGAATTGAGCCTAAAGAGAATAAAGCAACATCAACATATCCTATGAAATGTGAATAATTCCTCAATCAAAATGAATCCAACAATCCAAAAAATATAATTCCAAAATCAACGACCCCTAATGAAAACCGCTTCCAGGCACTATAGGACAATCTAAATCAAAATCAAAGTCTAGAAAATCAAGAAGATAAGTCCCTTGGTGAAATTTCTTTTTAGGCCCTAAGGGAAAAAGAGCTAAATTTCCCTCCTATGTCAGCACAGTCATAGGATGAATATGCATCATTTGTTGCAAACACCATCAATATAGTATAAAAAATCCTAATCATCTAACTTGTGGCTACTCTCAATCTCACAAAACATGAGAATGTTGGTCCCAATCACCCATCACACCATGACACATACACATATCCCCATGATCATAACATCCCTTTGAGTCTTCCACATGATCCATAAACATCCTCCATCCAATGCACTTCCACTTCATCCTCCTCAATAACACCCTCTATCATAGGGGCTATGATGGTATCTTGATCAATTTAGAAGAAGCCAATATAAAAATGAACAAAGTTCATGAAGATATATCTAGAGCACATACTTGAAGGATCCAATGTTGTTGCAATAAAATCAAAAAATTATAAAAAAATAAAAAAATAAAAGAGAAAGTCAAATAATACATCCAGTGATGAAAACCATTTTGATGATGCCTTGGGCAAGTACCATGATGAAAACCAATTTCTAGCATCATGCATAAATAATTTATTGTCTACAAGTACCTTGCACTTAGGGGAAAAATCCAAAACCACTTCATAAAATCCACCTCATCCAAACCATACTCAACCATCCCTATCATCTTTATCCATTCAATACTAAACCCTCTAAATCCTATCCAAATCTTTCCAAACCTATACCACCTTAAACGATCCCTATAACTAAGTTGTACCATCTTTACCATCATCTCCATATGTTCTTCTCGTTTAACCTTAATAAGGGAGTAAAAGAAGTCTTGAGACCTATTTTTGAAACATCTTGGTATATCCACTGAACAATACTTCAATGACTAGACACTTGGTTCTTATGTAATGTGATCCTTGGAGATTCATCACTACCACCATCATCATCCCTAAACCCCTTGTATCCATCCCTAATTATCCCTAATCTTCTTGTATCCATGTGTATCCACTTGTATACATTCCTATTTATCCCTAATCCTCTTGTATCCATCCTTATTCATCCCTAATCCTCTCATAACCATTCCTAATCATCCCTAATCCCCTCATATACATTCCTAGTGATCCCTAATCACCCCCATCATCATCCAATATTATCCAACATAGTTCTAAAGCTCCTCAATCCACTATCACTCCCTTCCCCGCTACTAGAACTAGTTTTCCCTTTGCTCGTAACCCTTGTACATACATTTCTAAAAAATAGGTAAATCCCCAAAATCCCCAAAAATCAAGAAAACCTAAAAATCCCTAAAAACCATAAAATACAACATAAAAAATAAAGTAGGCCATGCATTTGATTGTGTTTTTGTGTGTGTTTTAATTTTTTATTTCTTATTTGTTTGTTTACTTTTACTTTCCTTATTGAGTCTTGTCTCAATACATATGCGTATTACAATAATGTCATCATGGTTTTCCATATCACAATGCACTTTAGAATGCACTTGTACTTGAGTTAGTCCAACAACATATGGCAATAATGACATCATGGTTTTTCCATATCATAGTGCATCATGTCACATGCCATATAAAAATAATTTTGCCTAACTAATTAGAATCTCGCACAAGAATGGTAGCATTGTCACTGCCCATTATCTACATCAATAATCATTCCCCCCATTAACAACATCCTTTCATATCTCAAATATCTAATTATTCTAACTAATTATCCATCTCTAACAAACATCTTCATGGCCTAAGTGTGTATACTTTAGTTTTCCATGTCCCTTCACCAATACCATATAATCCCCTATTCATCCATAGTCTATCCAACATAATCTAGTCTAATCTAATCCATCTTGATCCACCATATTTCAATATTTATCATTCAATCTTGGGGCATCCTCATGTGCCCAGGTTTTTTTAGTGTCTTCATCTTTGAGAATTCATTATATCATCACCACTCTGTATCAATGTATCCAATCCATGTCATCCATCAACTTGATCATCTCATCCTTAATCCATGTAACTAGTTAAATCTTTTATTTATACTTACAAATTCATAAATTAATCAATAATTCATCTAATCCAAGCTCATAACTTATGTTCCCTTATATATATCATTGCTTAGGGCAATTCAAGCATGAAACCTTTATCGAAATAAATAATTCTCAATCCAAGCCCATAGATTTTTCAGGATATATCATTCCCAAATCTGCCCTCTTATATATATCATTACTTGGGGTAAATCAAATCGTGTAGTTTATAATTGGGATATAATGTTCCCAATTCACCTCCTCATATATATCATTGCTTGGGTAAAATCCATCATCAAATCAAATCAAATCATGTTGACATTATCTCAAGTGGGTTAATATCACACATGGGTTAATCTCATCACATCATCTCATCCTCCCATCTCTATCCACAACATCCATACTAGTATTTGTATCCATAATCATCCTATTATCCAATCACCATCCATCCTACATCCCAACCCCTCTTCTTTCCTCACCCATCCCTTCATTTCAACCCTTGATTCCTCTATCTTGCTAACCTTTCCTCTCATTTCACGAGCCCATATGTGTCCTTCATCCCTGTATGTCCTCTTGAGGGGGAATTATCCCTAAGTAACTCATCATCATCATCTAACCTTCATCTCCCACCTTTTTTTGACTTCTTCTTTATTTAAAAATCATTTACTCCACCCATCATGTCTCACAATGCCCTTTCAAAGAGAAGCAAAATGTAGACACCTAAAATCAAACACCTTGTATCGATTTTAACTATTCATTCCTAATCTCTCCATCACACTAACCAAACCCTAATATGACCCACCATCACATTCTAATCCATTCATTGGCTAATATTTCTAGCATAACCACAATTTATCCCCCTAATCAATTAATCATGTTCTATTTTGACCATTGTTAATCCCATATAAATCACCTCGCATCACTTTAGTTAATTAACCACTGTTAATTAACTAACTCATCCATATTAATAAAATCCATATTATCATAAATCAATAAAACCAATTGTCTCACATCACCTTTTCACCTCATACCCATGACATCATCCTCCAAATCCTCATGTAGTCACACCAAATCTGATACAAGGGACAATCTATGACATGCCCATACCTAGCTCATCCTCTCCTCAACCAATTTCATTTGTGATTCACCCTCCAACCTTGGCTCATCCTAAACTTTGGATCTTAGATAAAGATTAATGGCTCGTGTTCATCATGAAAAGCTATAGATGGGATCTCACCCCTCCACTTCAAAACAAGATTTATAGCCTAACATTGTTATGTTCATTTGGAGAAGGAGCTTCAATATTAACCCATCATTGTGTTGAGACATAAAGACATCCAACAAGGGTATATGTTGCCCAAATTTTTGTGTGCGGTCTATTGAACACCCACATCCAAATTAATTGAATAGATAAATGTCAAGAGGATTTCCTTTACTTATTAGTAAGTGAAGGTATTACTTTATAAGCCCTTCCTTGCTCAATAAGAGGTATTCAATTATGGATTTGTTTAACATGTGTTTGTTTTGTTTGATTTGAGTTATAATATTGCTTACTAAAGATTTACTTTTAGTATATACAATGACCATCCGATACAAGATACTCAGGGCATGCTAAGTATTCAGGGTAAATTTTGGGACATGGTCGATGTTAGTCTACTCATGAAGAGAGCCCGACCAATGTTTTTTTATTAGTTGTTTTATTATGCACAAACACACATGCACACTCAACACACACACATATGTATATGTACACGTGTATATATTGTATATACTATATATACATATATATGTGTGTATATATGTGCATATCATATACATACACGTATATTTTATATAGTTAATCTTTTACCCCAATGATAATAGGACTTCTCGTAGGTGTGTGTAATGACCCTTACTAATAGGATCACTAAAAATGCTGATATTATACTAGGGAATTTCGTCAAACACTTGCTATGGACATCAAGATTTAATTATTGTACTAGGGAATTTCGTCAAACAATTGATTGGGTCTCAAAATATACTAATCTTACTTTGCAATTTGTCAAACAGTTGGTAATCAACTCAATTAACTCATCTCAAAACTTCAATATCAAAATATTTATTTATGGAAATAATACAGTCCTTATATCTATATGGCAATTTCAACCTTACACAAAAGATCAAAATTAATATATATTAAAGCTTGATGCATAAGTCTAAAATTGCTAGTGAAATTGAAACCTGTTGTTGATGAAGTCCTGATCTGTGAATGCCCTTTTAGCCACTGTCCCACACTACTATTCATACCTTGTCACAGGTACAGTCCGTACAGTACGGACTGGTATAGATTTTTAATTCTGCCTTCACTGATATGCATCAACAAGCCCAAAATATGGGTGCCCAGACTGAGGTAAGCGCCTACCAAAATTATAGTAATAAATCACCTAGTTAGGTGCGCTGCAAAATTTTTCCAAAATTAATTCACTACCAGCTGTGTATGTCTTTTGCTGTATGGTATGTAAGTACAGGCTGTACGAACTGCAAACAAAAAATGTAAAATCCTTGGAGTTTCTTCAAATAGGTCGATGATATATTCGCCCCACCAAATGGATTCAAAAATTGGTTCAATTCACAAACTGAACCTGAATGCTCAACATGAAATAGCTGTAGACTATCTCCAATGTGCAACCCTTCCAAAGATCTCTCACTTCCTCAGTTATGCAAATCACTTGAGAGGTATCATTCTCAAGGATTAATCTAAAAATTTGTAGACTCTAAAGTCTTACAAATGCTCAAGAAGATTCAATGATCAAAATAAACTGGATGCCAAATAATAGACCCATAGGGTCTATTTATGCTCTTTTGGAACTTCCAAGAGTTTTCGTAATACATCATATAAAACTTGTTATACTTTTGAAATAAAAAGTAATTTTATGAAAAATAAAATAAAAGTGCACTTAAAATTAAAATATAACATTTTGGCCTCCATAATAAAATATAATATCTTCCAGAGCATAGTGAGCCATCAAATCGCAAACATGACCCTCTCACCACCTTCATTTGCCTACGAGAGTCGGGGATAGGCAAATCTATGCAAAATGTCACGTCACACTAAAGAGGGGACATGATAGTCTGCCCCTCCTGAAATTGCTTGACCTCAAACAATCTCAATGCCGGATGCTGTAGAATGACCTCATCCTCCCAAGTAGCATCCTCAACGGGTAAATCCTTCCACTTAATCAAGTATTCTCTGATCACCCGCCTGTGAAGCCACTTCTCTCTGCTATCCAAAATGGATTCTGGAATCAAAATCAATTTCCCTTCATCATCCAAGGGAGGTAATACCGCAGAAGGCACCACACTCTGACCCAAGGCCTTCTTGAGGCGTGATACATGGAATACATTGTGCACTCTGCTATCTGAGGGAAGTTTCAACTCATAAGCCACCTCACCAATTTTTCTGACAATCTCGAATGGTCCATAGTATCATGGCTTGAGTTTTTTTGTGCCACTCTTCTAGAGAGTGGACTGCCTGTACGACTGTAATAAGAGGTATACCATATCGCCCACTTTAAAACTACACATAGTCCTCTTTTGATTCGCATATTGTTTCTACTGGTTCTGAGCTTTAGCAATATTATCCCTGAGAGTAGCGACTATGTCTTCACTCTCTTGTAATAACTCACCTGCACTAGGTACGCGACTGTCACCCAACACTAGGTCTAGAAAACTAGGTGCTTCATAACCGTAAAGGGCCATGAAGGGAGTCATCCTTATAGTCATGTGGTAGGTAATGTTATAACAATATTCACAGATATAAATCCATCTGACCCAAGCCCGTTGCTGAGCTACCACATAATTTCTCAAATACCCTTCTACCCACTGGTTTACTATTTCTATTTGACCATCAGTCTGTGGGTGATAGCTGGTGCTGGGTGTAAGCTCAGTACCACATAACTGAAATACCTCCTGCCAAAAGTAGCTCATGAAGCGGCTGTCTCGGTCACTCACAATGTTATGAGGCAATCCATGCAATCTAAAAATCTCCTGGAAGAAGACCTCTGCTACTTGAACTGCTGAGTATGTAGTAGTAATAGGGAAGAAATGGGCATATTTTGTTAGCCTATCTACCACCACATAAATACAATCTTGTCCCTGTACCTTGGGCAAGCCGGTAATAAAGTCCACGGAAATACACTCCCACTTCTTGTCAGGAATAAGAAGTGGCTGTAGGAGTCCTGTTGGATATGTGTGTTCTTGTTTGTTTTGCTGGCAAACAAGACACTCCCGAACATACTGTAGAACATCAGCCTTAAGCCCTTTCCAAGTGAACCTTTCTCGAACTACCTTATAAGTCTTGAAGTATCTAGGATGGCTTGCTATGGGTGAGTCGTGAAGCGTTCGCAAGATCAGCTTCTTAACCTTTGATCCTGGGACCAAGTAAATTTTATTTTTGTAAATGATTAGATCATTTAACAGCATATATTTGGTATCTACTGCTGTCCCTTCCATTATATTAGAGGCCCATGTGTCCCTAGCATATTTTGCTATAATCAAATGTCACCAATCCTTTGATATCTAGATTATAGACGTGAGGTGTGGCTGGCGAGATAGAGCGTCTGCGACAACATTTTGCGTACCCTTGACATATGTGATGTCAAAGTCATATGCCTGTAACTTACCCATTTTTGCTAGTGGTCATTCAAATCTTGTTGTCCCAAAAAGTGTCTCAGACTGTTATGATCAGTCTTTATACAGAATCTGCTGCCAACCAAATACTGTCTAAATTTAGCCAAAGCATGCATGATGGCCAACCTTTCCTTATCATAGATGCTAAATGACCTCTCTATTCATCTAAGCTTCCTGCTCTCATATGCAATTGGGTGCTTATCCTGCATGAGTACAACACCCACTCCTTTTCCAGATGCATCACATTGAAGCTCAAATGGTTTCGAAGAATCAGGTAATGCTAAAACAGGGCATGTAGTCATTATCTCCTTAAATCTGATAAAACATTCTTGTGTCTCCTGAGTCCACACAAATGCCCCCTTCTTCAACAAATCTGTCATGGGTGCAGCAAGTCGTGAATAGCCATTGACAAATCTGTGATAAAACCCACATAAACCAAGGAACCCCCTCAATTGTGTAGGGTTCTTTGGTGGCGACCAATCAATAATAACATGGATCTTTTCAAAATCCATTTGAACTCCATTCGCACTGATGATATGTCCTAAATATAAAAGCTTAGTCATGCCCAATCACATTTGGATTCCTTGGCATACAAGGATTCCTTCTGCAGAATGCCCAATACTGTCTCTAAATGCTCAAGATGTTCTTGCCATGACCTACTGTATACTAAAATATCATCAAAGAATACTAGTATAAATTTTCTCAATTGATGATGAAAAACCTTGTTCATTGTAGATTGAAAAGTGGCAGGTGCATTGGTCAAACCAAAAGGCATAACTATAAACTCAGAATGCCCACAGTGGCATTAGAAAGCAGTTTTCTCAATGTCTTGTTCCCTCACCCTGATCTGATGATATCCTGATCTTAAGTCAATTTTTGAAAAGTAACAAGCCCCATGCAATTCATCTATCAACTCATCGATGCGTGGGATAGGATATCTATTCTTAATAGTTCTTTTATTTAACATTTTGTAGTCAATACACATCCAGAGAGTGCCATCTTTCTTTTTAACTAAAACAATAGAAGATGCAAAAGGTGACTTACTTGGTCAGATGTGCCCCATGGCTAGCAACTCCTTAATGGTTCGTTCGATCTCATCCTTGAGTCGCTTCAGATGTCGGTATGGTGTGATCGTGATAGGCTTAGTACCTTCTTCTAGTTCAATAATATGATCAATGCCTCTATCCGGTGGTCTGCCTGGTGGAATCTCGTTGAATACCTTTTCATAAGTACTTCTCAACTTTTGAATATCAGGATGATATTCAGTCTTATGCCAGTCCTCCTGTGTAGGCATCAAGGTACACATAGCTGCCCACTCTATGTCATTATGCCTGGCTAGCCTCTCCATTATCCTAAGTGAAATAGTCTTATAATCATCATCACAAATAGCCTTCAGCACATGTGTTCTGCCATCTACCTCAAACTGTATCTCCATATCCTTAAGTCTTAAAGTAATTTCCTCCAACGAATGCAGCCACTGCATTCCCAGCACTATGTCCATGTCACCCATGTTGACCACATGGTAATCAGCTTTGAACTCATAGTTGTTCAAGCGTAGGGGTAGATCACGTACCATCTTATTACATCGCAAGATAAACCCATCAACCACCTTGACTCTAAGTACATCAAACTCCTCAGTGGTAAGCCCACGCCTCTCTACAAAGTGTGTATCAATAAAGTTGTGCGTGGCACCGGTATCCAAGAGTGTATCCACCTTTTGACCGGCCAAAACACCTTCAAGTCTAAAAGACCCTTCTCTCTGAATGCTTGATAGGCATGCTTCTCATGAATGTAATTTTGCCCCCTTTTTTTATACAATATTTTCTTCCTCCTATTCCTACTCTGCACCATCAGGATCATGGTACTCTAAGATGTCTGAATCTAAATCCTCATAATAAACCCACATCATTCTATTGGCCTTCCCCTTAGGCCTCATAGGACAATCATGTCCAAACTCATAAGGACCTTTGCAGTAGAAGCATAACTTCTTCTTGCATAGGTCATTAAGAGTCTCCTTATCCAATGGTGTAGTTGACTTACCCTTTGCATCTTATTTACCTTTACTGACTCCTCCTTTATTATCTCTGAATGCTGAAGTGCTTTTAGGGCCGAACTTGTTTGCTGGTGCTGCAAGTTCCATACTTCGGCTTTTCTTCATGGCTTCCTGGAATGTGAGAGGATTAAAGGCCTTGACCCACCCTTTGAGTGGTTCAGTCAATCCTTCTGTAAATAACATGACTATCCTACGCTTTGAGATATCAGGTACCATTGCTGCTAATTTTTGGAAGTCATTAATATAAGTATCAAGGGAACCATGCTATTTTAATTGTGATAGTTCACGAAAACTTACCTCAAGGTCTTTGACATCGAACCTTTTGATCAATATGTTGGTAAACTCCTCATATGTAGTGATGTGGTTGTGTCCTAGAGTGACCAACCCATGATACCACCACTCGTGAACAGCTCCTTCAAGGTGCAATGTAGCAAATCTTATGGCATCCTCTTCAGGTATTGGTCTTAGAGAAAGATAATTATCTAGTTTCTGAATCCAAGACCTAGCTGTGCATCCGTTACTTCCATCATAGTTAGGCATGGAAATCTTACCAAGTGCTTGTCAATAATCATTCCTTGGTGCATGGTGATCATTTCTTCCTCCTCTCTTATTCCTTTGATTCATGAACTGGTCAAATGTCCATATCTCTCTCATATCAAGAGGGAGAGTGGTATACTCCAAATAGGCCTGTCTAGCCTCCTTGCCAAATAGAGTAGCTGGAGCAACATGTAACGGTTCTCCTCTTGGTGTGAAAGTGGGAAAAAGAGGCCTAGAGGCTGATCCTCTAGTGTTTCCAACACGTTATATGGACCTTTCCTCATTGACTCCACTATGTTCAGCTGTGTGCTGGTGATCTTGATCTGGAATGGCTTGCTGGTCCATTCTTGCCAATAAGCGTGACATCATATCAAGCATATTGTCAAATTTTCTTTCAGCACTTGCATCTCTATCTTCTTCTGCCATTGATTTGCCAGTGTCTCTTAACGCTTCTGGCAATGTATCTCTTATTATATGAGGATTAGGTTGTCTCCGCTGCTCCCGAATATAATATCTGATTTCTCTCTCGCTCATCTACTGTTCAGTAGACCACAAGATGGCAGGATGAAGGCTCTGATACCACTGTAATGACCCTTACTAATAGGATCACTAAAAATGCTGATATTGTACTAGGGAATTTTGTCAAACACTTGCTATGGACATCAAGATTTAATTATTGTACTAGGGAATTTCGTCAAACAATTGATTGCGTCTCAAAATATACTAATCTTACTTTGCAATTTGTCAAACAGTTGGTAATCAACTCAATTAACTCATCTCAAAACTTCAATATCAAAATATTTATTTCTGGAAATAATACAGTCCTTATATCTATATGGCAATTTCAACCTTACACAAAATATCAGAATTAATATATATATTAAAGCCTGATGCATAAGTCTAAATTTGCTAGTGAAATTGGAACTTGTTGTTGAGGAAGTCCTGATCTGTGAATGCCCTCTTAGTCGCTGTCCACATGCTGTCCCATACTGTTGTCCGTACCCTATCATAGGTACAATCCGTATAGTACGGACTAGTACGGATTTTTAATTCTGCCTTCACCGATATGCATCAACAAAGCCCAAAATATGGGTGCCCAGACTGAGGTAAGCGCCTACCAAAATTATAGTAATAAATCACCCAACTAGGTGCGCTGCAAAATTTTCTAGAATTAATTCACTGCCAACTGTGTATGTCTTCTGTTGTACGGTATGCAAGTACAGGCCGTACAGACTGCAAACAAAAAATGTAAAATCCTTGGAGTTTCTTTAGATAGGTCGATGATATATTTGCCCCACCAAATGGATTCAAAAACTGGTTCAACTCACAAACTAAACCTGAATGCTCAACATGAAATAGCTGTAGACTATCTCCAATGTGCAACCCTTCAGAAGATCTCTCACTTCCTCAATTATGCAAATCACTTGAGAGGTATCATTCTCAAGGATTAATCTGAAAATTTGCAGAATCTGAAGTCTTACAAATGCTTAAGAAGATTCAATGATCAAAATAATCTGGATGCCAAATAATAGACCCATAGGGTCTATTTATGCTCTTTTGGAACTCCCAAGAGTTTTCGTAATACATCATATAAAACTTGTTATACTTTTTAAATAAAAAGTAATTTTATGAAAAATAAAATAAAAGTGCACTTAAAATTAAAATATAACATTTTGGCCTCCATAATAAAATATAATATCTTTCGGAGCATAGTGAGCCATCAAATCACAAACATGACCCTCTCACCACCTTCATCTGCCTACGAGAGTCGGGGATAGGCAAATCTACGCAGAATGTCACATCGCACTAGAGAGGGGACATGACAGTGTGGTGGTTAAACTTGTAATGGGTGTCATTCTAATAGATGTTCTGACATGCCAATGGATGTTTTGACATGGTGTATATCTGGACAGTGCCATTAACATACTATGTGCATAATAGTTTTAACATGTGGATGTTGAATCATGCATAGACTCTAAGTCTTGCATCATATACATCTTGATGTTGCAGAAGCTCGTGAAGATGCCACAAGGGTTGCATGGATGACACACACTACCATAGTGGTGTAAATATTATGTGAGGGTGCAAGAGCATGCACAATATGCCTCTTGGTGATGCAAAAGTGTAAAATAGTGACAATGTGTCTCTATGGACGTCATATAGGTATGTAGGCAGCCGTAAATGCTTAAATTTAGATTTATATGTGAAACTAGTCCCATACACTTGATAAATATCACTCAAGGCACTTCCCTTCAGTTATTGACCTTCCTATTAGCCGATAGGCTCACATTCGCCACCTCACTAAGCCAAAATGCTTATCTTATAGTCCAATCTTGTTATTCCGATTATCCAAATCACATGTAGGCCACAATACACTTGAATTATGCTATATATCCTTCATTGTCAGTTACAAAGATCCATCTACCTTATTTGTTCCTAGACGTTTGTGTTTAGACTTGGACAATAGTGTTGATGTTATTGTTTATCCTCTCTAAACACTCCAATTTACAAATCTTTTAAAATATACGGGTCGAACTATTATGTTTCATTAGCCCTTATGTGAGGAGATTTTCAAAATAAGGAGTATAAATATAATTTAAAGCCAACTTATTATTTATCTAGGAAGGAATTTCATACTAAAACTTGTAAATAGATACGAGAAGACAATAATCACTCTAACTAGTTGAATCAGGGAAAACAAATGGAGAAATAAAGAACATAACATATTATAGTTTTAGTAAGAAAGAACAAAAGTGTGTTGGTTTCAACTAAATGGATTGAGCTAACAATTATAAGTTATTTTGTACACCTTGCATAAAATCTCATAGTTTATGATGCAAATTAATCCCATAAATGAATTCACATGTATAACAAGACTCTACAACCTAACTTATGGAGTTAACATGAAGTATTTTGATATCAGTAAAATTGTAGTTTTTTTTATTAATTGTTAGTTAAGTGATTATTGTCTTTTAATAGATACAAAGCATAGGTGTAAAAGTTAGCATGAAGTGCCAAGTACCTTTTGGAGGGGATGACATATCATGACGATGAAGACAAGTGAGAATTGTAAATATCGAGGAACAGTTTTTAAAAATGCCAAAGAAGGGTAAACACTAGATATGTGAGGTAAATTTTAACAATATGTGTTGCCCAAAATTGAGAGCTAAGTAAGTTAAGAAATATCTAAATTTGGAGTCTAAATGTATCAGAAATAATGTCAAATGGGCAAGTTTGATTATGAATGTAAGTTTTTTTAATATTTATTTTTGCTAGGATGATATATATTACTCTTTTAAATAAATAAATTACAGTAATAATTTGATATTTTAAAATTCAATTAAAATAAATTTCGACTTCTTATGATTTAAAACCATTCAATTAAAATTAAGTATGACTTTATATATTTTGAAACATTCAATTTAAATGAAGCATATGCTTACTTAAAGATATTAGGGTTCGACAATTTATAACATTTTGAATGAAGAAAGTGGGCGAGTGAGTAATCCATCATCATGCTTTCACACCCATTTTTTTAACCTTACTGATGGATCACCAAGTATGATCTTAAACCTTAGTTATATGGAGGTGTCTTTCATTCAGATACCACTACCAACATTTTTTCTAAACACATATTAGTCTAAACACTAAACATAAATCTCCATATTTTCACTGACATGTGCATTGCTTATATTCAGTTGGTAAAGGCATCACTACTAATTAAACATATTTGAAGGTTATTTGTGTTGAGACATCTTATGAGATAACATGAAATCCTCCGCTAACCCCTACATGACATGCAAAGCTTACTTGGGATGTATCTAACATTGTGCCTCTATTTATGTACTCAAAATACATGCCAAAAAAAATGAAGCATATGAGGTACCCACCATTTTATTCGATTAAAGTGTTTACATAATGTTGACACCGTGAGATTCAAACTTAGTTGTCTTTGGTACACTCAATGTGAGTTCCTTAAATAAACCATTGTGATGTGTGCCTAACTCTGACAACTCATTCCTAGGCCTCATGTTAAATAGCTTAACCCTGTAGCTATTCCTACAGTTAATCGATGCCCAAGGCCATGCTAAAAAAAAGTAAGCTCTTTAAATGCCCATCTCATGGGGGAAATAAATTTTGAGAGTCAATTGTATACATGGTTTGTATTGCATTTTTTAAAATATTAAACATAAGATGTTGTCACATTCCATAACAACACGAGCAAAAAAGTTGTAAGTATCCATAATTTTTCCATAAGCATCTTGTTGTCTTCATTAAATATTTTTGTTTCAGGGTTTTTTTTTTTTTTTTTAATCACTTCTTTAGAGATGGATAGGGGGAATGGAAAAAAGGTGATAAAAGATAATATTTCTTTTCTGCACATTGGGTATGGTAAAGATGAAATGACACTATGAGGTAGTTACATGGGCAACCTAGAAGATATGTTTATTTCTACCATTTTTGAAGAAGAAAACATTGAAAAAATAGAGAACGAACCTTTAGAAGCAAGAGATCTTTATTTCTATAGTAGGAGAATGAACCTTAAGAAGCATAACAATAGCAAATATTTGGACTAGGATCCAATGACAAAATCTTCTAATTTTTATTCGTTTCCCATTGCTTTGGCTATACTTTTTGTTCTTGGAGTCCTATAGACTGTTTTGGCCTCGAGGACATTATTAATATCTCTATATATCTATCTTGTATCGAGGACAATAATGGTAGGAGGAATATGTCACTTGGAAAGATGCAAGAACATTTTTTTAGTTTTAAAACAATGATATCCATTATGCTACCTAATTTAATACGGCTAATGAATCAACAAGAGATTTAAATGATGTCCACAAGACCAATAATGTATAAGACCCAATAATCAAATTTGTAGGCCTCTCTATAATAAAATATGTAGGCTTAGTTTAACTTGGACTTTGACAATACATAAATCATAAGGATGAATATTGATCAACCAAGTTTAATATTCACCACAATATTAAGAGTTAAAATACTACATGACATCTAGATATGCCTCCACACTACTCGTTTATGCATAATTTGTACCTATGAAAATATATTGAGTTGACATCTGAGCGAGGCATTTCTTTCAAAATAATTAAAGCCTTGTCAAGACACCATTTATCTTGTAATCATGTCATTCCACGACAACAAATTTTTGTGAGGCATTTTGTCAAAAAATCCACGTGTCTTATTTTTACTATTACTTTGGCATAGGATCCAAGTATGATGTCAAAGGCAAATTGAGTAGATTCATTCAAAATTTGATGGTTGACCTTGCTACACGTCATGTAAACTTTTGATGGCAGTTATCCATTCAACATTTCCCTTCATACGCTAGGTAACACAATAACTACATATCAACATATGGAAGCAAATGCAATGGTCACAAAGTTCCCTGACATGATGAAGAATTTCATATCGATAATCAACATTGACACATAGATCGCTGCATCATATCCTTCTACTTTCTTTGTTAAAAAATTCCTTACACATAAGTGACCATAGTCCTTGCTTTGAATCTTATTGAAGTTTTTGACATGGTATAAACTTGGATCTTAGAAGCTCTATTGTGTGTATTGTCACTGTTATTAACCCTTCTTTAAAAAATAATAAATTTTTAATTGAAAAATAATTTTATATTAATTTAAAATAAAAATTAATAGTACAATACTAATCATACAAAAAAAAGGATAGAAAAATCACACCCCAAATCTTAGATCGTGCTATAAAAAGTCTTAAAAGAAATCAAAATTCAAAATAACTGACCACATAAATTTTATCTTTAGATTAATTGGAAAATACAATTACACATTCTAATTGATTCATCAAGTTTTTTGAAATCAAATCTTTCTGCACCAATTTAAACTCACCCACATTATAAAATTGCACTTCGTCGAAAAAAAAAACTTACATCCCTTTGGACATAACTCGTACCTTTGGGAAACTTACAATTTATATTAATTAGAACATTTACGATAATAATATCGTTGAAACGTCTTCTGCAATGGAGTAGATAATTTTAAAATTGTGTCGGTTGCTAAGATTTCCTTCGTTTTCGAATTTCAAAAACAAACTCCGACAAATGTTACATCCGAGTACGAAGATCACAAAGAGAATGAATGAAACAAAATGCCTCGGTTTCTCCCACGGGATTCTCTGTATCTTAAATTCAACGGAGGAATTTTCAAAATGCCCACCATCTCAAATGTTATACCCGCTAAGTATTTTTGACGACTGGAAGGCTTCATACATAAATCAATGGCAGGAGTTCCATGTATTCAGGTATTGGATCACTTGTAAATTTGTTTATAACGGGTTACAAATTTCAGTGTCATAAAAAAATTCTACGATTCTCTTTTTTTGGAGAAAGATTACACCATTGATTTTTCTCATGTATTTGGGTTTAAGCCCAGGTCTATTCAAGTTAAACCCAAATAAAATTGGGTCGTGATAATCTATTACAATTCATCGTTTTTTCTCCCTTCTTCTTGTTATAATTATGCTGTCTGTACTTCTCTCAGACAATTGATTGCTTTATTACAAATTGTGTCGTGATAATCTATTACAATTCACCGATTTTTTTTTCCTTCTTGTTATAATTATGTTGTCTGTACTTCTCTCAGACAATTAATTGCTTTATTACAAATAGAAACCTGCTTAGGATTGTGATCAGAGTTCAGCCATTAACATAAATCAAGCCAGTATATATATGAATTTGTCTGATTATTATTTTTTTTTAATTTTTTGGTTTTTTGTTTTCTGGGTTTGGTAAATCTCTTTTGAACATCAAAGAGGGTAGTCTGCCCCACAAGACACACACGGCACAAATCCCAAGCACAAGCATAATTGCAGGGAACATGCTTTCCAGGATTTAAACTTGGGTCATATCTGGTCCGAGGCACACTCCGACTTACCACTAGACCACAGCCCGGTTTAACATATATCTCTGTTGTGTGTGTGTGTGTCTGTTTGTCTGGGTCCATTTTGATTGTAATTGGTGGGTCGTTATAAGCTTGCACCAGAATTTTAAGATTTGTAACATGGGTCACCTTTGAATGTAACCATAATGGTTGCACCACAACCTCGCTGCAGCTCTCCTAGAGTTATGGGTCATCTCATTGCAGTGAGGCGGATTTAAACGTGGGTCACACTCTTACGAGTGCCCCACATCAAGGAGCGCAAGGATAAATGGGAAACATACCTTTGGGGATTTGAACTTGGACCATATCTAACAATAAGGAGACCCCAACTTAAAGCCAGATCACAACCGATAGACTAACTACATGTCTCTGTTGTTTGTGTGTTGAGGTGCATTTTGATTGGAATTGGGTAGTCTTAGCATAGTATCATTATGTAAAAATTTAGGTTCCTTGTGGTAACATACTGTGGAATTGGGTACCGTACACTACAAATTTGATTTCATATTTTCTTTTGATCCAGCAATCCACAGCAGCCAATGCAATGTCTGGCTATGAAAAGATTCAGGTCATGGTATTACTAAATAAGGTTCAGGTTTTCCATAAGGCCTCACGGATCTGCTCATAATGCCATACAAGTAAATCATGGATCTGGAAGATTACTGGAACCAGGTAACAATTTCAAGCCTGATAATAACATACAACTAGATGGCCTGTAAAAGTCCCTCACCAAGGCCATAGAACAGAAAATAAAGACACCTAATGATGGTCCGAAAGTAACTACCATTATCAGTCCATCATTAGTGTTTAGATAAAGAACTAAAACTGTTACTCCTAATATCAATACTTGACTGACGACCACTGCCATAATCCAAATAGCCAAAATTCTACTTTAATTTTGTCATTCTGAACCTAAATCTTAAATTTTGAGCACCATCCATCCACAAACCCAGGTCTGGTAGCAGGGAAGCCACTATCAGGGATCTTTATGTTTCCCAGCTGCATCAGTTTTGTGATCTGCCCATTGCAACAGCCATTCGATTGGTGGATTTCACCACAGTTCCTATTTACTTATATGCTCAGTTCCCTATTAAACCATCTGTTTTATGGTGTTGAAAATGCTTGGGTTAGATTGATGAGCCAATTCGACAACAGCTTAAATTCCTCTTTCAGAGACGCTAGGGCATTGCTATTAGCTTTCTCCCTTTCAAGTCCCAACATTCTGGTTTCTCGCATTTGAATTTTCACTTCTTTAGCCCTCAATGAATCCCATAATTCTAGCATCATTTTCTCTTGGGCATTCTTAGTTTCCATCAGGTCCCTGACCTGGCCTTTTAAGTAGTTGAAATTCTCTGAGACAGAGTTTGTCAAGAGTAACCCTAATGAACAAACTTTCTTCCTTCAGATTCCTCACAGAACTACTATTATCCATGGAAAATGCCCTACCCATACTAGCGAAATCACTAAAGTCACTGAAGATATGAAAAGTGTTTTGGGCAAGGGGAGAAAGTGGTATGGATCTTAGGAGATATCTAGGGAACACCACTCTAAATTGATAGAGTCTAGATGTGTTATATGAGGAAGCAATACTAAACAATGATTCAGAAATGATAAATAACATTCAAAGGATGACACATAGGAAAGACAATAGAACTGGAACAGAAAACGTTATTAACTGGCATGTTCTATACATGGCATACTCCCAAGGGAGATGCATGGCTATCTATCTTCCACTAGCTACATCTAGCCTATGCCATATAATAAATATGTATACGAGATGTTACAAAGCCAGGAAGGCTAAAGAACCGTTATGAATGTTTAAACTGTTGCTCTTCCACTGTGACTCTTCACCGTCTGACGATCAGGTTGAACTGCGTAAGACTGTAATGGTCCAACTTGGTCCATGGGATTTTTCTTGCACCCCATGGGGGCGCTGCCCCTCAATCTTGTGAGGGGAACACCTCAACTCATATGGGGGGCTCCACCCCTTTAGAAATGAAGGCAACAATGCTGCCGGCACTCAAAGGTACCACGTGTTGTGAGTTAGTCTTAGTAGTTTGGTCTATAGGTGTTTGGGACCCTGACAAAGCCTTGATGAAAAGACTAGGTAAGGTTTGGTGTATGCTTGGATGGTTGCTTATTCTGATCTGCCCAAATTTTTCTGTGTCATTAGATATGTGCGTTTGATAGACCATAGAGATGGATTGATGATCTTGGAGATACTGTCTCCTTCTCAAAGTGTTTCTGCAGTACCGCAAATCACAAAACATGAGTCGGCATTATTGCATGCCATGAGAATGGGTTTGGCGGTATCACTGGAGTTGTATTTGGAGAATCCACTTGGGTTAGAAAGGAATCGAAAATTCTCACCTTTCGAAGCTTGACCCATAGGTTTGAGATTTGGAGTTGAAGCAATAGAGCTTTTACCCAATCCCTCTTGGGTTGCAACTAAAATCACCTCCTTCGCACCTACAACAATCTCTCTGTTCAGAGAAGCAAAGAACTCCTTGGTGCCTTCCCAAACCTTTAGAGTAAGTTTATGCTGGGCATCCAACTTCCTGCTTAGAAATTTATTAGTCCCAATAACGATATATTTTGCTGTCTTGTTAATAATGTTGGCTTTGGTAAACACATCATTTCTCCCTATTGTTGTGCCATCATCTTCTAGGTCATCCCATTCCATTTCCTTAAGCTCCAACTCACTACCCCCTCAGTTATGTAACTCAAGCCCTTTAACTACCTCTATGGTTTTTATCAAACTTATAGCCTTCTAATGCCCTTCCAATTCTAAATATATTGGTTAATAGGGGTGTGATGACACTTATTAGAGCATATTCTAAATATATTGGTTAATAGGGGTGTGATGACGCTTACTAGATGAAGAAGCCTTGGCCATAGAAGTTACAGATTAAAAATCAGAGAGAAGAGAAAAACTAGGTTAAATGAAAAACTGCAGGAGGACCAAATGGGTATTGCATTGCTTAGTAGAGATTAATTGACAGAGAAAATAGTAAATGTGATAAAGCTTAGCAGTTTGATGATAATTGGAAAGGTAAATAATAGTGACGAGGTGGCATGGCTGCCTTTGCTCCCACATGGGAAAGCCAAAATGGAAGACCACTTTCTTTATTCCTTTTCCTCGAAACATTAAGCCAAGTCCCATCCTTTCGAGCTAAGTCACAAGGTTCATGGTCGTGCTCATGTTTGGCGACAATCAAATTGGAAACAAATTCTCCAGCCAATAAAATTTGGCAAAAATTTTGTGATTATATTCGAATAATATAAATATGTATTTTTAATTTTTTAATTTTGGAAATAAGAAATAAATGCACAAGAATGTCAAAATTATATAAACATTATAAACATTTGAGTAAAATATGACCCTAATTTAATTCGTCAGCCTATAGACGGAGTATGGTACACCTGGAGTAATCTTAGGGAGGGCCCCGTTCAGATTTCGAGGCTCTTAGATAGGCAAATGATGTCCACCCAACTGTACTTTTCCTTTGATAATGGTTTTTCACCTCCGGTGCAGGCATCGTCAGTTTTTGGGCTTTTCGACCACTCCCCTATTTGGTTTCGAGTGACATGGCAGTTCATGAAACCCAAAGTCCACAAAACACAATTCTTTCTAAACACTTCTCTGCTCAAGCATGGGCCCACTGTGGCGCACATTCGTAGAGTATGGAATTTGGATCCCCGTCCATCCCAAGAATCTGGTTGGATTCTTTGGTGGGCTGACGCCATCAGAAGGACCTCTTGCTTTCTATGAATCTATGGCCGTCAACTTGCTAAAATTTGGAGACACTCTTATTCTGCTACTTCCTCAAAGCTTAGCCGCGCTGCTTTAGCACTGGAAAAGGATCCCTTCAATGAGATCTCGCAGGTCAGAGTCTCTTCCTTGCGGCATCATATCCAGATAGCGGACAATTACAATGCCTGGGGAGCTCAAGTCAAAGCTAGGTTCCACTTGCTCAAGATAGGGGACAAAGCTTCAAAGGAGTTTTTTCAAATGCTATGAGCCAAAAACTCGAAGCAACAAATCTAGGTCATCTCTGAGGCTGGCAATAGACTATCAGAGACATTGCATATTGTTCAAGCTTTTGTCTGCCACTATCAACAAGTGTTCAAAGCTCAAGCTTCCTCTTGGTGCCTTGCAAACTCACTCTTGCCTAGTGGGTGGCTTGCGATAGGCTCCTCACTGTGGATGATTTGCATGAGGCGGTGTCTCACATGGCAAATGACAAAGCTCTAGGCATTGATGGTTTCCCCTGTGAATTCTATAAAACCCTTTGGGATCTTGTGGGTATTGATTTACACCATGTTTATCAAGAGGCCTTTCGCACTCATTCTTTGGGAAAGAATATAAATAAAGGAAACATTAAATTCATATCTAAGCAGGGGAATCTCGAGTTGATCTGTAATTGGCGGCCTATCACTCTCTAGAATGTTTCCTACTAAATCATTGTCAAGGCTCTGGGGCTCCGGTTGTGCAATCTGTTGCCACATATCGTTCGCCCTGAGCAAACATGATTCATCAAAAGTAGATATATAATAGATAACATCATAGCAGTTTGGGAAGGTATGGACTGGGCTAGAAGGTCTAAGCAACCAGCTATGTGCATTAAAATTGACTTTGAAAAAGCTTATGACTATATTGAGTGGCCGTTCATCTTGGCCATGCTTAGAGCCTTGGGCTTCCGGCCCAATTTCATTCAAACAGTCCATATGCTATTTTCAGATGCCTTGGCCGTTCTCTCCATTAATGGAGTCACTTTTGACTCCATTTGCCAAGGGTGCCCTTTGGCACCCGTTCTGTATGTGCTTGCAGCTGAGGATTTTGGATATCTTCTTAGCAATGCATAGGCTAGGGGCCTTGTTAAGGGAATTTATCTCCCTCGAGATACATCAAAGCCGCACGAAGATATGCAATTGATTAATGGTCATTTTGTGGATGATTCTTTCCTTACTTTCATTGAGGATGAGGCCAATGTGGACAATGCCTTGCAATGTCTCAACACCTTCTACCTTGCCTTTGGCTCTAGCATCCAATGGCAAAAAACTTGTTGCTACAGACAATCATACCTCCCTCCGTCGGTGCGGGCTGCTAAATATGGTTGGGCGTGGATCCAACATGATGAAATATTCAAATTTCTTGGCATCCCCTTTGCTTTTGATGCCTCGCCATCCCTATTGTGGCAATATGTTGTTGACAGAGTTGCTAAGAAACTGGAATACTGGGTGACCAAGCCGTTATCGTTAGTAGGAAAGTTTCAAATTTGCTCGAAAGTGCTTGCGATCAACCATGTTTACTACTCTTCATGTTTGGTGCCTTCTAAGAAATCTTACCAGAAACTGGAGAAATTGCTTAGGGATTTTCTTTGGGCCAATTCTTCTCATGGTAACGGATTCCATAGGGTGGCCTAGGAATAGTGCTGCCTCATGTGGGATGCCAGAGGTATGGGGCTCATTGACGTAACTCAGCAAGGATTTGCCTTATGTGCCAAGTGGATTGTGCGGGCCATTGAAGGCAAGGAAGCTTGGAAGGTGTTGTTTTGACATTGCATCTCTTCGGGCTTGCCTAAGGGCAAGAAACCCTGGAAAGGGCTCGACTTCTCCAATTTGCTTATCATCAAATCGTCCTTTCACATCACAAGGTCCTTTGTGGCGAAAAGTATCTGGAAGGCATGGGAAGAGATCAAACTATGGCTTCTTTGGAATGGCTCAGGGTTTCAAGATGGGCTGTCTGTTAACACCCACTCGCTATGGTGGTCCCCTGTTATCAATTTCAACGAAGTTTCTCTGGCTGAGGTCCCTTGGATCAATGCTCTCAAGTTGTTTCATAAAGGCATTCATAATGTCCAAGATATTGTTTGCAGGCGATCTCACTCCTAGCTATCTTGGGAAGAGGTGAAAACCAAATTCCAGTTAGCCAGTTTTGATCAAGAATCCTACTAGGAAATACTTAACACTGTGTCGCCCTCCATGTTTCACAAAATTTTTGTTCACTCCACTCGTCCTTGGTGGAAGGACTGGAAGTGGTATGTTGAAATTTCCTTTTTTGCAACCCACTCGTCCTTGGTGGAAGGACTGGAAGTGGTATGTTGAAACTCCCTTTTTCGCAACTAAACCCCCCGACTTGGCTATGGATGGCTTACTCCCCACTTGCCTATGGTGGATAAGTTTAATTCCGATTGGGGTCTGCGTTCTTCTGTTAGTACGTGGGGCTTCCGTTTTAGCACTGTTTAGGGGGCTTGTGTGGAGCCCAAGCTAGCTCATTTTGCTTGGTGTATTTTATACCAGGGCTTACCTATTGGCAGAAGGCTTGTTCAATTAGGAGTTTCCCTTCCCACTTGCCCTTTCTGTGGCCACTTGGAGACGCTCCCTCATCTTTTCTGGTACTGCTCCAAAGCTCAAAGGGTCTGGACTTGGATTCATGACCTCTTTAGACCTTTTCAACCCGAATTCTTTCATTGGCAGCATATCCTCCTTGGAGATAAACCCACATTGCCTCTTAAATATACCCAAGTCTAGCATACTTTCAGAGTGGAGATTCTCTTTTGGCTATGGAAAGAAAGAAATAATGTTGTATTTAATAATGCTTCTTCAGATTGTAGTGTTTTTGCTTTGAGCAAGTCTTCTATTTCCAATTTTCTCTTGCAAATTCAAGTTCAAACCAACAAAGTTGCCATAGAGCTTGGTCACCTTTAGGGTCTTCTCACCCATTGGGGAGATGCTTCTTGTGCCATGGCATAGGTTATGCCATCTCCACCCGAGGAACACAGATTGGATGGCAGAATTGCCTTACTGCCTCGTCGTGGACACTGACAACGACATCCCGTACCAATGCATGACCCCTCCTGGGCATCAATGAGGGTGGCAGCCTCCACCTCCTTCCCCTATTGGGCAAGATGGGTTGGATGCTTCTCCTCCTCCTTTGCGCCTAGATGCTTAGACGGCGCCACCTGGAGGCTGGTTGGACGTGCTAGACAAGTTCCCCAGGGTCTCTCGGTGCCACTCTCACAACGACATCCCGTACCAACACATGACCCCTCCTGGGCATCAATGAGGGTGGTAGCCTCCGCTCCTTCCCCTACTGGGCAAGATGGTTGGGATGCTTCTCCTCCTTTGCGCCCAGATGCTTAGGGGGCGCCACCTGGAGGTTGGTTGGACGTGCTAGACAAGTTCCCCAGGGTCTCTCTGTCCATTTTGCCCACTTGAACACAGGAAGAAGAAGATGACAAGGACACTGCTCAAGCTACTGGCTGGGAGTCAATTCCAGATGGCAATGACTTGCCAAGCTCGGGCTGGGGTCCTAATGATATGGATCCTCCGCCTTCCGACTCTGCTCTAGCTGTTAATACTTTTCTCTATGATGGCATTATGACTTGTTCCTAGGCGGGGCATAGTTGATTTTGATGTTTTTGTTTCTGTTTCCGGTTCCTAGGTTATGCCTAGTGTGACTTCGTGGCATGCTTCCATACCACCTGTCTTTTTTTGTGAATTATTTGTATATTTATTTTGGTAAATTTATATATAGATGTATTTCATCAAAAAAAAAAAAAAAAAAAAAATCTATTTTAGTCTAATACTAACTTCAATAATTTTAAATTAAAGTAAAAAGAAATCCTAAAACTAGATATAAAAAATATATAATCAATAATATATTAATAATAAATTACTAAAAGTAAACATTGTATTAAAGTTTAAACTAAATTACTAATAAATGAAAAATTAGAAATAAAATCTGACCTAAATTTGTTACTAATAAATTTTGAAAAAGTAAAAAAAAAAGTTTAAAAATAAAACCTAAGCTGTAGCCTAGGCCCTATATTAACAAATAAAAACAAAACTTTTAGAATGTATTTGTCAGTGTGCGACGCTGCAGCTGTACCAACGATGGTCCATGGTGCTGCTTCTCTCTGAGTCCCACAAATGTGCCAGCACAAGTTTTTGATGGCAGCAGCACATATGCATGCGGCAAACAAACAGGCTTTGACAGCAATGCAAACAAACACAAACAGGTCTCCAATCGACTTTACCCCTCTTAGCTAAAACAGCAAACTCCTTTTCGATCAAGGTGTATTTTCGCAGCTCCAACTGACGACAACCTAGCCCAACTGACCCAAAATTTGACATTTTTTTGGGTTTTAATTAAAATATATTTTTTTATAATTCCTTACAGATTTCTCCATGTTTTTTAGCGATTCTTTTGCTTTCCAATTAAAATCCCGAAAATTTTATTTTTTTCATTCAAATTAGATGAATTCTGTGACTTAGTATGGGAGTATTCACTCCTTGTAATTCAGGTCCTTTGAGAAGAGGGGTGGCTAATCATCATTATTGATATTGATACAAAAGTGAATAGTGTGTTAGAGTAGTTAATTAATTCGTAGTCTAAATGAAATATATTTGTAAGTGGTGTTGTTAAAACACTGCCATTGACGTCTAGGATGGATTAGTTGGGATGCTAAAAACTAGAACAATATGCATCTGTAGCATAGAAGTTGTTAGACTAGACTTCCTAAATAATAGGATATATACTTAGTCTATTGTTTGTATAAATAATTACCTCATTTCAATGGAAGGGCAAGTAAGCAATTAGAATATTGCCAAGAATTGGTATTAGAGTAGGTGGAACCCTGGAGGGACAATTGAAGAATTTATTGAGGAGCCTCAGGCACTCAAAATTTTCTGATGCTAGCTCTTGAAATGAGAAAAGCACTATTGCTTTCTTCTATATTTTCTTTCTAATCTATTATTGCTTAACAATCTAAGTAAGAGCTCCATTAGCAGTTTTTGAATCTTTTTATATCAGCTTTAATTAAAGCAGCTCTTGGAGGAGTGTGCCTAGTGAGGGGAAGAGTGCCAAGAGGAGAGGCAGCCCACACAAAGGAGAGCAAATCTGAAAGTGCCAAAGAAAGATATGCCATCCTTTGAGGAGAGGATCGCCCAGCAAAACAAAGAGGAGGAGCACAACTTTCAGGCGAACTATTTTCTTTTATCTAATTTCCTAAAGTTTTGTCTAAAGTGCTGTCAATATTGATCAGATCTGCAGCCTAAAGTGTGATCAAATTTATCTCATCACATGTTGCTTCTAAAGGATCCATCCTCAGTCAGGGGCGTTTAAGCCAGAGGTAAATACACAAGGGCATTTCAGCCATAGGATTCTCATAGGCCAAAGAAGAAGGAAGTCAAGCTTAGAAGGAGATCGGAGGTATTTTTTTTAATTTTAAAAGAGCCATCTCCAGATTCGTATGCCCATAAACAGGCAAACAAATAATCTATTCTTTTATCTTCTCCTAATTCTGTTCTATGTTTTAGAAGTTATGAAAATGTAGGGCAAATCCTTATTTTTCCTTATTTTTTAAAAGTTTATTAAAAATTTAATTATTTATTTTTATAAACTTTATAACTAAACTTTATTATTGCTCTCAATTTGTCTATAAACCTATTTAACTGCATAGCGGTCAATCCGTGAACACCCAAAGGCTAAAACTTTGTGTGGAAGTCCATAAAAGCCCTATAAAACTTTTCCTAGAAGGATTTCTCTCCAGCTGTTATATTTTTTCTGATTTAATTGTTTTTTGGAAAAATTGCCTAGAATCAAAATTGCGAGCATGCCTATAATATTAAAATGGAAAACTCCTTTAAAGGAATTTTGTACAGCTCCTATAGTGTTAAAAAAAAATTGTTTTTCAAAACTAGGTGATTTAGGTCGATGTATAGCTCTGAAAACCGAATTAATTGTGTATTTCACAAAAGACAAATACCCAGAAGCTGAAAATTGGCCTGGAGGCTCTAAATAGGCCCTTTAAAAGAAATTTGAATAAGATTTTGCTTTATAAGTGTTAAACTAATGGATTTCATTATTTATCTGTTAATTCATAATGGCTGCAATGGCCCAAAGTTTTTCCTACCTGACTCATAGCTTCTCCATGGCGACAATTATGCTACATGGAAAACAAAGGTTAAAACTCACCTAGAATTTGAAGACATTTGGCTGGTGGTTGATGACATCTATACCTGAAATACCTCTAACGCTGACTAGTAGTAGAAGTTCGATAAGGCGAACCAAAAGGCGAAGTTAATAATCATGTTTAGGGTATCGGATGAGGTTCAGCCTTGTATCCAGGATGCAACATTAGCCAAAGATGCATGGGTTAAACTTAGTACTGTCTACAAGGCCAAGAAACAGAATACATTCCTACATCTTTAAAGCGAGCTTCATTGTCTCAAGTTGAAGATAGGTGAAAAAAGTTGAAAACTCTCTTTGTCGTGTTGTAGCATTGCGGGCCTCACTACAAGCATTGAGTGAGAAAGTGTTAGATGAATCCCTTGTACCCATAGTCCCGAGAGTGTTGCCCCCCCTGCCCTCAAGATCTTTGTGGTTTCTATAAATATTTTAGATCATAAACTAACTTTTGAGAAGTTGGTTAATATATGCTATAGCAAGAAGAGTCCATGCATGAAGAAGACGACACTGAAGAAGAGTATGCACTAGCTATCCATCAGAAGGGCAAGAAGCCCATGAAGCCTTTAAATTAGTCTCCCAAGCAGGCAAGATTGCAGAACCAACATGCGAACAAACCTCGTTCCCAAAAGATATGTCTAATATGTGGAAAGACAGGCCATGAACTGAAAGATTGCTGGTATAATGTGTTCGCACATTGCTTATCCTGTAACAAGAATCCAACACAACAATAATCGCTACAAGGACTGAATAAAAAGCCACAGTCCACACACAATTGGATGAAGAAGCCTTCCCCAGAACCACAACATGGGAACATTGCTGAAGACAACGATCCTTCAGATGAGGATTTTGTCTTTGCTTCACAAACAAATGAGGAGATTCCTTCTCAAATTTCAGTTTGGTATGTGGATTTTGGTGCTTCAAGGTACATGACTGGACAAAAGGATTGGCTCATCACTTTGAACCATTCATCTTGTCGAGGTAATGTATCTCTAGGAGATGATTCATCTTATAGTGTCCAAGGTACATGGGATATTTCTTTAACACTTGGTAATAATAGATGTAAAATAACTGAAGTCCTATATGTTTCAGGACTCAAAATTTTTGTCGTCTGTAAGTCAAATGCTTGATCACAACTTTAAGGTTGAATTTGATCAGCAAAATGACAAAAATTTCTCATTTGATACAAGTCTAGAAGTTGAAAAATTATTGCAAGAGCTTTTGGTGTAGGGAAAATGCTCTAGCTTGATGTTGTCCACAAAGACAATCAAGCTTTAGTTGTTAAAGATACAAACTTAGCCAATATGTGGCATATGAGATATGAACATCTCAATTTTGGGTACTTGCTTGCACTCAGCAAGTACAACATGGTGAGAGGCCTTCCCTCACCAAAGACGACCACTTATTTGTGCTCTAATTGTTTAGTTGGAAAACAACATAGAGCTCCATTTGGCACAACTACATATTGGGTGACTGGTCCATTGGATGTGGTGCACACTAATATGTGCGGACTTTTCACTCTGAATTTTAGTGGATATAGATAGTTTTAGCTCTTTGATGGTGATTACTTGAAGACTAAGGATCAAGCCTATTAAGTTTTCAAAGAGTTCAAAGCTCTTGTGGAATGACAACCTGGTTGTCGCTTACATGTCCTTCGAGGGGGAATACACCAACAATGAATTCTTCGCATTTTTTAAGGCACATGGCATTCACCATTAGCTAATTGCTCCTTATATGCTGCAACAAAATGGTGTTGTTGAGCGACACAATTGTACCATTGTTGAAATGATGCGGTGCATGTTGAAAGATGCCCTCCTGGCACGTCCATATTGGGCAGAGGCAATTCACACAATGGTTTACTTACTGAATTGTGCACCCACCAAAGCTCTTGATGGTTTCACTCCAACAAAAGCATGGTTAGGGAATAAGCCTTTATCTCTCATCTTTGTGTTTTTTGTTGCAAAGCACATATGCACATCCAAAGAAGAGGAAAAAGTTGGATGAAAAATTCTTAAAATGTATATTTCTTGTGTATAGTGAAGAGTCGAAGGCATACCGACTCACAGATCCTAAGACAAAGATGATATACATCAACAAAGATTCTGTATTTGATGAGAAGAGTTAGTCCAATCTAGCCTCTACATAGTCACTTGATATAGGCATTAGCCCTGTAAACATTTCTAATGTTGATGAAGATAGTGGTAATGATGATGAAGAAAATGATGATGGTCACCTAGGTCCTCCGGCTCCACCTTCCACAAGTATTGTTCAACGTATGCCCAAGTGGGATACTAGTACTATTTGAGATGCAAAATTGGATAGAGTCCTAGACACTTCCACTCCAGGACTGAGGACTTGTAGCATGGCTCGTGAAGAGGTAAATTTGGCCCTTATGAGCATAGTTGTAGAATCTTTTGAGTTGTTAACGATTTGTGAAGCCCAAGACTCAAAGCCTTGGAAAGAAGCCATGGATGCTGAATATCAGTCACTAATGTAGAACAATACATGACAACTAATTGATCTTCCAACATGGACGGAGCCTATTGGTTGTAAGTGGGTCTTTAAAACCAAGTACAAAGCATATGGCAGCATTAACAATTACAATACATGACTTGTAGCCAAGGGCTACACACATAAAAAAGACATTGACTATGAGGAGAGGTTTGCTCCCACAACCAAGATAAAGACTATTAGAATGGTCTTTGCTATGGCTCTTAGTTTGGATGGAAAGTTCATCAGATGGATGTGAAAAGTGCCTTCCTAAATGAAGATCTGTAAGAGGAAGTCTACATGACCCAAACCAAAGGGTTTTGTCACACTTGGTCAAGAACAAAAGGTGTGTAGACTTATCAAGTCTTTGTATGTTTGAAGCAGGCTCCTAGAGCCTGTTATATCAAGATTGATGAACATCTCGTACATGGATTCTAGTGGAGTCCTTATGATCCAAATCTCTACTTCAAGGCATAAGGTGGGAGGTTGTGATTCTCATAGTATATGTTGATGATCTAGTCATCACTAGCAGCTTAGTGAAGATAATTGATGCAACAAAGAGTGATCTTAAGTGATCGTTTGGCATGACAGATCTCGGGCTTCGACACTATTGTCTTGGTTTGGAGGTATGGCAAAAGGGACATCACATCTTTGTGTCTCAAATGAAGTATGCCAAGACTATGCTTGAGAAATTTTGGATGATGGATTGTGTGTCTATCACAACACCCATGCAAACAAGACATCAACTGTCTCGTTTTGATCCATCAACACCAGTAAATGCTACTCTCTATTGTCAGTGGATTGAGAGTCTCATATACTTAATTTACACTAGACCAAATATTAGCTATGTTGTTAGCTATCTTTCATGGTTCAAGCAGGTAGTAAAGGTGAGTCACTCAAAAGTAGCAAAGCAGATATTGAGATAGATTCGAGGTACTATGGGATATGGCTTGGAATGCAAGAAGAACGATGAGTTCTTCTTGATAGGACACACAAACGCAGATCATGCAGGTTCTATTGATAACAGGAAATTCACATCTGGATTTGTTTTCTTTTTGGGATCTGGTCCTAACTCATGGGGGAGAAAGAAGCAAAACTTTGTTTCTCGATATTCTAGCGAGGCATAATATCTTGCAGTAGGAGGTGCTGTTTGCGAAGCAATATGGCTATGTTGCATACTTGTAGGACTGGGAGTACCGCAAAAACAATTGAAAATTATGTATTGCTACAATCAGGGTGTTCTACAACTTGTTTGCAGTCTAGTATTTCATGAGTGCACAAAGCACATCAAGGTTCAGGGCCATTTCACAAGTGAGCATTTTCAACAACACAACATTCAGCTCTCGTTTTGTGCCACTCAAGATTAGCGCGCAAACATCTTCATCAAGTCACTTGCATGTGAGAAGTTTGAGGCATTTCGAAATTATTTTTTTTACTCTTAAGACTATGATGAATTTGTTGTCCCCGAAAAATGTCACTGATTTTTGAGACAATCTACGGAGTATTTTGGCCTTGCACAGACCAAAATTTCTCTCTTCCCTTCTCAAAATTTGTTTTGAGCTTTCAAATTCCTCATTTTTAAGCTTTTTCCGTAAAGGGATTCACAGGTTCAACAGGTTAAAAAGCTTTTGCAGGCGAGTTCTGTCAAAAGAACAAGTTTCTAACACTTAGTCGTTTCTAGGATCGGTTCAGCGTCTCGGTTCAATCAAAAGAGTTCAATCGGCACATGATAAAGGACAAAGGCTTGAACCATTGAACTTTGAACCACTTTGGTTCAAAGGTTCAATGGGTTCAACGACCAAGTTGGTTCAATGTGCTTGGTGCAAAAGATCAAAAGGACTTAGCCAAATAACGAAGGATGAGCCTATTGAACCATTGAACCATTGAACCAAAGTTGGTTCAATTGGTTGGTTCAATCCGCAGGTTAAAGGCGTTGCCCCAAAGCGAAAAAGGCAAGTGCCCTTGCGGAGGGCAGGCATCATTGGTTCGAAGGTCAAAGAAAAGACAGAATTCCTTCGGATTTGTTCAAAGGCCCAAAAGGAACAATTCTTTCGGACTTTTTAATTCCTTTGGACAAAATCTTTCGGACTTTTTGTCCGATGGAAATGGCTAAGTCCAAGAGGCTGAAAGAATTCTTTCGGGAAGATTTTCTCGGAAAAATGTTAAGGCAAAATTCCTTCGGACTTTTTGTCCGAAGGAATTCACCCGGAGAAAAAGTCCGAAGAAACATAAAAGAATGAATGGCCAAGTAACAAAAAACTTTCCTTCAGACATTTTGTCCGAAGGAATTCTTTTGGGCTTTTTGCCCGACGGAAAAAGCCCGCCGAAGAAGTAAGAACCCGTCGGGGAAGTTGAAGCCCGAAGGACAAGTACCCTTGCAGGGGGCACTTGGCGACAGAGAAAGGACCGTTTTAAAAGCCCGAAAGGACACCTTTCCTTCGGGACGTTCCAGAGGCTGAACAAAGACGTAGAAAGGAACTTTCACAGACTTAGACAAAAAGGGGCTTCAAAGGATGAACCGAATGAACCGATTGAACCATTGAACCGTTGAACCAAAAGGTTCAACGGGTTCAAGGTTCAAAGGTTCAACCAGATTAGAAAGATAAAGGACGTAGTGTTTGAGCGAGACACAAAATGAACCAATGAACCGATTGAACTTTGAACCGAAAGAGTTCAAAGTTCAATGGTTCATAGGTTCAAAAGTTCAAAGGCGGCCTCAGTCAAGGAAAAAACAACAAACAAGTGGTTCAACGGACGGTTCAACCAAGGAGCGAAGAAGCGATTGAACCAAGAAGCGATAGAACAAAAGCGATAGAATGAACCAATGAACTTTCATAGGTTCACTGGTTTAAGGTTCAACATGGTTCAAGCAGCTGGTGACCATTGACGGCCCCTCAGACGTCAAATTTAAAGTAAGGGAAAATCCGTGGAAATTCAAATAGAGCGTGGAACTTAAAGGAAGAACCAAGCGATTAAATGAAAAGAGAGCTCGAAGATTTAAATTGTTACAGGGAAGAGAAGATCAACGCAAAGGACCAGACAGTCCATACCAAAGAAGAGACATATTAGATGAAGGGACACGCCATAGTTATGGCAGCGCACTGTTCTCAGCATGGTCTCTCCAGACAGGACTGAAGGCGCATTGAAGACGTTGACTGCAACATGGGCCGTCCCATGGGAAAAAGCGCCAATCCTTGCGTAGTTGCTATAAGATTGTAATATCTCTCATTTGTAAAGGAGACTTTTCATTTTTTACAAGAGTGAAACTCTGCCTATTTTGAAAGAAGACTGAGACTTTGAGCTCAGATTGTAATTTCATTTCATTTTTATCTGAATGAGAAAGCAGGTTTACAGACTTTGTGCTGTTTTGGCTTGTATCATTTTAGGAGATCATTCTTACGTCTGTCTTCTGAAGGTGTTCTTATTCATTTAATTTGGCAAGCAGAATTAGTGAAGGTAAAAAGGGAGGTGTCCTGAAAACGACTGTGAAAAGACTTTGTGCTTTCACAATTGTTTTCAGTTTGTGTTTTTCCTTTCTTTCTGTGTTGAGGATTCTGGGACGACTTTGTGCTCCCATTATCCTTTGTGTTATACTCTTTGGGCAGTTGAGGTGGAAACTTTGTGTTCTGTTTCATCTTGCTGGTTACTGCGCTCTTTATTATCAGTTACTTTTACTACTTGAAAGAAACTCCTGCTGTTTCCTGCAAGAACACTTCTGAAAGAAGAGAAGTGCCTTCAATGTTTTCACCAGGCTTTTCTCCTTTGTCTATGAGCATCATCTCTGAAAGAAGAGAGATGGATGGTTTATTCTGTCCCCATGTGTTATTTTCTGCTTATTTATATTATATATAGCTCCTACGTATCTATAGGGAACCTCCCCTTGATGAGAGGAGAGATATGTCTCCGGTTGATGTAGTAAAGCTGCACACCTGGCCGACCAATCTTCCTGTTGTGGTTGATCAGACCTATTTTGTTGATCAGTACACTGATTGACAAAATATTCACCCAATAGAATTAAGGTGGGTAATGTTAGAGTAGTTAAATTCTAGTCTAAACTGAATATATTTGTAAGTGGTGTTATTAAAACACTCACATTGACTTCTAGGTTGGATTAGTTGGGATGCTAAAAACTAGAACAACATGCATCCGTAGAATAGAAGTTGTTAGACTAGACTTCTAAATAATATGATCTATAGTTATTCTATTGTTTGTATAGGTAATTCCATCATTTCAATGGAAGAGCAAACAAATAATCATAATATTACTAAGATAGTGGGATAGTAAATAGGTCCACTAAAAAAGGGGGTGTTGCATACGAAACTAAATTTTATCACTTGTAGGTCTTGGACCTCACACATCGTTATAACTCTCCCTCATCTCGGGCTTACTAAAAAGCTTAGTAGCCCCTTTCATGATCTCACTATTGTCTAGCATCATGGACTTCCTTGTTTATAAGCCCCTCTAAGCGAGTGTAGAATTCATATTCCATAGGTTTTATAATCCCCACTACTCACCTCCCTAATGGTGTTGAAGGTCAGACACTTTCTTAGCCAAGTGGTTCGCCACCCTATGATGCTCCCTTGGGTTATAACATTAGGCAGGTAAATATGTTGGATATCTTTCAAAGTTTCTTCACAAGGTTCTGTAGTTGTCAATTTTTTGGGAGCAATAATATCCATTTTAAGGTAGTTGGCAATAATATGCGAGTTTGTCTCAATCCAAATGGAGTCATGGTTATGCTCCTTTGTTAACCATAAGCCCTGTCAAATTCCTATTGCCTCTGCAACATTGTTGGACTAGACTATAAGGCTTGCTAGGAACCATATGTGGGTTGGCGATTATGATCCTTGATGATACCTCCAACCTCAACCTGGCTCGGGTTGCCTTTAGATGCTCCATTAGTGTTTAATTTAACCCAACCATCCTTTGGGGCTAGCCTTTTCCCTTGTTTGTTAACTTTATTAGGAATCTACTAAAGGTGCCTATATGTAGTGTTTTTGATTGACTAATATTGAATAACTATTATTAACTGTGATTGATGGATTTTGAAATTTGTAATTGTATACACATTTGATTCACATTATTGACAATTTTCTTGCCAAGGCTTGTCGGCATATTAATCTCCTTGAGTATATGCATTTGCAATGTCATACACCAAGATCGGGGTGTGCTGATTTTGAGCACTTTGTGAGAGGTGTTGTGGGTCACGCTTCATATTACCACCTTCATGACACCTTGCTATCACCATATTTGTTTTCCTCTGACTCCTGGTCCTTCCTCTAACCCCCTTCCTATATTCCTAGTTAATAGAGAACGTCATTGGCTGGGCTGATGACGTCCCTTTAGCACCCCTATTTTGGCTGACATCATCGGCCAAGCTGATGACACCTGATTTCTTTCTACCTCATTGACTGGTTCGTGACGTTGTCCAAAACTGATTTTTCGACTTTAGGGATCCACAACCCTATTTATAGGTTTCCCTTTGTCATTTCGTGAATAACAAGAACATAATCTGCTCTGTTTGCACTTACAATTCCCCCTTAGGAAGAAGAAGAGGAATTAGGTTTAGGGAGCTACACCAAAGGAAGACAAATTAGCAACAAAAGGCCTTGAAGATTTCAAGAATAGGAGCTATGCCATCAAGGTATACCAAGTCGTTGGAGTCCCCAATTGTGGTCTACTTAGGGTTCCTTCTATCCATCTTGACTTCACCTACAATCATCTCTCACAAAGTGCTCACAGCCAAGGGGAGATTAATGTGCTGACAAGTCGACTTGAGTTAAGTATCCCTAACCCTACCCCCATACTTGTGTACTTCGACTAATTTGTGAATGTTGTATGTTATATTTATTAGATAGTATAATACATGCTTGTTGCCATTTATTTTACTTCTATCTTTATCATTATTGTTACAGCCCTTGCCTTTACCACAGTTCTTGACCTAATTACCATGTCTCTTGCATTATTGTCTAGTGACACCCTGGATCTAATAAAGTCCTTTGCCCTCTATCTCTAAATATAGGTTGTATGTGTAGGTCCCCTATGTTAGATTCATTCCAACATCTTTTGCACATGGCTCTATCCTATGGCTTAGGATTGCTTTGTGGATTGGCGTTCTTATGTGTTTGATATAGATTGGTCTTCTACCTTTCATCCATTTAGAGGCTTGTCATATATAGAGACCCATTTTGGGCCCAATAGAATAATCATTGTAGTGGTGAAAGTACGTATACGATGCACTACCTAACTTTCCCAACAGAGGCGGTTTGGTCACCAGCCTAATGAAATCCACCTAAGAATAAAGGCCATGCTTTATTGTCCTAATTACCATGTCTCTTGCATTATTGTCTAGCGACACCCTGGATCTAATAAAGTCCTTTGCCCTCTATCTCCAAATATAGGTTGTATGTGTAGGTCCCCTATGTTAGATTCATTCCAACATCTTTTGCACACGGCTCTGTCCTATGGCTTAGGATTGCTTTGTGGACCGGCATTCTTATGTGTTGGATATCGATTGGTCTTCTACCTTTTATCCATTTAGAGGCTTTTTATATATAGAGACCCATTTTGGGTCCCAATAGAATAATCACTGTAGTGGTGAAAGTAGGTATACGATGCACTACCTAATTTTCACAACAGAGGTGGTTTGGTCACCAGCCTAATGAAATCCACCTAAGAACAAAGGCCATGCTTTGTTGCATTTAGTTCCTTTACTCACATATGTGTCTGCGCTTTTATGAGGTGAAAAGTGAATGAAATGCCCAAAGAATAATTTGAAAATGAAGGATGCAAGGGTACACCTTTAAAGCTAAAGTAGCAGCAGCAGAGCTTCCACTGATGCTGGAAATTTGAAGGACTTGATAAAAGGATAATAAAGACTGAAACAGGATTTTCCATATATGCATGCATTATTCTTGCCTCGGGCGCAAGGATTTAGGGATTCGCCTCTAATTTTATTCTTTCCTGCATCTGATTTAGCATTAATGTTTTGGGTGCATTCCCTGCTGCAAGAAAGACATCCAAAAACAGTTTTTTATGTTGGGTGTTTTTTCTACAGTGGGAAATTCACTGAAATTGTGGAAAGGGGCAGGGATGCGCTCTCGGTGCTATGCATGAAAGAATAACATAGAAAAGCATTTAGGAAACTAAAAAACACATTTGTGATATATTTCTTTTTAATGGTATGCTAAAAGTGTGGTATTAGGTGGACAGTATATTCTCCCAAATGATATTCAAATTGTTGTACTGCAGCACTGCCCTATACACAGGTCACACTAAATGCGATTGTGATTGAATTAAACAAAGCATTATTTAATTGTTGAGGTTATATTCACAATTATTTCTGTTTCACATAAGGGAAATAATCTTGCACACTGAATAATTAAAACACCCTAAATGATTTTGATAATGGATTTCTTTGGGTTTCTTTTATCAGTAGTAGTAACATGTCTGCAGTGTTGTTTATATGAACTGTATGAATTCTGTGGATCATTAATGGTTGAATGATCCCTTAGTTTACTAAGAAATGTGGACGAGCTAAAATCTTCTTGATATGGAGGGAAGATGTGGAGAGGGTGTTCAAAACTTTTATGTGTTCTGAGATATAAATCTGAATAATGCCATGCTTCTAAAATCGAAGTTGCAGTCTAAATTTATAAAGGCTATGGATTGTTACAAGTTTCAGGAGATTCATCTTTTTATTTGGATTTTCATTTTAAGGTGGCTTTTGGTGCATTAAAAATTCTCTGGCTGGCTCCAAGTCATTAACTAAGTATGGACATCATCAACTAAAATGGTTGTTCTTGATTTATGCATTGGGTGCTATCTTGTACATGGTGTGGATTTTCTAGAATTGGGCCCTGACTATTGTTAAGAGAAACTTAACAGCTGAAAATAAATTGCTTTTTTTTAACAATGATTGTTATTTCAAAAATGTTTATGTTCAACCAAATGTTTTCATTCTACCTTCTAGTTACAACACCTCATTTGAGAAGTTAAATGATAAAAATTTAGACCTCTGCTCTGGCACATTGTAAATAGTATATTGCATTGCATGCAGAAACTACACAACATGTGTGGTAGCCGAGATACTTCATATCAACTTCTATTCTATGCCAGTCATGGAAATGTGGATGGCTTGATTGAAGAACTGAAGGGTGGAGTATCTCCGAATTTAGCTGACTATGACAACAGAACAGCTTTGCATTTAGCAGCTTGTGAGGGACATACTGATATTGTCAAGATCCTTCTGGACAACAAGGCTACTGTCAACTTTCTGGATCGTTGGGGAAACACTGTAAGTTCCATGTGACATGATTCCATTCCTTTGCAATGCTTACTTTAATTTTTCAAGGATAGATTTATGTCATTGTGCTCAGCTTCTCTTGTGTGAATTTCAGTTCAGACATTGATTTATGGTTCCCAAATTTTGTGTGGAACATTTTCATGTTTATGATGTTGAATATGTCATTAATATATAAAATTTTGGATTAAATTGCAACATTTATTCAGTCTAATTATGGACTTAACCGAATTCCTGATCTTGTATTATTGAAACTAATTACCAACAATGGTAAAAAGGGGATATCAAAACTAAAAATGAAAGTGCCCATGGGTAGTTTTCCTTTCATGTGTGAGTCTCTGTCTGTTAGATGATGTTATCTTTTATCTAAGGTGGTTAATACATTCTACTTAGCAAAAATATTATGAACATTATAGCTGTTTTGGTTTAATATCTCGTTTTCTTCTTACATCTCAAACTGCAGAGTTAATAGTCTTCCCCTCTCTTGTCTGAGATCCTAGATTACTTAGAACTGCTTGTAATATGACTTGGAACAGAATGCGCTCTCTGTTTTGGTTTTAAAATAATAATACCCTATTTGTTTTCTGTCATTGAGAATGTTTTGCTTGTTTGGTTATGCGAATTACCTTTTAGCATAGCAGATAACAAATTTTTCCCTATAAAAGATTCTCTTCAAGACTCAATTGAATGAAACAAAGCTTGTTTCAAAGGATCTTTTATAATAATTGAAAAAAAAACGATGGCCTTCCCTTCATATTCCAAAGCTATTCAGTATTCACACCTGATATTGAAGATCTACACATAATCGGAGAGCTGATTAAATTGGACTCCATTGGTCTATGTAGGATCCATCTTTTAACTCGAGAAGTCATACTTTCTAAAGTATATTTTATTCTAAGAAAATAAAAAAGGAATTCAGATTTTTCATCCCAAGCCTGTGAAGCTCTGATATTCACCCTGTAGCTCTATTCTCTTCTAAGCTAAATAACGAATTCTGTAATTCAGAAACATGTTCACGAGCGGGGATTTTTTGGCTTGGTTGTTCCCAACATTTTTCTTTTACCTGTTTTTTATGGGAATCATCTTACCCCAATCCCTCAGAAATGCATCATGCTACGATGGCAGCTAGGATACAATAATGGCTATTCTATGATCTTCTGAAGTTAAATGAGAGATATTGAGCTTAACTAGAAGTTTATATTTCTTTGGAAGTAACATTAAATTAAAACATGTGACTACAGGAAGAAAAACAGAACCAGTAACCTCCATAAGAATATCAACTCTTCTACTTAAGGAATGAGAATATTGAAAGAAATCCTAGTGTCCACATAATCTGGTCCTATTGCCTTGAGTTGAGTTTGATGTTTGCCAAACACACAATAAGAAATATTGAAGGGAGAGAGGCAAACTTTGATCTTTTAATTAATAGCAATAGAATGTTGTTGACAGATATTTAAGTAGGGATTGGCTGCCTTCCTTGAAGTAGTGACGAATGGATATCAAGGTGAGGAGCACTACATTCCCCAAAAGTAAAATGATGGTTGCACCTGAAAAATAAAATTAGAGCTGGCTGGACCTACAGTACAAGATGGACAAAGACCTCTCTAAGTTTGTTGTTTCCAATCACACAATAAGAAATATTGAAGAGAGAAAACTGAAATTTGATCTCTTAAACAATATTAATAGGATGTTGAACACCTGTAATTAACAGATGTTTAAGTGGAGAGCACCTGCATTCCCCAAAGCAGTGATTACTTGAATAACAAGGTGAACACCACATTTGATCCATAATGGACTTTGCGATTCCAAGAAAAATTCACCGACACGGGTTTACTTCTAATTTTTTGTTGATCCAATGTTCTATACTACGGAAATAAACATACTTAAGGCTGAATTAGATGTTTGCTGCAGCTATGGCTGCAATATAGATTATATATTCAATACGCAATTGTGTACATGTTCACATACATGCCAACAATGCTTAGAAACCAGATTTCACACCCTTTTATGCAACTAGTGACATGTGATCCTTCCAATCCACAAGACAACTGTGTAGTAAATAAGTATGACAATTTGTTAGATTGTATGCGAGTGCAAACTATTCCTACTTGTTCTTGTAAACACAAACTATGCTTGTAATCAGCTGATCATATTAATTATATGCTTGCTTAAGTGTTTGAATTTGTGAAATAGTTGAATGGAATGAAAGTAAGCAAGTAAAAGAGTCAAACACACATGGAAAGGGAGGTTAACACAAGGATTTACCCCCAAGAAACCCAATGTGGGAAAACTTCAGAAGAGTTGGGCTGTACCTCCTCATCTCCACTATCATCTTGCAAGATTTCCAAGCCAATTGCTCAATTTGTACCTTCAAATGCATTGTGGGCCTTGGCTAACACTACTACACTGCTCATGGGATATTGTGGGCTTTCTCCAACAATTCTACGGTGTTCTACCAACTTGCCTTCCTGTGAAATACTTGCTTGATCAATATGCTTGACTGATGCACTCAGCTGTATAGTCATCTTCTACCTGAGTTCCCTCTCAGATGCCTTTACATGAACCCAAGGGGTATATTTATGCTTACAAATGAGCACATAAGTCATACAAAGGATTCAAAATGTTTCCCACACAAAGAGAGGAAAGAGAAACCAATTCAACTTCCCTTTGGATGCTTGGGTATACTATTCTGTCCGACATGGATCGAGTTTGTACCAAGCCAAACCCATTCGAGTGAAACTGTCTTATGTTGTACGGGTTTGTCTTAAGCCAACCATGCTGTATGGGTTTATACCAAGCCGAACCTGTCACCTATGCATGATTCTTCAAAGAGTGTGTGCTCTAGGATGTCTTAATCATCCCTGAGCCTCTCTGCATCCGCTACCTTGTTCCTGCTTTCTGCACTCTACACTCTTCATCTCTGGCTTGCCCAATTCTATCTTAGAGAGGCTAAAAACATGTCTTAAGCTTGTCACTAATCACATGAACTAATAAGTTATGCTTATTATCTCAATCAACAGACTTATGATGATTTTCAGGATACAGTCCGGATCAACATTCCCAAAGTAGCGATTACATAATGAACAATTTGAATGCTGCATTCACCAAAACCTAAGTTACCTAGGTACAGTTTCAGGTACAAATTTGCCTTTTTTGGGAGCCTGGGTTTTGTATGTGGTGGATACATCCTTATGTAAAAAATATAGAAAATATGAACATAATTAACCATAATATCACTTATGCATAAAATAAATAAAAAAATAACAAAACACTTGATAATTTTGTTTGGTTTATATTTTACGCATTCTGCTAGGTATGGCCTGGGTACGTCCCACATCCACTAGGCCCTGCACAGAAACGTTTTTGGGGAGGGCTCAGAAAAATCAGTGTATCTTGGAGGTATCAATACTGGAACCGTGCTGGCACTAGTATCAGGGGGGAGGGCTGGGGTTCAGGGGATTTCAGTAGTACCTGGTAACATAGCCCAGAAGTAAAAAGATGGTTGCACCTGCAAGCTAAAAATAGAATTGAGTGCACCCACAACAGAAGATGAATGAAGAAATCTCCAAGTTATAGACTTGATACGATATTACAATAATGACGTATTCTTTTGGAGGTGTGAAATAAACCTGTTTTTATGGATTGCCCCCCTAGATTCCCGCACAAAATTTCAAAATACCAGACAAGATTTGGATCTAATATATCACTTGCACATAAACCACACAATGCTAGTAATCAAAATACAATGGGTCTAGTATAAATGAAGACCATCACCCAACTGTGTTATGCGATGGGTGTATGTTGGCATTCATTTCATTATTAATTTGATGTTCCAATCAACTTGTATTTTGCGAGCCGATAAATAATAACACAAATAAACTAATCAAAACAGGAGCAACAAATTCCACTCATAAAAGGTAGCTTCTAATTTACATCTTACTTAGAGGACTTGTAGGTGTTCGACCACAAGGGGACAACTTACCGTTACATCTTGGATGATCCCCCACAAGCATGAGCATGTTCAAAGCAGTGCATAACTCCAAAAGTCTTACATCAAAATCCTAGACCTTTCCAACTTTATATGTAAAAGCAAAGTATCGCATCAAATGCTATAAAAGAGGCATAATCAATTAAATGAATGTAGACAAGACATGGAAAGTGTACAAGAGAGGGAATAGCTTTACCAAGATCAGCATTGGACCTTTTGATCCTTCAAAATAAATGATAAAGTTTATCTAAGAGTAAAATACAAGTGCTCCCTCTCAATATGGAAATATACCAAACTACCTTTGAGATGTCACAAACTATTTACAAATTTAAAGGTAAGAATTTAAGTATTATATAAGATAGAACTACGACATTGTAAAGATACATCTAGTGTTCCACAACAATTTCTCGAAGATATATTTCCCTCTTATTGTGATATGGATAAATGGATTTCAATTAAATTGCAATATGAATACCCATAAAAATTTAACTAGACTAAGAAACATGCATAAAATAATAATTAACCTAGCTAATTAATTTCCAAAGCTAAAGAGAGAGACATGCAAGGTTTAGAGATGTATCTTGACTATCGCAACATTTGGTATCAGTTGTGAGGATCTGATTGTGAAAATGTGCATTTAGAAGTAAGACAGATCTGACCCAGAAAAATTGTGTTGGACAAAGAATGTTGTTTGGACCATATGGATGCTTTAGACAAAATCGTAGACAGGTCCAAGCTTTTTTGATGAACTGTGCTCGCCTGGTTTTGGTCTTTGTAAACCTTGCTCAAAATATTGCGCCTTCTCTCGTATCCCCTGCAAACTATAAATTCTCCATCTTACCCTAATTGGGCAGCAATACCTGCAAAAGCGTAAGGAAAAACAAAAGTGTTTTGGGGACTGTGTTACAACAGAGAATAGTCAAATTATCTTGATATCTGTCAGTTCCCTCAACAATATATAATATCGAAAAAACCACACCAATAATTGGAGTATTTCATCAGCCACACAAACCGGTTTTGTGCACTGTGTCTCTAACATGAACTTTTGTGCTTCAATGAATGCTCTAATGAATGGTCGCCCTTCTCTAGAATGCTTGTAATTGCTCAATAAATACTCATGAATAATGAATCCTTTTGATTTCGCTTAGATGCTTCTTGAATGTCTTTGATAGATGATACATGTCTAAATGAAACAATTTGTCTGTGTATTTATAGATAAATTGAATTCAAATTAGGACACATTTGGTGCCCAAACCGACATCTAATTGATGAAAAGTGAAAAAAGGTTGAGATAAGGGATGATGGCAGTTTAAGCCAAATGGGCCACTCAAAAGAGTGTCCAGAGTGTATGTACTCTTTGAACAGGTCCTAGGAACATACATATGAGAGAAAAGCGGAGCTAGAGGGTGCTGAGAGAGGGGTAAGGGACCATAAGAAGCCGACAAAACACACCAATAATGCCTCCTTTGGACTTGAGTCACCACATTCACATTCGTATTTGTGAAGGATAAAATTCGTTGCCAAAAAAGTCATCTATAAAATTCGTGATTAAATTTGATTGAAAGAAATATATACATCTAATATATTTTAAATCTATATAGTCAAAAATATTTATTTAGAAAAAAAAAAATATATTAAATTTAAAAGTTAAATCTATCATATATTAATATTTTATTAATTATAAAATATAACTATAAATATATTATATTATATACAATATTATGAACTATATTATATTATATTAATATAATAATAATTTATAAATAATAAGTTTATTATATTATATAAATTATAAATGTAAATGTTTGTTCGTTGTGGATACTGAATGGGTATGCCACAAAAGTCTTAATAAATCTCAAAATATTAATGCCGGATAATAATGAGGTTCCCCACGTCTTTAAATATTAATCCCAAATAATAGTGAGATAGAATAAGAATAAATATAATGCTAGGAAATATGCTCGGGACTTGGGACTGGACTCAGGGACCATCTTCTAGGCGTCATTTAGGAGTAGGGACTCAGACTGTGCTCAAGGACTCAAAGTCGACACCCATGAGGTGTGCTTGAAGATGGATCCCCGGCAGGTTATGCAACGTCCATGACTGCAGCCTGCAGGGGTCTCGATTGGCAAATGCCAAACACAACAGTGACAATAGTTAGGGTCGTTGGTTAGGGTTTACAAAACAGTGACAACAAACAAAAATAGTGAATGTGAACACAACAGGGTTTACACTTTACCTTTAATCACTCAACCAAAACACAAAATGGAAATAGTGAATGCGGGAATAAAACAAAATGAAAATACAGATTTTTAACGCGTTTGCAAAGGTCAAATCCTATAATACGAATTTGAACGCATTTTTTTACAAATTTTTTAAATTATATTAGCCTTTATAATTCATGATTTGATTCGTATGAATCAAATCACGAATTTCAACGATTTTTTTTTGCTAGCTTGAAATTCGGCGAATTTCGAATTTTATCGATTAAATTCGTTGAATGCGATGACTTTGCTTTGAACCAATAATCGACAAGTACACAAGCATGCTAAAATTATGCAATTTAATGAAAAATAAATGCCTAGGGACCATATTTAGGTGTGTACATTTTTTCCCACTTTGATGTGTGTGCATACCTATCAAAGTAAAAGGAAGATTTGTGGATACAAAATTGTGTGCTTGGAGCTCTTGGGCAAGATCCAATGTACTTGTAAATCTGCAAGAACATTCTTTCTTTTTCTATACATGCATGGGTGAGTGCTAACTAATAATATTAATCTAGTGATATACACGATTTAACTGAGAGGTGGATATAATACCCATGTAGAACCAAGTGCCTCTGATTGTGTGCTCAATCCTACATACATTTTTGAGTACAAATTTTAGTGACATTTTATGAGGAAACTTATAAGCGTATCTAAATAATACCCTTAATATGTCCCTATGTTGCAATAGGTGACATGTCTTGAATACATCCCCTTATAGGAGTGAGTGAAATATGAATACCCCCTTTTTATAGGGGCAGATGTTGTTACGAGTGCTTCCCCATATAGGAGTAATTGGAGTATGGATAAATATAATGAGTGGAATGTATGCCCTGTTTTGAGCTTTGGGATGAACATGTGAAGCACACATTTCAAAAGAAAGGAATTAAATGCATCACGTGGAAGAGAAGATATAAAAATCAATGATGTCTAACATAGAAAGATATAATCTTGAAAGTGTGTATGTTATGAATGACTTTTCCCATGTGGGCCTATGATATAATCAATATAAGCATAGGAAAATGTGCCCCATGTGGGCTAAAATATAAATATTAGAGCACAAAGAATTATATGCCCCATACGAACTCAAGATATAAACTATACAAGATGAATGAGATGCCCCATGTGGGCCCAAAATATAAACATTGTAATGTCAATGATGTGCTCCATGTGGGTCGAAGATATAAACAAGTATCAATATTTTAAGATATAGCAATGTAAAGTCCCAGTATGGGTTCTTGCCCCCAATATGATGCATGATATGAATCATGGCAACATAAGCAAGAACATGAAACATTTGCATGATATGGATCATGGCAAATAGAAAGACCTAGTGGCACATGATGACATATGACAAGACAAAGATCAAACTGATAAATCCCAAAACGCAAAGGATAACATGCAAAAAGAAAGGTAACCATGAAATCAGTATTGAGACAAAATAAATAAATTCTTGGCAACAAAGAAAACAACTATAAATGACAGAGAATCAATATAGAAAATAAAAGTAACAACTAGAGCCAAATGGAAAAGATAGAAGCATAAAAATAATCATAAGAATTGTGAAGGAAAAGTGATTGGTCGATGTATAAAAAGAGCAAGCAAAGAGGCAAACAAATGTTTATAGAACATGATTAAAGAGGAGGCCTGTATATAGAACCGCCACAAGTGCATAATATTTATTGGATTATTCAAAGGTTTATCTTCCAGTGTAGTAAAGCGAAATGCCCCCAATCCAATCTTCTATGTGATACCAAATGGGCCAAGCAAATTAGGCTTGAATTTTCCTTTCTATTTTTTTTTTGCATTGGTATTTTTATGATTTTCTTTCGACACTTTATCACCCACATTGAATTCCTTTGATCTAGTTTTCTTTTTGTAAGCCTTCTTAAGGTGATTATGATAGAATCTCAAATGCTCAGTAGCATTAATTTTCTTTTTGTCTAGCATTTTTAATCGATGTAATTTTTTTCTAGAACATCCTATTTCTTGGGGGACTCAAGGATCACATCCAACATGAGGTATGTATGTTTAATCCGCTTACTATATCTGATTTCCATTATCATGGCCCACAGGGTGGAGGACAGAGCATTGGCGAACAAAAGTCGGGCCTTCACAAGCATCAAAAATTGAAGCACTCCAACATCGTCATTCCCTCAACTCACCAGATTAACTCCTTAACAAATTGAAAAGAAAAGGGCAAAAGGGTTATGTTTTAGCTAGCATAAATGTGCTGAAAAGAGGAAGTTCTATGTTGAAGGCGCTAATGAAGAAGAAAAGGATGAAGAAGTAGAATTAGGTGGTGTTGATGAGCCGAATGAGAAGACAATAGATACCCGACCAATTTTTTCTCGCCATGCAATTTCCGACATTAGCACCCCACAAACCCTCAAGGTAGTGGGTTTCCTAAAAAAGCAAAAGGTGAAAATATTGATTGACTTAGGAAGTACCCACAACTTCATCAACAATAAGTTGGTTGCCCACTTGAACTATTTTGTTTATCTAGCGCCAAAATTTTATGTCACAGTTGCATATGTTGGTATGGTCATTTGTACAAGGAAATCTTTTAATATTAAACTCACTATGGGAGACTACTTGCTAGATTGCCTTATGTTTGCCATTCCCATGGACGACTGTTTATAGTAGATTGCAAAGGATGTTTCAAAAGTATTTTTGTATACTTTGTATGTGTGACAAATGTATAGTTTGTATATTTTTTATATTCTAACTGTTCCTATAGATCTAACAGAGAAATAAAAGGTTGAATGTTTACCTCAGATTAAAAAGAAGATGAAACAAAGAGTCAAGAAGTTGAATAGTCGTGTTGACTCTATAAATATGCGACATTTGTAAAAGGATAGAATAGCTCTAAAAATTAGTTCTTAGTTAACACAAGTATTTGCTACTGTTTATTCCAATTATCTTGAGTTTTGTGTATGCCCCTTTCGCGAACTAATATATCTTGGCCATCGCACATTGTGTAATTTCATGTGATTAAGAGTTAAGAAGTTTGTGATTTATATGTGGTTCTAAGTTGAATATGGTAATCTATGTGCAATAATCTAATGAAAGGAATGGGTATTACAGTGCAAGCTATCACCTAAGGAACAAGTACGAACTATTTAACACCTTGCGAGTCCCGTTGCAACCTATAGACTACAACAATAACATTCCCTGATGAGAAAATTTTGGGACCCTTGCTAACAATGGTTCCGTTGCAGGTTGTTGAGTCAAAGAGATCTTGAGAGATGGCTAGAATTGAGGATACATGAGTTTGCAAAAGAAGAATCTGTTAGGTTAGAAATGCATATCCAAGAAATCGTCTCTCCTCATATATAAGGGGATATTTATGAAATCTCCTGGTGTGAGTTTGTAATGTCCCCAAAATTTTGATAAAGTGATTTAATTAATTTAAGTTGTCCAAAAATTAATATTATTTCAAAAGGATGACTTTAATTAATTATTTTAATTAAATTAAAATGGAAATAATAAAATATTAAAAAGGTCGCTTTATTAAATAAGTTTCTTCTAGAAGTTGGAGTTAGTTGCAAGTTGGCTTCTTCTAGAAGATTCCTTGGAGCCTTTAAAAGAAGTTGAGGGCAAAGCATTTGGATCCATTGTTGAGTAATATTTTTAATGCATTATTGCAAACGCTGAAATCTTAGATTCAGCGAAATCTCTGAGGACGAAAACCTTCAGTAGATTGGAAAAGGGTCGGACGAAAACCTAGCTCTTTTCGGGAGTGGATTCGTGACGGAATTCACATCGAGCTTATTGATCAGATTTGGGGCTTCAAAGGTCATTCGCTAAGGAGAGCTATTTTTGAAAATTTTTGTGTGTCTTCTTCAAATACAAAATTTCCAGGATTAATTCAATATATCAGGGGATATCTATTTTCATTTAGTGGCAGTCATTACAATCTTTAATTTCAGGGTTCCTGATAATTTTCAGAATCAAAAGATTTTTCAGACTGGGGTTTTATTATGGAATCAAATAATATAAGAGCAGCTGAGCGTTTGAATGTTTGGATTCAAATTCTTTAAATATCAATATTCTGCTGATGTCCTCTATAATTGTGGCACTTATGCAAAGTGTGGGAAAGATATTATAATTCAAGAGGGATCGAATTCATACAGGTATCAGGCTTTTGGATAAAGCCAAACTGGGAGCTGGTCAATTAAGACAAAGGTTGAATATAATACCAAATTTAAAAAGGGAAGCCGTTTTAGAACCTTCGGAAGACAAGTCAAAGAAATAGCTGAAATATATGCCACGAAATTCTCCAAGTTGGGACTTGCTTGTAAGGCGCTAATATTATTGAGAGGGACACACTTCATTAAGGCTTGATAAATTCTTATCAATGCGTTTTTGTGAGTCAAGGAGGCGTGGAATTAATCTATTGAGTGCTGCGTTCAAATCAAAAGGCCACGTAAGTTTATTTGAAGGAAGCCGATAACTCAGCCTTAGCCTTCTCATTTATATGGTGGTGCCGACTCATTTAAAAGATGGGTTTAATATTGTACAAGCTATCGCCAATATCTCCTTGCCCGATATTCTTTGTGGAGGACATTTCGAACCCAAACTTCCGCTGTTGCATTGACATGACTCATTGGGAGTGAGTCGCTAGTCTCTGGTGATTCATTCTGACTCGCCTTTAAGCCATTCTTCATCTGTAAGGGTCGACTGGGACTGTTACCTTGTGCTGGGCGAATATGGTGTAGATTGCTGGAGCTTGCATGCATTTTGTGACCATCTTGTAGTGGCATGAACACCTTTGAACACTTGGTTGCGTGGTTACAGGTCTGGGTATAATTTGTTAATGTTTCCAGTTAGTAATCAGATCTGATGTAATGTGTTAAGTTAGGAAATGGAGCTATGAGACTGTTGTTCCTGTATTACAATCCTGGAAGCACTCAAAAAGTCTTATCATTTTGTTGTTTTAGTCTTAACTATGTTTCTGTGTAATGCACATGATGTCATAAATTGTCTTTGGAGAAGAGTTTACCTGGAAAATACTTAATATTGGCTGAATGTAACGAGTCTTCATATTTGTTAGTAAATTGAGTATATGACCTGCTGTATGCAAAATCTGGGTTTGTTGTTCCAGAATTACAGACTTTATTAAACTCATAAATTTCCTTCAATTTGCTTTCATAACATTTCTATTGATGCTAAGTCTGAGAAGTGCCTAGTTGCTGTTCTAGCCTATTTGCTCATGGCCTTATTATTTACATGCACACCCATCATTACTGTTTGATGAAACGGGACGTCTATCCAACCAAACAATTGCAAAAATTTTGTCCAATCTAGAAAGGGACATCGCAGAGTTCCCTAAACTATTAGTAGCATGGTTGTCAAGTTTGGACCACTATTGCTTTAGATCTTGTAGAATGGAGCATTTTGTTTGGAACAAAGAAGAGTAGGAACGGTTGCGCAACCTAGACACTGAGTGAAAGCGTGCGATTGATCATTGGGTGAGAACTATCATTGATTGATACGTTTTTGAATTTTTCATGCAATGGTATGTTGCGTTTGAGACTATATACGATTTGTTTGCAAGAGGAATCAAAGGGAAATTCTTGAAAGCAATTCCAGTATTATTGAAGATGTTAGTTGTGGAAAAGGCCATGGTGCCTATTCCAATTGGGATGGAGTATTTAGACAAGGTGGCATGGGGATGTGAATTGAGGGAAGATGAATGAAGGATAGATGAATCGTAGATGAAGCATTAAAGGAAAGCTGGACCTATAGACAAGAAGAAAGTAGAAGATGCCAAGAAGAATATGGGGCGTTTATAGGAATTGCGACAACACAAAGGATGGAGTAAGCAAAACCCTGTGGAAGATGGATGGCTGAAAGTAGCTGTGAATAGTAGTAAAGCAACTACGCAGGGAATGAGCTCCATCAAAAGAGATCAAGTCCGAAGCTTAGAGGGAGTCGGAGGAGACTGAGGAGCTCGTAGAGACCGATCTGAAAGGGGAATGGGACCGAGAATGGAGAGTTCGGGTAGAGGACATTGAAGACCAGATAGAGCAACTTAGTTGTAGATTTATTGAGCATCTACAACGTCAGCGTATGTATGTGGAATAGAAAGGGAAGTCTTTCTGCAATGCAATGTTTGAAGAAGGGTCCAGGGCAAGGTCAAGGGTGTTTATCATTGACATTCTAGGGTTAGTTCATTCAATCCATAGGGATTCATCCCCTATGCCAATAGTAATTAAAGAAGTCAGTAAGACAAAAGCATTAAAGGAGATTGCAATAACGAGAAAGTGGTTTGGAGAAGTCGCAAAGATTATAAACAGATACAAGAGGGAAATTGATAGTCAAAATAGCGTAGTACCTACTTCTGCTGCACCAAACATACTTGTAAGTATTGTAGCAAGTTTGCACGTAGCAAGCCGAAGGTAAATAGTCCACTTCCAGTGATGATGGCACTGTTGACAATTTTGCCCCCATAGGGCAAATTTTCACCCCTACTATTCAAAACTTTTCTATGGTGCCATGTTAGTCTTATGAATCAGTTTTGGGGTCCTTAAATATGCATTGACAGCCACCCAGTGGCCATCTACAGCCAGGTGAAGTTTAGTCATTCAGAGATTTCCAAGGAGCTTTCTTGATTACAGCCAACACAATGTACAAATACAGCCATGCAAATGATGACGAAAAGGTCTCCTATGGCCATGTAAATTCTGATGGACTCCTACAACCATCATATAGAGCATTCAGTTCGTTCAAAAGGAGGACACATGCAACAGTTTTAAGAGGGTTTTTCTCCTTCTAAAAACGTCATCTATAGCAGTTTGAAAGGGTTTTTCTCCTCTTCTAAGCATCACTTACAGCCAAAAGCCAAGACATACAAGCTGTAAGTTCATTTATTTTGTCGAAGTAAAGATTTTTTCAGGGTTGTAAGAGGAAGAGTATTGCTTCGGACGTTTTGTCCGAAAGAAAGAGCTCTCAGAGGACTATGTAAAAGCCTGGAAAAAATGATTGTGGATATTACAAAGTTTATTTCCTTAGGACTTTTTGTGAAGGAAATCAATTGACAGGTATCCGCAGAAAGAATTCGGGCACAGTTTTTTCGAAGGGCTCCAACTTTCTTGGGGTATACGATCAAAATTTCTTTCCTTCGGACTTTTTGTTCGAAAGAAATAGGCATAGGCAACAAAGGGACCTTTACAAGAATCTCAAAGGGTTTCTACCCTTCGGGAATAGGACAAGTGGCTTAACCGAAGGGATAGGTCCACGAAGGAAAATGGCTATTATCAGAATTCCCAAAGGGTACATACCCTTCGGGAAAGTTCTTGACTTTTTGTCTGAGGGGACACTTTGCAGGGTGCCGAAGGGCACTTGCCCTTCGGAGAGGACAATTGCAAAAGTCTTGACGGGTATGTACCCTTTGGGAATGTTCACTTAAAAGAGCCGCGGGAGATTCACTTGGCAAAAAAGAATCAAGACAAAAATTTCGAAGGGCACTTGCCCTTCGAGAAGGTGCAAGCAAAAGTCCCGAAGGGTAAGTACCCTTTGAGAAAGAACATTTCAGAGATTCCGAAGGGCATTGGCAAAAGGACAAGTCCCGAAGGGCATCTGCCCTTTGGGAAGACTTCGGAGGCGCCCTTCAAAAAGATTGGGTGGCCTCCAAAAAGCCCAGGTGCCCTTCAAAAAACCCGAAGAAATATAAACAAAAAAAAAGAGAAAAAAAAGAAGGAATTCTCCGGACAAAAGTCTGAAGGAATTCCTTCGGACTTTTTGTTTGAAGGATTCCTTTGGGAAAAATGCAAACAAGAAAGCCGAAAAGAAAATAATAAACCAAAGAGAAGTCAACAGGAAAAAAAAGGTCAACAAAAGACATAATTCTGAAGGAATAATTGGACTTGGGCAGGAAATGAAAGATCCAAAGAAAATAAGACCAGGGATATAAAATCCATAGAACATAAAGTCCACAAGAAATAAAAAGACCAAGGTAATGTCGACGAAAAGGGTCAGAAAATAGAATCCCACTAAAAATAGACACGAACAGGCAGACCAAAATAGGAGAAAATACATGCGACAAGGGCTATTTTTGGCGGATAGATAATCTTCAGTTGACTAGTCGTCCAACTCAGCCCTCCAAATGTTCCAGCTCGTGTCCCCAAATGTCCAGCTTAGCGTTCAAAAAACTCAAGATGAAGAAGCCAAATTTAGAGGTGGGCGTGGATTTCCATGCAAAGAGGTTTGACTTTCAAACACCTAGCCATCCACTTTCAAACGCCAAAGAGCTAGTCTCTAATTTTAGACATGGCTCAGCCGAGCATGCATAAGCAAAGTCAAATGTTTGAGCCCACCGTCCATTTCAACGCAAGGAATTTTCATGCAAGACAAAAATAAACTTTTGTAAACGCTGAGTTGGATTGAGTTTACTCCCTCTCTATTTTCCAACGCCAATCTCTTGGATTTTTGTAATTTTTTATATTAATGGCTTTTCAGCATTGTAAAAAATGATCCCTCTTTTGGCAAGAAAACTTCTCCAAAGTTTGTGCTGTAACTTTTTTTAGAATCAATAAGAAGAGGACTGTGTTTTTTCAATTTTCAGCAGCTCATATAGCGTATTTTGTTATAGATTTGCCTAAGTGAAAGATTTTTTTCTTCCTTGTCAAATCTAGATTTGTACCTAGTTACTAGCTAGTCATTTATGCAGGTCACGTTTTGTGTTTGAACGTCTTTTGTTGAGTTTATAGTGGATATTAGTGGCTATTTAGTGCCTTTCATCAGGCCTATTTTTTCATTTTCTTCAAGCTTAGATCATTAGATTAAACCTTTTCGTGAAATACTTGTGTATTGATCAATTGGAGTTGAAGTTTTGCCTCTTCCTTGTCTGAATCAGTGTTCTCAGAAGCTCGATTTGAGTGGATCAAGCAAATTAGGTGTATCACTATTTTAGCTAGGATTTCCTTGCAAGTTCTTTCTTCCCTTTCTTCCCTTTTCCCCAGGCAGTTTGTAGCGTAGAAGTTGAGATTGTCATTGATACATTTTATAGGAACCAACCTTCTCTGGAGGTTCTCACCAATGAGGCACCCACCCTCGTGAGGAGATCTCATTGTTTCAACTGGAGAGAGGATTAGCCATTTCAGCACGTCTTCGATTTAGGGTGCAACTTCAGGTTGACAACAGGCACTCCTTGTTGGAGCTCTTGTAACATTACAACCATATGATGGGTCTACGGACCCAGATCAATATTTATTGACCTGCAAATGAAGTGGGAAGCAAAGGCTGTCACAACAAATGAGGAAAAGCGCTGTGAACTTATAGGAGCGTTGAGTGGCCGAGCCGTGGAATTTATTTTCAAGAATAATGGTACAAATTTAGTGTTTAATGATGTCAAAGCCATTCAAGATCTCAAATAAATCAGTCAAAATCCCGAAGAGTCTATATGGAATTACGATTGCAGATTCTTGTTGACGGGATATTTCACACATGTTACAAAATAAGCTCCAGTCAATAGTATAGGGGATTACGTCCTTCCTCTATTAGCAGGGGAGACTTCCGTTTATTGAAATCAAGAAAATGCTTGAAGGAAAGTATTTACATGCAAAAAATGTTCCTTAGGGGTTTTTGAAAGGAAATTTTGGGAGGAGAAAAGAAAGAGATTAAGAGCAAGAATAGAAAGGGAAAGAATTGCTGCGTACAAGCTAGAATAAATAAAATCAGATTTCATTCTGCATGTAAGAAAAGAATATAGAAAATAACTGATAGCTCAACATTGCACGATTTTTTTGTTTGGAAAGACAAAAAACAGCATGTATCAAACAAGAGAATAACACATGCTAATACAAAGGTATTAACAAGACACAGTTCTTCAAAACTGCCTTCACTTTCGAATTCTTTCTCTTCAAAATTTCTTGTAGCATCAAAAAGTCCCTATACAATATGTCCAACTTGTATTTATAGCTGGAGTGTGCATACCTACCTCATAACTACCTTTTGAGGTAATTTTGCTATCTCAACTTTTACTTTTTCATGTTATGTTCACTTAAAAGTAAAACATAACGATTTTCTAGTCACAATACATCATGAGAAAGTACAATGAAGAAATAAAAGAAATAGAGAGAGAAATTTGAGGTTCATCTAGAGAGAGAAACTGTATCAACTTGAGAGGAAGCATGATCAGCTGCGACAACTTGATTTTGTTCTTTGGTTTGAGAAGACTTCAATCTGTAAGCCTGGAATTTCTGTACTATAGTGACTATACCCTGTTGTTTAGGAATGACTGTGTTAGATGTGTGTGTTAACCATGCCTCCATCTCTGTCATTCTTTTATTGTTTTTGATGTAGCCTGGAAGATTCTTGTTGGCTTCAAAGAGAGCATTGTGGATGTTGCTTAACTTATACATGGCTTCCAGATTAAATTTACTTGTGCCAAACAATTCTTCCTTGGAACATTTTTTTGAAAATGCTCTTTCATTTCTGAAGCAGTGTAGGGTTCAATATCTTCTTCTTTCTTCAATGCACAGTGAACAGACCAAGCATCGGCACAGATTTCAGACTTGAGGTCATCACATAATATATCTTGATCTTGTATGTCTGTCAAAGTTTCTTCAAGAACACTGATCTTTAATGTTTCTACACTCTTTGACCATATCCGTGAATAATTGTTTTCAGTTTTGTCAAAATCTGTTCATATACAAGGACCTTTTTGTCCATGTGATCCATATCATCAAACCGCTGGTTATACTTCTCCAGAGTCCTACTTCTTTCTACAATGCTTTCATTTTTTCGGCAATCTTGACTTGATCTTCATTGAAAAGTCCTTAAACTTTTCTGATTTCATCCATGAATTTGAGCCCATATATGATGAACTGTTCAACCCAGGTGTCCATAACTTTTCCATGACTATTATATCTATGAATATTTACAATAGCATCCATGTCAATGTCTTCAATAGCAGTTGGGTTAGGAATGGAAGCTAGAAGAATGTCAGCTTGACTCAGGAATGTTTTGATATATGCTGAAAGAGTGCGTACTTGTTCTTTGAGATGTTCTTGAGTTTGCTTCCCTTCTTCTGTCCTCTTGATCAACGTGGCTGCGGATTCTTGAAAGTTATGAATATCCCCTTCATGAGTTGGTTCTCAAGGGATATCTGACTCATACTATAATCAGCAGGGGTCAGGTTTTCTTCATTCTTATTGGATATGGGCTGAGCAATCTCAACAAAGTAAGCATCAGATGAATCTGATACAAACCTTGAAGTTGTTTTAGCCCTTTTAGGCTGATAAATTTGCAATAGTTTGGTAATGACATCAAACCCTTACTGTGGCTTTCTTTCTTTTACTGACCATTTGGTTGGTAAGTTACTTGAAGAAACAACCATTTGGGTTCCATGGGTCAAGGAGGAGTCCACAGGGGGAGTAGGTTGCTTTGGAGTTGAAGAAAGAACATGTGTAGGGGAAGGCAAATGTGGTGGGGACAAATGAGTGACATCTAGCTTCTTCTTTGTTGATGAGTCATCACCACAAGTTTTCTTTGTCATCTTTTTTGAGGATCTTCTTCATCTCCCACATTACCAGCATTTCCACCACTTTGGCTATGCGGGACTTAGGGTTTTGGAAGTATACTTTGGTACCTTGTGTTGATGAAAACGAAACATTTAGAGGATTCACCTTTCTTTGAACCTCTTGATGTGGTGGTTTCAGCAATCTTTTTCTCAAACCAGATCTTTGTTCTTTGAAGATTGCAAATTCTGTTTCCTTTCGAATAGACCAATCTATTATAGGCATAGGCAAGAATTGAATTTTGTCGGTAAATAGGGGATCAACCATATCATTTCTGTCATCAACCTATATGTCCTCAATTGATCCAAAGTCATTGTCATGTAATCTCTCTTTCTCATCTCGAAGTCATTCTCGTAATCTTCCCAGTGCTCGTCAATATTCGGCACATGCAAGTACCTTGCACCAAGTCTGAGGTGAGCTTTTACATAACCTTTGGGATCAAAAGAGAAGCTCTTTGTATGAAATTGCATTGGGAAAGTGACCGTTGTTTTGTCAATGTTCAATGCATCATTTGTAGTTTTGCAAATGTAGTAACTTAAGCCCATAGGGATTAGAATTCCAGCCACGTATACTTTTGTATGTCTTATGTACTTCTCAGAGTTGCCTGCATAGTTCAATCTGAACTATTTTATCGTTGGCATATCTGGGCAACCTTTATGGAACACCTTAAAACCTGCCAACTCTAATGTATGTGAATTTCGGGAACTAAATGAAATAGCTCCCATTCTTTTTCAAGAGGATAGTAGCCTCATTTGAGCTGTGCATTGCAATGTTGCCTTCTAGTGTCCTCACGACGAACATTGTGAATGCGTCATTGAGCTTCTTGAAATGTATCTGGTCTCCTTTGAGGGTGAGCTGTGGTAGATAATCATAGATCATTATGTCAGGATTATATTGGCCATCTTGGTGCGATCCAACCACATTCTAATGGCTGGAATTGAAGAGACCAAGTATGAGGTCATGTAGAATTGTTGAGTGGGCTTAAGATTTATCAATTGTTCGCAGAGATTATCTGCCCCTAGCCAATGAATTTGTTTCCTTTGTAGATAATATTCATGAACATACAGATCAACTATTGAAGATCATTGGTGTTGGAGTGACCCATTACCCTATTCAGCAGGGTGATTATATCAGAATGTTCTTCAGAAAAGTCAGTCCATAGATTTTTGGGAAACTTTGAGAGTCCCTTTCTTTTATTTTTCGACAAGGTTGGGTGATCATGTGCAGACATTTATCATTATGTTGGTCCCATAATTCTTGTCCAATCTGCTTATTTACTTCCAACACTTCATCGTGTGGTGCAATTCCAAGTCGTATGCTTATGGAAGGGCTATCTAACTTGGCCATTGGCATGTTGTCTTCAGATTTGTATCTTTATTGTAGTATTTTGCGCAAAGTAGAACCAAATTAGTACATTGGACCGATGTTGGAAAGGCCCCAACTTGTACAATGCCACTTTCAAAAATTTGTTGTCCAATGATTGTGCATTTTCCCTCTTCCATGTGTTCCCAGAATTGGTCAAGGTTCACATGACTGATGTTAGAGTCTCCAATCTCGGACAAGTCTGTTTCCAATGAAGACATTTGTTCGTACCCCATATATTTGAACTTCATCTTCCTTTGTCTGATTTGATGAAAAGTTGCTGTAGCAAATAAGTCCTTGAAGGTGAAATATCGAGGCAAGGGATGCGGAAATGAAGCTTGAATTGCAGCAGTCATATACACTTGAATATTTTCCTCTTTTCACTCCCGAGAGTCTTTTTGTGGGGCTATGGTGTCCATCAAACGCTAGACACGTCCAAAAGCATGAGAAACAATAGATCTTCAGGCATCTAGATGAAAATGCGAGGGAGCTGTTTGGCAGACTTAACATGTGATAACGGAATGGAAATGAAGAAGAAAACAATCATCAAGCAGGACAAAATAGAGTGTGTAAAATTTGGAGAGAATTTCCTTGTAGGGAGAAAATACAGTATTTGAAGCAAGTAGGAGAGCTTGGAGGGATGAAATCAATAGGCAGAATATATCAGACATTTTTTAGCAAATAGGAAACATTTCAATTAATTTATAAAGGGCCTGGCACACTTTTCAGGAGTGTTGTCCTTCATTTCAGTGTATATATCGGCCCTATCGGGTCTCGCAAGCATGCACAAAACTTTTTAAAATTTGATATTTGATTTTCTCCTATGCTTGTCAGTCCTGCTGCGCACTTAGGGAACTGTTGGAATAATTTCTTCATGACCTTGTTGGTTATATCGCTTCCATTGGGTACCCATGGCACCTGCAGAGCTTAGGCCAGCATAGACCTTGTTGGGCCCATCGGGCTTATTGGGCACTTTAGGTACCAAAGGAACTCATCTTTCAAGACTCCGTCGGGAACTTGTGGAACCTTGATCAATTTGTAAAAAAATATAACTTTTAAACCTTCAAAACAAACTTTTGACGCTTAGTGTTTATACTTAAAACTTGTTGCTTGGACTAGGTCTACACAATGGAGTAAAAATTGAGAAATTTCAGGGAAGTTCAAAATTTGACTACAATTCTGTAATGTAATAAACCAGGTGACCTTCTAGTTCCAAGACATTGATAAGGCTGTGTGGTTTGTCAAGGGATTGTGAAGCAAGATTCGGTTTGCTAAAGCACAAATTAAAACCATGAGGTCAGGGCAATTGCGATAAAGGTGGAGCAAATAGAAAATTACAAAGAGTACATCACCAACAAGTACGGAAATGGATGCCAAATTAGATGTGTTGTACATAATGGATGAAACTTAAGGGGGAAAGAAGGAAAAGCTTGCTATTTGGTATTGTGGACAAGAAGGGCACCATCGCAATGAGTGTCTTCAAATCAAAAGAGACTTCTTTGAGCTGTGTCATACATGGGATCACGCTACTTCTAATTATCATCTCTTACAACAATATGTTGTCAGCCGCATAGTGTGTGTTGCAGCTTCTGCAAGTCCCCTAATCACTGATGACAAGAACTGCAGGGCTCTCTAAGAGCTGAAAGATGATATTACCATAATTGTCTTCTCGGTCATTACGCAACAGCCCCTTGTGCTAAAACCAAGTGCAACAATTCTAGACATCGAGACATTGCAACAAGGAGGATGGTTTCCTCTAGTATTGCAGCGTCAACTTTGATGGGCCCCTCCCTCACCGCAATATCAATAGAGATGGACTCCACTGTCTAAACAACATCATACAGGATGGGCACTACCTTACCTCAATACCAACAAGGACTGGCTCTAACGTCACCATAGTGACAACCAGGTTGGGCACCACCTATGCAGCATTATCAATCCAATTGGACACCTCCATCCCCTCAAAAGAAGTATGGGGGATATTCTAATCAGTTGTAGGGTTGGGGATCACCACAGAGGTAGGGAGGCTATCAAGGTGGCTGCCAAAATTACAGTTAGGGGAACAAAAAGCTGCGACAACCTATCATTTGTTATTTGTGTTGGGAGATGAGCCATATTGCATGAGGGTTGGGGATCACCAAGAGGCAGGGAGGCTATCAAGGTGGCTACCAAAATTACAGTTAGGGGAACAAAAAGTTGCGACAACCTATCATTTGTTATTTGTGTTGGGAGATGAGCCATATTGCATGAAATTGCTCATGGAACCCCCAATGTGAAACTTATTGCGCTTATTGTAAAGTCTCAATGCAACATAACACAAAAAATTGCCTAACACTGGAGAAATAGAGGAAAGACAAAACAATGCACAATGTTAATATGGTGAATACCCGCCCCAAAGAGCAAGCTTTCGTATAGGTTGTCATTAGAAATCAATAGCTGCATGACCATATCTCGACGTCGGAGTGCGAATAGAAACATTCATAGTACTCGTGGTCACAACCGAGGAGGTACAAGAAGAAGCACCGACCAAAAAACTGACTGAAGACTCAGGAGTGCAAGAAACAACAATTTATTTCACCAGTTGCACGCCCAAAGTCTAGCGTGCAAAGGTAACAAACCACACCATCTTGACTATCCACTCCACATTCCACTCCATCTTCCCCACCCGAAAGTAGATCATTGTCACCATATTTTCCGACAACTGCTCAGTGGACCCCTTTAGGGGTGTCCTTCATCCTACGAGTGGTCATTGGACAATAGACTGTGGCACCTATATCTGGAGCATTTTTAGTGGACACTCAAGTTCCAAACAAGCAATCACTTGGTCAAACCCATCCAGATCAACCTTAACAACAATGCGGAACTGAAGTGTAGTCAATCACAAAAATTGCATAGGTGCGCTCAGACATAAACAAAGAGGTAGAGGAGAAGGCTGCAAGGGGAAAAGAAGTAGTTGAGAAGCATAAGTAGGAAGCTGAACAAGCATAAAAGGAGAAATCCCTACGGAAAAAAGAAGAGAGAAAGAACTCTGAGGCAAAACAAGCAACCAAAGACGCTGAGGACTAAAGGTTGGCAGACTTGCGCAAGTAGGAAGAAGCCTAGGAAAAGGTGGAAGAGGAGCAAGAAGTAGCCAAGGCCATGGAAGAAGAGAAGCGACACAACGAAGAGGAGTAGGAGAAGCAACAAGAAGAAGAAGAAAATAAGTAAAAGTGAGAGCAATGGAAGAAGGCTCAAGTAGAGGTAGAGAGCAAGAAGAGGGAGGAAGAAGCACAAAAGAAAAAGGAGGCGATGCAACAAGCGCCCATCATGTAGGCAACCACGGGCCCAACATCGAGGACATTAGAATCAACCCAACAAGATCAGGGGTTGAAAACCAAGCCAACCGACTTGCAAGCCCAACTTGTGGACACCACAACAAGATCTGGTTCAACAAAGGCCAGTGTGCAAGAGGAAGGGTCAAAGGATGGAGATGATACAACAGGGTCTTGGTGGTTGGACATCCAGGTTCCAACCACCTAACGAACAACCTTTGTGATGCCCATGGCACAATTGCAATAAACACTAGTGGCACCTTCAACTCTGGGAACACAATGTGCTCACCAAGCATGTTTCTCTAAATGCTACACAACTTACCCTGAAAAAGGAAATTGCAGGTGCAAGTGTTTTCCATGCCTCTATCATGCAAACGACCACCCAACGCAAGCATGACAAGGTGTAGCTTTGATAGGGGAATGACGAGCTCCAAAATCACTTTGCAAAGGCTAGGAAGATAATTGATGAAATCTGCCCCACTTTGGTGTGGCAAGTCTTAGGCTGCTAGGTGATGTCTGAGTCGTCGTAGTTCACGGCTTTAACAACCAAGCTGACATAGGACTGGGCAGGTGTACAATGCCTCGAGCAAATTAAAGCGTAAGTGTAAAGGTTTCGTAGTGAAGTTGATGCCATCTTCAAGCTATTGGAGGAGTGTGAACAGGTCATCGATACAATGGCGATGAAAGATCCTTGATGGATCTTTTCTATTGAACTGCTGTAATTTTTCTGTATTTTCTTTTGAAATTTGTGTTTTTCTTTGTTTTTTGGTTTTTGACGAATTTTGCAATAAGGAAATAATTGTAATACGAATGCATAAACAAGTATGGGAATTAAACCTAGGTGCAATCAATTCAGATTTGAAGGAACAGAATTTCTGAATATTTAATCTAAACTAGCTGATTACAGAGTGCTAAAAATCCAAGTGGAAACAATGTTAACAACCAACCTGGATCGCTGAATATCCGCCGAGAACAGAATATAATAATGGCCAGCTAGTTGACTCCTTGATAGAAGTGCTATTGAGGTTGCAATTAGCTGTAAAGTACAGCAGTTCCGCTCACCAACAATCCACTATAGCAGCGCCCGACAACTCTCAAGGCTGAAGTCGCACCTCTTTTGGTATTGGCTGCGATCTTGTCCCAAACAACTCCCAGCACCTTTTTATTGGCTGCGCTCCATCCAAACAGCCTCCAACACCTTGCCAAAGACCAACCTCTACGCCCAGACTTGCCACGAATTAATGTGGGGGCTACGTCCCACAAGTCGGCTCTTGGGGTTTGCGTCCCAAGCTCCACGCCTTCCAAGCGCACTCTCCAAAATGAAAAATATATTAGTCGAACCTTTTTTCCTTCCCCTCCTCGCCTCTTATATCCACTTCAAACTTATCCGCCCCCCCCCAAGAAAGTGGGCCATGGAGCGCTCAAGTCAAAATTAGAATAATTCTTTTATAAGAGGCCAATTGCAAAGAAAATTGCCTTTTTCCATTTTACCAAAAATCCGTCCACCGAACGGTTCTGGCATAAGAACGAATTATTTAGGAAAGTTCGAGGCCTTTCCAACGAGATATTACACACCAGTACACACATCCCGAAGAGGCCGAAAATCCCTTAAAACCCCAATTTGGCTATAAACTTAGCCTTATTTAAATAAAAGACGGAAACTTGGTAATATTAAAAATATAATCCAAGTAACCAAGAAATGCCCAACCGACTCCACCAACCATCAAAACATCTCGTCACCTATCTGTGACTGAACTCGAAAATCAAGGAACCACTGGCAGTCTCATCCCTAAAATCTAGGGATGCTCCTAAAGACTAGGGAACACGCCCTATCTCCCTGAAACTGAACCCCAAAGAGTAATCTCATGGATTTCCAACCCTGGGCCTGACCATGTCTCCTAAAAAGTCGGAGTAACCTCCACAAATGTAGGAACTGCCTCCCCAGAACAAGGAATGTCGCCCAACTGATCAATAACTGCCAGAACACCAAGATCCCAACACTGAATAATCAAACTGGGTCTCTATACCTCCCTGTCAACCTACAAGACCCCATAATAGGCTGACTCACATGTCACGGCTAGACTGGGTTAGAGTGGGGACATGACAGGCGACAGGCGAAACAAATCTCATACCAGCTGTTAGACTGGAAAGCACAATTGAAGGATACCTTGCAAGAGACCAATGACAACCTGACCAAGGCCGACTAGTTGCAAGAAGTAATGGCTAGGCATGCGACAACAACCCAGATGGATGATGCTCTTCAAGAGTTGCTTCTATACAGGGACAACGTTAAGAGACACTTAAGAGTACGGGAGCTAGAAATGTTGAGAAACATGTTTGTAGGTGCCTAATTGTAGTGATATGTGGAGAGGATGGAGCAAATCATGTAGGCGATTCAGAAAAATGATGCTACTCATCGCCCAATCATTGATGGTGCAAGCAAAGACGATGTCCAAGGCATCATGCAAAGCCTTGTGCACCTAGGAACGCTCCACAATGGTGAGGGACAAACTAGGGGATTGGACCAATTACAAAGCAATTTTGGTCAATATCTTAAGTTTGGTCAAGGATAATGCAATGGAACACCAATACATTTCCCCTACTGAGCTCCTTAAGACGTTGTGAGCAAAGAAGACTACTCAAGCACAAAAACCACAACTCCTCCCTCTGATGCAGCCAACACAACAAGTCTTGGTGCAACAAATTTCTCAGTGACGCCATCACCTTTTGTGTAGCCTACTCAACCAACTCCTACAACAACAAAACCAATGCCACCTCCACAACAATAAGTTATTGCAACTTCTACAATTTTGATCAATTTTGGCTTTAACAAAAAAAGTGTTTACAAGACTTTGTGAGTGGGACTAGGATGGTTGAAAATCCACAAAGGGTGGCCTCTTGGTTATGCCAACCTATTGAAAAGCTGTAAAGGGTTGTAGCTTGGTATTTTACTTAGTTGAAAACCCATAAAGGGCTTTGACTTAGTATGTTAGTTGAAAACCTAAAAGGGCGGCTAAGTAGTATGCAGGAAGTGAAAATTGGTAAATGACACTTTGAATGAAATTGTGACCAAAGCTTCTTTGCAATTTAGATGCGGCAAGGTTTAGGGCAATTTAGCCATCGTACAAAAACCAATATTCAGGCAACCACACTTTGTCAACAACTTGTCTTAGGACATGACAATTGTTTAAGTTTGAGAAAGTGTTTTTTATTAGTTGAGGGTAAAATATGAGGGTTTTGCAAAGGTCTCACAACCAAGGCAAGGGTTTTGAAAGCAGGTCCTACAACCTTTACAACAGAACAAAGAGGATTTTGTTAAGAGTAAATCCCACAACTTCTATAACGGAACAAAACGGAGAAGCCAAAAGGGACCAACAACAAACAATCAACAGTGAAACAAAGTACACATCCTACACTCAGAAGAACACTAGAGAAGCAAAGAGGAAGTACAAAGGGGTTTTGAAGCCTCCCTTAACCTTAACAGAGGAGGATCATAGAAGAAACTTAGGAGAAAAGTTAAACAAGAGTGAGAAACCTGCAAATGGGTAGATCGAATAGGGCATAGTGGTCACAGTCGAATCTTCTATAGAGCCTCCACAAGATGCCAACTGAGCAAAGGTCCGACCAGTCACATAATCCCTAAGGACAACAAGGATCTTCTCATAAGATCCCTTCCAGAGGTACTTAGGTAGAGCCTTAGCAACAACTAGCTGACTAAATGCAGGTTAACACATCTGTAAATGACATTGGAGTCAACTTGAAGCAAACTTGGGACAAACTTGCCGCAAAGGGAAGCTTTCCTCAAAAGACTTGGCAAGAGCCCTCAACAAATTGGCAACAAGTTGAAACATAACTTTCAGTCCAACATAGATCTCCCTCGCCTCGACACTGTTGCCCAGGAGCCATGAAACAACCTTAGAGCACTAAAGAAACATAAACCCACTGCACTGCAAATGAATAGCGTAAACTTCTGCATAGGGTAAGCAAAGAGTTAGCATGGGACTTTCCTGCCCAGTGAGATTTTCAAAGAATGCATAGACTCCCACAATACAACTAGTCTCCCAATCTCCCCCAACGGGAAAGGGAGCAAGCCTAGTATCCTTTAGAGGGTGTAAAGCAAGATTCCATAGGGTAGAACACATGTAGAATAAGAGAAAATGTTTCTGCTATAGATCAGACATGAAACAAACTCTATCCTAGGTCTATCTTGTGAGATTACCAAGTTGTAACCATTTGGCTAGGGGATCGCCTCCAAACTCAGGTTTTTTCGTCTTGGGACTTTTAACTATGATGGTCTTCCAAGATAGTGCGAGATTGCAAGATCATGTTCATCTTGCAAGAGACAGGCTCGCCAAAGGTTGGACTACCATGGGCTCCAAAGAGCATCTTCAAAATCATGAGCTCCTCTCGAGGGACCTTAATCAATTCACATAAGACTCTCTAGAGGCTCTTCAGGCAGATCCCAACTAGAAATCAAGTCACAACCAATCCGCAATGACGGATCTCAACACCAATCTCAAATGAAGTAGGCTTGGACTTCGAAGTAGAGTGGGTTAGCGCTGCAAAAGCAACAAAGTTTTGACCTTCCTTTTGTAGTACAGACAATGAATATATGCAGGAATGAGGCTTTCCTCTTCTGATTCATTGAGGGATCTAGGATGAACAAATTCGAGTGGTATCTCCCACGGGTGGGATTTCCATTGCCAGACTGACCCTTTGGGATCCTTTCGTAATACCTATGGCTTATGGTCCTTTTTTGATTCAAGCTTCCTCGAAACCAAAAGACGTAGACCCACCGCAAAACCAGGCCCTTATCACTAGGACGAGTAGGGCAAGCTTCAATTTCATCCCTTGTTGATACAAACCGGGGTGCAACGGGGACCACCAAATTGCAGTACTGTGTTACAAAACCATACTTCTAGGGCATGCAGAGATCTGGCGAATCAAAGACCAGAACGGATCCAAACTGGGAGAAAGTAGGAAAGGGAGTGGGGGAGGCAGAGCAGGAGACGACTCTCATCGGGGAAGGTTCTCAAATGTAGGAGCCAAATTACATAAGTTTGAGAAAGTGTTCGTAGGGGATTGTGAAATATATTTTTCAAGTATATTTGTATACTTTGTATGTGCGACAAATGTATAGTTTGTATTTTTTATATTGTAACCATTCTTGTAAATCAAATAGACAAATGGAAGGTTGAATGTTTACCTTAGACTGAATAGAAAAGGAAATGACGAGTCATGAAGTCGAAAAGTTGTGTCAACTCTATATATATGCGCCATTTGTAAGAGGATAGGTTAACTCTAAAAATTAGTTCTAAGTTTATACAACTATTTGTTGATGTTTATTCCATTTATATTTTTCATGTATGTCCCTTTTACGAACTAATGTATCTTGCGCATCGCATTCATTGTAATTTCATATGATTAAGAGTTATGAAGGTTATGATTTCTATATGATTCTAAGTGGAATATTGTAATTTGTGTGCAATCAACTCGTTAATCATTTTTGTAAATAAGCTAGTGAAAGAAATGAGTATTACAATGTAAGCAATCATGTAAGGAACAATTATGAACTATTTAACATCTTGTGAGTCCCATCACAACCTGTAGACGACAACAATAAAATGTCTTGATGAGGAAATCTGAGGACTGCTGCTAATGCGTCGCAGACATTGTGTTAGGAGTCCAATGGATCACTTCCTTGAGAACGATTCAGTTGAATTTGTAGGAGTTGTTCATGCGTTTTCATTTTAAAGGACATGTGAACTACGTGGGCTACGTGCAAAGTCCTCAAAGTTGGGTAGCTCTCATCAGTCGCAAAAAAATCTTAAAAGGGGAGCGTTAGGGTTTGTGGCTCAACTTTTATCATTTCACCACTAGATCTTCAAACAATTGTAGAGTTGCACTCAATAGTTATTGAAGATATGCCAAGAGGACTACCACCCAATAGGGATCATGACCATGCGAGTCAAGTGGTACTAGGGATTCAAACACTCTTAATTTGACCTTATAGGTACCCATATGTACAAAAGAGTGAGTTTGATATGATGGTGCAAGAAATGCTCAAGGCATAAGGCAAGAGTGATCTAGCATAGCCAAAGTGCTTATTCCTTGTCAATGGTGATGGTGTGTAAGAAGGGTGACACTTGGCTTGTGTGTCCATACTCTATGGAACTCAACAAGTACACCATCAAAGATCAGTTTTCCAATTCCTTTAATTGATGATTAGCTAGATGAGTTACATGTTATTCTATACTTTACAAAACTTGATCTTCGCTTCGGATATTATTATATCGGAATCAAAAATGAAGATATACATAAGACAACTTACTGAACCCATGAGGGGCACTGAATTTTTGATGATACTCTTTGGCCTTACAAATGCACCATCTACGTTACAAAGTTTGGTGAACTTTGTCTTTCGGCCATTTTTGAGGAAATTTGTCGTGGTGTTTTTTGATGACATCTTAATATACGACAATACATGAGTAGGAAATTTGCAACATGTGAATTAGGGTTTGGATATTTTGGTACAACATCAGTTGTAGAATAAGCCTTCCAAGTGTGCTTTTGAAGTCAAGTAGGTGGAGTAATTGTGTCACATTGTTTCCCATGAAGGCATAAAGGTGAATCCTCTCAAATTCAAGGCCATGGTTGAATGGCAAGTGCTTAAAACCTTTAAGCACATACAAGGCTTCTTAGGGTTCATAAGTTACTATTGTCGATTTGTAAAAAATTATGGTAGCATAGAAACACCATTGACAACTTTTTTTATGTAGGTCTTTTCCATTGGAATGAGGCAGCTACCAAGACATTTGAGAAGCTAAAGGAGGCCATGTGCACTACTTCAGTTCCTACCCTCGATTTTTTCAAAACCTTCATTGTTGAGTTTGATGTTTTGGGGTATGGCATGGGGGCAATACTCATGCAAGAAGGATGATCTATTGCTTTTGAGAGTTGTCAATTCAAGGGTAAGAATTTTCTGAAGCCTATTTATAAGAAGGAAATGATGGCTATTCTTCATGCGGTCAAACAGTGGAGACCTTATTTGATGGAAAGACACTTTAAGGTAAAGACAAATCATGATAGGCTCAAATACTTTTTAGAATAGAGGTTATCATTAGAAGAACAACAAAAATGGGTCACTAAGATGTTGAGATAAGACCTTGAGATCATCTATAAGAAAGGAAAGGAAAACTTAGTGGTTGATGCACTGTCCAGGAAGAAGGACTCCACAAAAGCACTATTGTGTGCCATAACCATATTAGAAGAAGTATGGGTGTAGGTGGAAAAATCAGAATGGGCGAATGACACAGATACATAGACTCTCATTTAAAAGCTCCAACAGGATCCGAGCATGTAAGACAAATTTGTATGGAAAGGGGATGCTTTATGGTACAAGGATTGATGTAAACTGTGCAAGAACTCAACCCTTAAGCAAAAGGTTCTTGCAGAGCTACATGCTTCACCAGTCGGTGGGCACTTAGGCTTCTTGAATGCTTACATAGAATCAATTAGGATTTTTTTTTGGGAAGGGCTTAAAGGGGAAGTCTGGAAATTTGTGGTAGGATGCATGGCGTGTCAACAAAACGAGGGTGAGACAATTAAGACCGCGAATCTTCAACAATTGTTGTCTATTCGTAGCTAGAGGTGGGAAGAGGTGTCCATGGATTTCATCATAGGGTTGCCCAAATTTGAAAGGAAAAATGTCATCATGGTTGTTGTGGATAGATTCACCAAATATGCCTTTTTTTATGCCTTGTCACATCCTCTCGTAGCAAGTACAATAGCATTAGCTTTTTTGGATACAAGTTAGAAGCTACATGTGACCCCGAAAACATAATAAGTGATTGTGATCCTATATTTAATAGTAATATTTTCTTGCTTGGGTACTCAATTAGCTCGTAACTCTTATCATTGCCAATTTGATGGACAAACTGAGATGGTCAACAAGTGCTTGGAGGGTTATATCTGATGTTTTGCTTAGGATAAACAAGAGAGATGGGTTCAATGGCTACCACTATAGAATGGTGGTATAACACTCTTTTCCACACTTTATTCAAACTGTCTCTATTTTTGGCATTATATGGGTACCAACCACCCTCTATCACCTTGTTTGTGAGGGTTCAACCAACGGTATAGGTAGTTGAAGACCACATTCAACACCAATAGGAGGTACTCTCTAGTTTCGAAGAGAATTTGGCAATGACACATAATTGAATGAAGTAGCAAGCTGATCATCTCCACACATAAAGATATTTTAAATTAGGAGATTGGGTTTTTGTGCGATTACAACCATATAAGCCAATGTCCTTGAAGCAATAGGAGGATAACAAGTTTTCGCCTAAGTATTACGGGCCCGACAAGGTCTTGCAAAAGATTGACAATGTACCATACCAATTAGACTTATCTCATTTAGTGAAAATACATCCAGTCTTTCATGTTTCCTACTTGAAGAAGGTCATTGGGCACAGAGTTTCAGCCTAGACAATGTCACTAGAGCTTGATGAGGAGGGAAGAACTATTTTGGAACTTGAGAAAATCCTCTAGACAGGCACAAAGAGGTTGCAGATGAAGTTGATTATAGAGTATCTAATCAAGTGGAAGAATGTGGACAGTGAGGATGTGACATGGGAGGATGAAACGTTCCTACTGAAGCATCCAAAGATTGTCAATGTTGTTTTGAAGGGGAGGGCATGTTATGCTTTTAATTGCTAACGCTTATTGGGATATGTGTGGCCGACTTATGGCTAGCATAACCATTTACTTAATCATATGATAATTTCTATATCTTCGTATTGGTAATAATGTTGGCCCATAGAGTATCGATCACCTTAGTAGAGTATATATAGGAGGTAGTGGTTAGTATTAGAACATCATATTACGAATTCTATTATTATTGCAAGTTTGTGAAGGTTTCCCCCTCGAATTGGTTCAGTCATATATTTCCAGTATTTTGCTTTGCCATCAATATTTGGTGTGTATTTGCTCTTATTGTTGTGACATCCTACTGTTGCCATACTTTTGATATTGATATTTGCATCCATTGCTATGAATTTGCTTTATCTATCTAAGTAATTTTATGACAATGTTATACCACTTTCTATAGCGAAGACATCTAAAGATTCCATGTTTTCTAGCTCAGTTGTAGGTATTCTAATTTCTTAATAGTAAAAAATACACTTGCTATAGCATCCACATGTCTATTATTCTTTCTAGGAAGATTTTTAGTTTCAAATTCATCAAGCTGGGAAATGAAACTCTATATCAAATTTCTATATGGAATAATCCTATCATCTGTGGTTTGATAAGTACCTGTTTTTTGACTAACCACAAGTTGAAAATAGCCATAAACTTTAATAGCTTTTAATTTTAATCCATATGCTACATAGAGTCCTAGATTAAGTGCCTCATATTTTGCAATATTATTAGTACATGAAAAACCCAATCTATATGTTAACGGCATAGTCTCTCCTTGAGGAGTGCTTCTTACAATTTTTGCTTCTGCACCTAAAGCACATTTATAACCATTATGATACATAGTCCATGTCTTGTGCTCGTCAACATTCATTACAAACTCATCATGAAAGGTATCATCTACAGGAATGTGGTCTGATAAAGGAGCCTCAACTATTTTGTTTTTTGATAATTAAAACGAGGGGTTCTATTGGGGTCTTGAGCTTAATAGTTAAACCATGATAAAACCATACTTGTAAAGCGTTTGCTAGTTATAAAAATGGAGTATTACGAAGTCTAGAGAGGAACAATAACTACGAGTAGAGTTCTAGATGCATATAGAAGAAAAAATATTACTGTTGACGTACAAAAAACTAAATTAGGATTCAGTAGCACCAAAAGTACAACTTGAAAAAAGTGAAAACTGAAATAATTGAAAAAGGCACTATTGCCAATACGCAGTTACCAAACCAAGCATGAAGCGGACATGAAGAGTACCAAGATCATGAATGTGGATCCCCCGCGGCAACACTTGATGAACCTCCATACTATGGAATGGGAGTTGAGGTTGTAGACTTGTTTCAGCGATGATGCAGGGATGATTAATTCACCGAGGTGAACTTTTGGTTGAGATTTTCTCCATAAATTGATCTTGGCTCATGTGATTTTATGGTCGATTCCCCTTTCCCCTTTGGATGAAAATCACACTAGAAGCCAAGGTTGCGTTAATATTAATGTCCCTAAGTTCAAACATGGAGCGATTTGTTCCATTTATAATTCCCATGAGGGGTTTGTCCATTTCTAGGCACAATTAGTTGACCAACTGCCGGTCTTGCAGGTTTGTTTTCCTTTGGGAGAGTAAGTCACATTAAAAGTCCGGGTGACAGTGAGACTCTGAGATTGCTCCCTATGGCTCCGCTTTGGATGCCCTCTTTTCCCAGCATACAAATGTGTGGCATTGGACATAGTAAGGTGATTTTTTCAAGCACAAACATGGTGCTTTAAAATAGTGACTATAACCAATGAACTATCCTTCCCCACTGCACGATGACTATAGGCTTCATATTATGGTAGACGCTAGTATGGTAGTTCCTTCCCCACACCTTTCCTTGAGATTGTGGGCCTGTCCTGTTTCTGAATAGAGGGGGCAATTGTTTGCTGAAATTATGCCATATCTATTTAAGGTCTTCAACTTGTGGAAGAGTCAAAGGAGGAAATATTACAACAAAATGAAAAATGTATAAGGCAGGTATCGCAACTACCAACTTCCCAATAAATTCATCCCTTATGGAGTCCACAATTCCGTTGACACTCAAAATATGACCACACGTATCCTCTACGAGCATATGGCCCGTCAAGTCTTCTACTAAATTGTTGTTGAGATTGAAGCAAATATAAAGATGCGCACGTTGATGAGATAGGACCTCTAATTCCCTGTGAACCAAGAGAGGAGCCCGCACCAAATGCCATTAACATAGTAGGGAAATGTGAGAGGGAGGATGCTTGTCGGGAAAGCATATTGGAGGTAATGCGCAGATAGGCAGAGGAAGCTATTTATAGCTCTCTGCACGAAGCAACCTTGGCCTATCGTAAACTTGAGTAGCTATGTTACATAATTGCTTTTAATGCCAGACAGAGGAAGAATGCGATGGAGGAAGGAGTTTGTACTATAATGATTGACATCTTGGATTTGTTTCAATGATTGTACATTCTAGGAGAGAATGATGGAACGAGCTTTTGAGAAGTGATTTCCCCGCACAGTGAAGTGACTATAGAATGAAGATGCAATTATTGTTAGTCAAGGGGAGGGAATTTATAAGGAAGCTTTCAATTCTTGAAAAAACCTTCTAGTTTTCTCTTGCATTGGCTTGGAAGTCAACATCTCTATTTGGCTCTCGGAATTAATATGATAAGGAAATGCTATAAATTGAAAAAACCTGCTAGTTTTCTCTTGCATTGGCTTCGAAGTCAACATCTCTGTTTGGCTCTCGGAAGTAATATGATAAGGAAATGCTATAGAATTGATGTTGTAAGTCTAGAGCCGAGCAAAGGAGGTAGTTGAGTTTCAAGGCGGGGGTCTTTCCCTTTGCCATTGCATTGATGACAAGCTAGGAGTCTCCCTTAGCTTCCAAGCATTCAATTCCTTGAGATTTTGTGAATCTTAGCCCTTCCACTAATGCCAAAATATTGTCTTCATTATTTTTTCCAAACGGAACAAATGATGAAGATGCTACCATGAATCCTCCTTAAGAGGATTGCAAGACACAACCGAGCACAACTAATCTCGAATTGCCGACTAAGATTAATCTATACTTCTTTAGGAGCCTGCCATTTTGTTGAAGACTTATGCGCTTTATTTACTCATAAACCATTCATGGGGGAAGGATCCTTAGTTGAGTGATCTGAAATAACCTGTCCTTTTGTTGGTTTCTGTGATATAACCCTGATATCAAATTCCATTAACATGATCCACTTGGCTATTCTTTTGATAAATAAGGCTTCAACATCATGTTTTACAAAGGGTCCACCTTAACAATCATGTGTTTCATTGTTAAGCATATGATGTTAAATTTCCAAGTTGCAAACACCACAACTAAGCATAATTTTTTCATTGAACTGTAATATCCCTCGTAAGTCACTAAAGTTTCATTGATATAATAAATTGCTCTTTCCTTGTTATCATCATCATCTCGTGCAAGTAAATTTCCCAAATCATGCTTAGTAGGACAATTGTATAGCAATAAGATTCTATTTGGAGTAAGTGGCATCATAATAGGAGGATTGGCTAGATATGCCTTAATTGCATCAAAGGATTTTTGACATTGTGCACCCCATTCAAAGTCGACATTTTTCCTTAATAATATAGCAAAAGGTTGTGTCCTATTGGCAAGTTGAGCAACAAATCTTCTAATAGTTTGAAGTTTTCCTTTGCAAACTTCTCCTTTGTTTAAGACTCTTAGGAGAAGGCATCTTAATAATAGCTTGTACTTTATTTGGATCAACTTTTGGAGATAATGAAATCCAAAAATTTATCAGAAGTCACACCAAAATGAGTCGCACATTATATTGTCGTAATATTTCAAATATCTTTCTCAAGTCATGCACGTAATTTTTGGTTTTCTTTGATTAACCCATGATGTCATCTGCATAATCCTCTAGGATGTGCTTATAATCATGTAATATATGTCATAATTCTTTGTTACGTCGCCCTTGTGTTCTCAAGTCCAAAAGGCATAACCACATTTCAAGATGTACCTCAAGATGTAGTAAAATCGGTCTTATGTTGATCACTAGGTTTAATCTAATTTGATTGTAATCTGAAAATCCATCCATGAAGGAAAACATCTCATGTCTAACATTTGAATCAGGAATCATATGAATGTTAGACTGTGGAAAATCATCCTTGGAACATGCCTTGTTTATATCTCGAAAATCAATGCATACCCAGATGCCCCCAATTGGTTTGCCATCTGACACAGTGTTAGAAATCCATTGAGAGTAATCAATAGATCTAATAAAACCAGCTTCAAACAATTTTTTAATTTATTCCTTAAGTAACAAAGCCACCTTAGGATGCATCTTTCTAATCTTTTACTTTACGGGCTTGGCATCAGGGTTTGCAACAAGGTAATGTACTGCAATGGAAGTGGACACATCAGGCATATCACCATGCAAAAATGCCTTAATATTCTACTAATAATCATGTATATGCTTTTTGTTCTTAAGGAGTTAAAGAGGCTCCTATTTTGAAGTTCTTAGGGGTTTTGTTGGCAATATTATTGATATCATTTTCATCCTCATCCAATAAAGTTGATCTATCCTCCACATAAGGTTTAGTAGGCAAAGTGCCGAAACTATCCAAAGTAATCTCCTCATTACCATGCGAGGGTTATCCTTCCCCAAAATAAGCATGCTTGCTTAAATTAAAAGATAATCTATTCTTGTGATAATATGTCGGCAAATCGACATTAGTTCCCAAATATTCTGCCATGGCTTCATCAATAGAGAAAACATCAAGAGATGGTATCTCATATTACTTGGCACAATCAAGTAACTTAGGAGATGTAACTTTTATCCTCTCACTTTCTACTTCCATGAGATATTCTAAACACATTATTAGTGATATTCAAAATATAATCCATCTTATGGGAAGGATTCATTGGGCACTTAATTAATCATGAAGAGAATTTATTGATTCCTTGGTAAGATTATCATGATTCCGAGCTCCTAGATATTCATTATCCACATCAAGAGGTATTGCTTGAATTATAACATCTTCTTGATCCTTTGAGTTATCATTATTGTATCCAATTACTTAGCTAGATGAGCAGTTGGAAGAATAGGTTCTATTATGCATTGTTTACTCTTTACTAATATTTGACCATCATAACCCATCTTTTATGCACATTTGAGTCCAAGTTCATATTTTTCTAAGGCAGTTTGGACAAGAATAGGAACTTTGTTTTGTTTGCTTGTGTTGTAACAATCATCTAGCATAGGTCTTTTACCCTTACCATCAATTGATTGCACTTCAATAACTGTCTGTGTTTGTGGGTCTTTCGTAATCTTGGGGAGTTATATAAAGAGCACCGATATTAAATACATTCATATCATCTCTATATTAAATACAAATTTTCATCAATTTTGTCAACTTTGTAATCGGTATTCTCATCATCTTCCTTGACATTACTACATTCACCAAATTCAAATGTCGTTGCTTGTTCCATCGGAGTGAATTGTTGTGGTGTCACTATAGTTGGCTGAATCTTATTCAAGTGAGGCATTGTGTTATCTTGAGGATCAATTATTTTTCCAAAACCTAAAAGGTATATCATTTGCAGGACATGTATAAATAATTCCTTCATTTATGAATTTTAAACATGTATGTAAAGGAGAGGGGACAACACCAATGCCATGAAACCAAGGTCTCCCAAGTGAAATATTGTAGCTCACATTATTAGCTATAAATTGACATTTTGTCGCTACCATTTTTGGTCCAACTGTCAAATTCAATGTAATTGCTCCAAGATTTCTTCTTTCTTGGTAGTCAAACCCCTTGATGATCATACTTGGATTAGCGAGTGCTTGTCTACGAATGCCTAGTTGTAAAAGAAAGGCTTTACTACAAATGTTTAATCTTGAACCATTGACAACAAGTATTTTTTTGAACCCTATATTGTTGATTATAACTTGAATGTCCGAGGGTAAATGTTGATCAATAACATCTTGTGAATGTACTTTTATTATTTTGAAAGTTAATTGCATTCTCACTATTTTTCAAATATATAACAATAAAAACAAAGTGAGATGGTTGAGTATCACTTGGCAATGTTGTGTCCTTTAATGCTTTGTCGAGAATATCCTTACACACATTGGATTTGGTATGTAATTCAAGGATATATATAGTTTGGCTTGAGTATTTTGCAATTGATCCATAATATTATAATCTTTTCCAACATGCAACCTAAGCTTGGGAGCTGGAGGGAGATTAGGAGGGACTATTGCATTCTTTGCTCTAGCCCTCTTTTGCATTGTATGGTTCACTTCATAATAAGTCATCGTACATTGGAGAGTATCTATATTGGAATTAGACATGTCTACATGAGGTACTAGGGTTCTTCTGTCGTTGGCAAAGGAAGAAAGGCATAAACATGGAGCACAAATACAATTGCATGCAATTCTAACATGTCTTGGAAGATATTTAAGCATTTTGCAATTTTCTATTGAAGACATTCTTGAACATGAATATTAACATTTTGTACAATAATTGCAAAGGAAGAAAGGCACAAACATGGAGCACTAATACAATTTCATGAAATTCTAACATGTCTTGGAAGATATTTAAGCATTTTGCAATTTTCTATTGAAGACATATTCTGGAACATGAATACTAGCATTTTGTACAATAACTATAACGTGATAAACAACGAGATACACATGCTGAAATTGTGCCATATAAATTTATATAGTTTAAAGCACGACTTAATGGAATCACATCTAAGGTATCTATTAAACAAAATAATATGCCTATCCATATCCATAACAAGAGATGTATTGTACATGTAGGCAAAAGATTTAAAAAAAAAAATCTACAATCAGTGACTAGGGTTTGAAGAATATGACTTTAAATGGAACCCTAAGAGTAGTCACATAAGCAATCACAATTGTGGCAATCACACTAGGTTTGAATGCAAAATTTTAGAAATTTGGAAGAACCTAGAGCTTGGAATCAAGCAAATCCGAGAAAATGGGATATAGGGCTACTAGATGTAAGTGCATCTTAATGGAATAAACCCTAGAATAGTTACATAAATTCAGATTTAACACTATGTGAAGCAAGATCTAACCCTAGAGGGGTAACGAGCATGCAAGACAATGTGGGTTCACTAAAACATAATATGAATAAATGAATTTCATTTAAATTGCAATACAAATACCCATAAACATTTGACTAGGCTAACAAACATGCATAAAATAATAAACCTAGCTGATTAATTTCCAAAGCCAAAGAAAGAGAAAGACATGCAAGATTAGAGATGTATCTTGAATATTGCAAGATCTAGTATCGCTCATCCATATTTGACAATGAAATTGCTCATCCATAAGTTAGATAGAGCTGAACTAGGAAAATTGTGCTGAATAGAGAATGTTATGTCAATTGTTTGGGTGATATGGACAAAATTGCGGACATGTCTGAACTTTTTTGGTGACTATGCTCGGCTGCTCTTGGATTTCAAAAAACCCCACTTCAAATTTTGTGCTTTCGCTTTGATCGCCTGCAAAACATAAATTTGTCTTAAGTGGGCAGCAATACCTACCAAAGCGCAAGGAAAACAAAATCTGTTTTGGGGCCTGCATTACATGAGAGAATAGTCAAAGTATCTTGATATTTGTTAGGCCCCTCAACACTATACAATATTGAAAACATCACACCAATAATTACAATAATTTATCAGCTAGGATAACTAGTGTTCTGCAACATGTCTCCAACACGGTCTATTGTGCTTCAATTAATGCTGTAATGAATGCTTTCTCTTCTTCAGAATGCTTGTAATTGCTCAATGAATGCTTGTGAATAATGAATACTCTTGATTTCGCTTAAATGCTTCTTGAATGTCTTTAATAGAGGATGGATGCCTAAATAGACAAACTGAATTCAAATGATGACCCTATTGTTGCTCAAACCGACCTCCAGTGGTAAAAAAGCATAAAAGGCAGGAACAAGGGACAAAGGCACTTAAGCCAAAAGGGGCCACTCAAAAGATTGTATTTAGTGTATAGACTCTCCAGACATGCCCTATGAACGTATGGACATTCTGGACAAAGAGGTCCAATCAGGGGGAAATCAGAGGAGAGAGAACAGGGGAGTTGGAGGGGGCGGAGAGGGGTTAGGGACCATTAAAAGGTGACAAAACACACCAATAATGCTTAATTTGGACCAAGAACCGACAAGTACAAAAGCAAACTGGAATTATTTAATTTAACGACTAGTAAATGCCTAGTGGCTTTTTTTAGGTGTCTACACTTGTGTGGATATTGAAGGATTAGAATAATAGTTGCATGGCCTGACCAAAATGTTAGTAAAGAACAAGGAAATTGAGAACAAAGAAATTACAAAAGTATCTTATTGGTTAGATAAAAAAAATATGTGGGCTAATTTAGGAGAGTTCAACATTTGCTAGTGGAATTGGATTCATCAAGGGCAATGATTCTTTCCAAAAGGGTGGGAAGAAGGGGGTGAGGTTACTATGGTTCCAAGCAGGCCTCCATTAAAGACAAAAGCAAGCAACTATGCGTTCAAACTGTTGGAGGACAATCTAATACCATTGTCTCAAAGCAAAGAACAATTTGATAAACATCCATTGTTTTGACCTTACTGTGACATCATCTATGTTTAGGAATTCAACATTATATTAATTTTGAAGTTTAGGAAATTGTGAAATTTTGTGGACTTCATCACAAGATCATTTATGGTTTTGACCTCATCATAAAATTATTTATGTTTATTAAATTTATTAGGTTGTCATCATTATATAATTGTGAATTTTCTCAAAGTTCAAATATAAACATGTCTATTTTGTCTCTTGTAGCTGACATGCATAAAATTCAATATCCATTAAGATTGAATTAAATGATTGTGGTAAATATATATATTTTTTCCAGTTGAAGTTAGTTATGGGCGATTGATTTGGTCAGTGCTTGATTGAGATTGCTTGTGGAGCATCAATTTTTCAAGGTTTAGTCGAGGTTCTTTGTGTTTTTTATAATCTTTGGTTAAGTCTTAGTTAAGATAACTCATAGGACGTCAAGGTAACTCATAGGACAAGTGAAATATTTGGTTGAGATAGCTTGTGGGGATATTGGTATGAACCTTCAGTTTGAAACTTAGATAGAATAGTGTTTCTTTGATATTCTATGGACTAGAGAGAGAGGATGAGTTGGTTGGAGTCCAAAATTAGTGAGCCAAGTATCCCAACGAGATTAGTAACGAATGTCAAGAACCACCTATCCTTTTGGATGTGGTTTGATGATGGTCTTCTTCCATAATAGACCTATCATATTTTGATTACAACCTAGTGTGGTTTATGTTTAGGTACCAATGTAGTCAAGGAGGTTGTATTTTTTAATTGTGGTCATTTAGTTATTGTTGTCAACTTGGAGTTGCACCTTGAATCGAAGACGTGCTCAAATGGCTAATCCTCGCTCCATTTGAAACAATGGGAACTTCTCAGAGGGTGGGTGCCTCTGTGTTGAGAAGAACCTCCAAAGAGGGCTGGTTCCTTAATGATTTTTTGTAGTTAAGTCTGAAACTGTGATTTTTGGGATGAAAAGAGTAAGGGTAAACTTTGAAAGAAAATCTAAGGGGGGTGATACACTTGAATTGATTAGATCCTCTGAAGTTATTGAAATCAATGCACACATATAACCAAAATGCAATTTATATTCTGTCCCCAAGCAAAAGTGTTTCAGAGGAAGGGTTGAAAACCTCTTCAAATGACCTACAAAAGGGTGAGATAGAGAGAGATAGGTGAGGGACCTGCAAAAGGAGAAAAATTCTCTCTTATATGCTGATGCACAATCAAATACACACTATGCTACTGTTAAAAATTAGATTCAGAAAAATAAACTCCTTATTGATCAGTGGTCCAACTTACAATTTCTTTTTCAAACTTCAAAGCCCTTCTCTATTGCTGGATTTAGCCAATAAATGAGCTTTGAAAAATAGTCTAAATTAGTCAAAGTGTCAGTCTTGGTTGGTTAACTCAAGACCTCACCTCTTTTACAATGCTTTGAATATTCAATAAAATTATTCTCCTTTACAAAAATCTGCATGCTTCTCCAAACTTTGGCGTAGAATATAGATGATGGAGGCAAGTTTGGAAAATGATTCTTAAAATAAACAAAACTCTCCAAGAAAACTCCAAACATGCATGACCAAGATAACGTGAAAGTGGGCAAAGGAACTTAGGTTTGACTAGTCAACTTCTCCTTTGCATGAAATGTTACGCAAAAAGCCAGTAGATGAACTCCACATGAACTGCTGGAACGTTTGAAACGTTTGGATGCATGAGAGAAGCATGTGGCACGGTGAAACAGTCAACAACAGTTTCGACCAGTCCAATAACACGTTTGCATAGATAAGAATCTATTTTTGACCTTTTCTATTTATAGCTTCTAATTCCTGGGCGTGTATATTCTTTGTCTTGCTTGTTCGCCAAGCTTTATAATCTCAGACTTCTCTATTTATGATTTTTTCGACTGTGTTTGTTCCTTGCTTATCTAGATAAAAGTCTGTGCCTTTCCTTGTTCATTCTCTTGGATTTTCCTGTGTATTTCTTTGGCAATTTTCCCCTTGGTTTTTCTACACAATCAAATCCCTTAGAAATTCTTCAGGATTATTTCCCTCGGATTTATTTGCACAGTCAATTTTTTTGGATCTTTTCCCTGTCTTATGCTTTATATCGAGCTTATTTGTCTCGGGATTTACTTAGCAATTTTCCTGTGGATTCATCTTCCGAAAGAATTATTTCGGACAAAATGTCTGAAAGAAATCTTTCGGACTTTTGTTTATCTCCTTTTCTCCTTCGGCTTTCTTGTGGACCTTCATCTTGTCTAAGACTCCCTTGCCTACCTTCGGAAATTCGTTATGTCCCATTTCTTTCGGACTTTTGTCTCTCGGACAAAATGTCCAAAACTTCTCTATGCATACTCGTCTTTTTTTTTCCGAAGGGAATTCCTTCAGACAAATTCCTTCGGACTTTTGTCCAAGTCCTTATATCATTTGCCAATTTGTTCTTTGTTCTTTGGACTTTATTGTAAAGTAATTTGCCTGAAGGGTATATACCCTTCGGGCTTTTTGTAAAAGCCCCTTAAAAATCATGAGATGAACATTCCCGAAGGGCACCTTGTTTGTTGCAAACGTGCCTTCCTTTCTCGAAGTAAGCCTTCAAGTGCCCTTCGGGATTTCTATCAATGATCCTTCTGAAGTTGAAGTGTACCTCCCTTTGGGATTTTTGAAATTGTCCTCCAAAAGATTAAAAATGTTAAAATGAGCCTTTCCTAAGGGTAAGTGCCCTTCGGAATTCTTGTCAATGACCCTTCCGAAGGGCACATACCCTTCGGAAAAAATGAAATGAACAATTCTTTTGAGAGAGAAGCTTGTCGGATATTTTGAAATGGCCTCTGAACTTTTCCCGAAGGGTACCTACCCTTCGGGATTTTTGAAATGATCTCTCCCGAAGGGCACACGCCCTTCAGGCTTTTTGAAAGAGTCCTTTGTCATTTTCCCGCCAAAGAATTGCCCCTTTGAATTCTTTTGGATTTATTGTCCGACACTTTGGATTTTCTGTCTTCCGATTTCCTTCGGACAAAAGTCCCAAGGAAATCCACTCCTTCCTGAAGGGTACATGGCACTCGGATTTCTTCAAATGGTCATTTCCAAAGGGCAGGTGCCCTTCGTATTTTTGCAAAGTGTCCTATTTCTTTGAGAAATGCCTTCGGGCTATTTGAAAAGTCCTTTGAAAACTAGGTGACTGTTTTCTTTGCTTCGGACAAAAAGTCCGAAGGAAATAAACCTTTGTAAATGACCACTATGATGTTCTTTGGGACTCTTTACAAAGTCCTTTGAAAACTCTTTCCCTTCGAGAAAATTGTCCATTTCTTAACCCGAAACAATTCTTGCTTTTGAAAGCGAACCTGAAGGCCTGTAGCTTTATAACTGTCTATGATATTTTGAAAATGAGATATGGCCTTTGAACTTGCTTTAGGTGTCCTGCCCTTGAACGAACTGTATGCTCTATATGGTGGCTGTAGGTCTTCACCCAACTGTTCTTAATACCTTTGCTGGAAGTACATTCATGCTTTTAGACCACAGATTGACCAACTGAAAAGGGGATTAGACCGTTGTAGGAAAGTTTAAAATAATAGGGGTAATAACTTGGCTTTGACAAGCCAAATTACTAACAGTTATCTCGATGGGTCATTCTGTAACCTAGCTTGTTATAGAGATCTGATTTCAACCCTGTATTAGAGACACACAGAGAGAGAGAGAGAGAGAGAGAGAGAGAGAGAGAGAGAGAGAGTACTGATGATTGTATTGTGTTGCGATTGAAGGTTGGTTATCATTACTTGTGTCACTTAGTGGTCTCTAAATGGGAAGCTCAATATTGTCTCTTCATCTCATTGTTCTTCAGTAGTAAAATCTGTGGTCTACTTATGTGCTCGGGTATGTGATAAATGTATATTACTAGGAAAACTTTTATTAAGGTAAGCTGTATTCTGTGGATGATATGTTATTAATATGTTACAAACTTACAACAATACACAAGGGGAATAACAAGAACACACGTTTTGATCGGCATAACCATTTCATAGATATTGTTAAGAGCATCTTGCCTTTACATCAAGTTCATGAATACTTACTGACAAAAATATATATGCTTGACAGATTCCAAATATCATTGGCTTCTTATGCTAATGCGTTAGATATATTTGCATGTGGTTGATAATTAATATCTAGTTATTTCATAGAAAATTTTAATGCCCATCGCCTAATGAAGCACCTACTTGAATACATTTCCTTGTTCTGGGTTAACTTCCTTTGTTTCCACTGAGTGTAACCCTTCTTTTAACATCAAGGCTTTATTCTCCAATTCTTATATCATTTTTCTGGTGCGTTTCCTTTACATAACTTATCATATGCAGTCTCCTTGATTATTCTTTGGGTTGTTATAGCTTACTTTAGCTGGTTGTGAGGCTATGTATATTAATTTCATTTAGTAACTTGGCAGCCACTATCAGATGCTCGGCGGTGTAGCCATGAGGACATTTGTGATATACTTAAAGCAAGAGGGGGCCTGGAATCGGTACTTAACATTTTCTTTTGTACCCCTTTTGTTGGTTGAATCATCAGATATAAAAGAAGTTTTATTAAGCAAGAAATATTAATCTATATTGAGTTCCTTCTTTCCTACGAGGTTTAGTAGCTAGGTTTGGTACCCTATGATATGAGGATCAGGAAATATATTTTGGGACAAAGTATCGATAAACAACATAGATAGAATCAGTTATTAATTTTTTACAAGTACCCTCTTGTGATGCAATATATGTGACAACACTATTTTTTAGGCCTCAATCTCTATATGAAATGTTAGCTGATGCTTCTGATGTTTCTATTGTTGTCTTTGTAATTTGTAGGCAACTATTTCTATTATTGAGATTATATTGTGCTTTATATTTCGGATCTGGTCAGGAACTATTTCTATCGATGACGTTAATAAGTCTTTAATGGGAGCCTTCTTATGTTATAAATAGTAGTTGGAAGTATAATTAACTAGATGGTTATGGTTATGCGAAACATTTCTACTATTTGACCTTGTACATACCTTACATGTTGTACTATAATTTCCCTCTGTCTTCCACCGGTGTTGATATGGACATGTCAAGGGTTTTTTTCTCTAGAATCTTTAGATTGATTGACATGAACTTGGGTGGTAGTTTGCTTTTGGGAGAAGCGTATGAGAGTTTAAACTACCCAACTTTTGGTGTTGTTATAGATCCATTTTTAGGGGAGAATCGCTTGAATATTAACTCTGAGAAGAATGAGAACAACTTTCTTCTGTATTAACATTTTTAGGCACAAGGTTGTTGAATTAAGCTCCAAATGTTTTTAAAGATATATTCAACGAAGTGCTTGCAATAAAGGTTTTAGAAATATATTATTTTCTGCCATTGCGAAGATTTAATCTTTAAATTCCATCATTTCTTTTGATAAGGTTTTTAATGGGTCTCCATTAGTTGCTTAGAATAAGTCCATTGTCCTTGTTAAAGTTATTTGTATCTTTTCCTATCTCAATTACCTCTCTAATCCTTTGCTTAGTGTAATGCCCTTCCTTGGCAAAGATTATAGATTCTTCCAAACAGATTTGTTCCACAAGAGCTGATACTTCGCGTTGGTTATACATATTGTCCTTCCTGTGTACTTTTACCCTAGTTTGAATTGATCTTCCCATTTGTCCAATGTCGCCTTCCTTGCATGAACATCGGTTGCGGTATACACCTCCTTGAAGAAGTTGGTCAACTGGACCCTTTTCCTTGTCAAGCATGTTTATGAGTGAATTTGAAGGGGTGAAAGATGTTTTGATCTTGTCCCTCTTAAGGATTTTGTCTATTTTTTTCAGATGCCTTGAATGTAAGAGATAGTACTTTGCGGATCCTCTCTTATATCTTCTGCTATTTTTTTTGAGTTCTTAGGCTTTTAGTTTGATATGCTTGCTATCCAAAATACTAAAAGCCCACGTTGTTAGTGCAGCAAGGGCAACATACTTGTGATATGGGTGGTGGTGGTGGGACTTGCGATATGCTCACTATCTGAAACTCATAATTCCTTTGTCGTGCTACATTGGCAACTTGGGCTTTCAGAAATTTCACATTGGATGAACTCGGGGTGAACAAAATCTAAGAGGCTTAATTCCTTGTTGCTATGATTTATTTAAACAAGAGAATGATATTAATGTAATTTGGGGATGTTACCATGCAAGATTGTGTCTTAGAAATTTCAACTACCTTCACCAAGGGGTGTTAGATTGGCCTCCCTAACTAATTAGTCAATTACATGTCCCATGGAGGATACAATATCATATTCTATGGCTTCAAAGGTCGTTATGTAACTTCTTGGCCTGTTTTTGGGTGTTCTTCTCAAGTTTTACCCAGTCACATTGTTATGGAGCATTTCAATAGCCATTTAAGCAATGAGTGCCAATTTGATTTTCAATTATCATTTTTGGATCGATAATATAACTGCTAGATAATGCTCAAATCTTGGTCAATCTACAATAAAGCATAAATAATGGCCACTTGCTGGTTTTGTAGGCTCCGTAGATGCTTGAGTTATCTTTAACTCATTGGCTGTTATAGATAGGCTTGCTTGCTTAGATGTAGGAGTTTCTTTGACTATACAATAGCCATCCAATAATTTAATATTCACAGCTTCATTAACAAACATTTTATGGTATCAGGGCTATTATTGAGGAGCATGTGCGATTTACTTGAAGGTATATGAAATTATTTTTCCTTGGTAAGCCTGTAGCTGGTGTAGACGGAATCCAGTTGGTGAGAGGAAGCGTGTGGGTAAATTTGTTGCAACTTGAAGCAAGAAGAAGATTGGGCATATGTGTTTCTTTTTTGTCTCTGATTGTGTAGAGGCGTCGGAAGCAAAGAGAGGCGCTCTGGGAATATAAAATTTAACTACAGTTGTGGCATGGGGTGCTTGAAGAGCACGAGCCTGGGCGCTTGGAGCAAGGGCGTGAGAACCCTAAGAGGAGAAAATAAATTATTTTAGTATGAAATAATTTAATGCAGAAGTGTGATATTTTCTTTCACAGCATGGGCATTGATTTTCTTGCCTAAAGCATATTGTTTTTCATACTGAGAATTATTTCTTCCCTCAAGATTATTTTTTGCACACTCGAGTTATTATTTCTGCCTGAACGTTGGTTTTTTCAGCCTATGCATTGATTTTCCTTCTTGCTGGGAGTGAGAATTGATGTTTGCCTGAAAACTACAGCTGCAAAGTGCTTTTTATTAGCTGGGCGATTTCATTTTAACCTAATCTCTCATTCCAGAGGTGGATGTGGCTGCCTAGAGGGGAAACAATGTGGGCGCTCCTTTTCTTTTCAAGCTGGATGTAGCTGGGACCCTGAAATTCCATGCGTACTGATCTGGAAGACTAGATGCTTGGGTGCCACAATTTGCTAATAATTCTGTTTGCTAGACGTGATTAATTTGTTTCCATCCTTGCTTGAAGGTGTTGGCTGTGAAGATTAGGTGTGATTCCATTCGCAGAGTGGGCACCTTTGTTCAACACAACTATGAGCAATGAAAAAGGTTCTAAGATGATTCTATTACAAACTCTGAGTATAGTGCACTGCTTATAAATATTTAGGAAAGCACTAAAATATTTAATAAATTAGATTTATTTAATATTTTTTGAATTTTGTGTTTTATAAACTTTATAATTTTTTTAAATAATTGTTTTAAATTACCCAAGAACAAATTAATACTGTAACTTTTGCTTGGAAGTGTTTTTTTTGTTCGAAAATTTGCATAGCGGGTCGTAGTAGAGAATCTTATATAGTAGTGAAGGAATTGTTGTCAAAAGTCTTCATTTTTTCGAAACAATTGTTTCAGTGGTCACAAAGGTCTTTTTGCAAGTGAAATGGCTAGTATTCAATATTAATTATTGTTCGATTCCCAAAAATTAACTGGTAAAAACTATTAGTTGCTGATAATCTAGTGCCAGTGGTTAGAAATGCTACTGTAGCATTAGAATTGTGGAAAAGTTTATCAAGCATTTGAAACCTGAAGGGCTTTATATTTGAAGAAAATGTTATTTTCCATTACGCTACAGGAAGGAGGTTCTATTTTAGAGTACCTCTTACATCTAGAGGATCTTAGTGATCAACTAGCTGCCATTGAGAAGCCAATGGATGATCAGGATAAAGTTGCATTGGTATTGAAAAGTTTACCTTTGTCCTTCGATTCATTTGTTGAGTCACTGCACTTGATTTTAGAGACAAACTCTTAACTTTGATAAGTTGTCAACACTTCTCATGTAGAAAGAGCGGAGGCAAGATCAAATAAAAGCATCAACGTCAATTGCTACAGAGAATGCATTTAATGCATGGTTCAAGGGCAAGGGAAAATAGTTTAATTTTAGCAGTTCACCTAAAGAATCCTCTAAAAGCAGTAACACGTCGAATAAGTCAAACTGAAAGTGATTTTACTGCAAGTAACCTGGTCACTTCAAGAAGGATTGTTGGAAGAGGCAACAAGCTATGGCAAGTGCTTAAAAGAAATCACAGTATGCCAAAATTGCTGAAGGAGATGAAGAGTAGGCAACAAGTGACTTTTCCTAAGTAGCATCTCATGACAAGTCGACAGAGTTTCAAAGCTAGTACTTTGACTTAGAAGTATCACGACACTATATGTGTCATAAAGACTGACATGTTAATTTCATTAAAGCCAATAGTAGTAAAGAATTTGTTTCCTTGTTTGATAGCTAGACTCACTTTGTTAGATGATGTTCGCATTTTCAAGTTAAATTAAACAATGCTTTTAGATATCATTTCAGAATGTGGTGTGGACAAGAACCTACTATCTATTAGCGAGATTACCAAAAACTCAAGTCTTTTTGTGAAGTTTCAAGGAAAAAAATTATGATAAGTACTATCAATGATAACAAACTAATTGCTGTTGGTATTGGTGAGGGGGGTTATACGAACTAATTGATCCCAAAACAACACAGGCATGTGCACTAGCATCAGTTGAAAACACTAGTGTATTTTGGCATGAAAGATATGCTCACCGTATTTTTTAATATCTAAATGTACTAAGCAAGATTAGTACGGTGAATGGATTTCCATCTATTAAAAAAGTCAGAATGTTTATACAGGGTGTCAATTGGGTAAGTAGATTTGTTTGTATAGCGTAACAAGAACAAAAGAGGTAGAACTACACAAAAGATAATAATACTGGGGGCACTTGCACACCCAAATAAGTGGATTCCACCTACAAATCCAATGGATAATAATGGAGGAAAGACTTCACCACAAGATGTAAAAATATCAAATATGATTATATTGATATGAAGATTGGTTGATTACATAGAGAGGATAAACCTTTTATTTATAATAAAGCAACTTCCTCTACCCTAAACCATAGTGATATCCACCCGTGTATTTTTTTTAAAAGAGTGGTTTCCATGTAGTAGAGCAAGCTACTAGCTAGGACCTAACATATCTAGATACATTGAACTTAGGTAGCTTGTGGAGCTAGCTCTTTATTCAATCCCATCACTATATAGAATATAAGCTTCTACAAGCTCTTTATTCAAACCTAACACTATATAGGGTATGAGCTTCATAAAAAAATAGCTCATTTACACTACAAAATATTATGATAAATTGGGTTGTGTTTTGGCACACAACTTGCCCTACCCCTTGGGAAGTTTTGTCCCCAAAGCTTGAGGGCTAAATCAAAGCTCACCCATGCATCTTCTTCTTACTCTTGTTTCTTTTCTTTGAGATGACAACATACAACCACTTGAATGGGTAGAAGCTTTGACAATGGTCTATTTCAATGAACTCGAGGAAATCATTCAATACGCTCTTAGAAAAATAATCAAGGGCATCATATGGACTGATGTAGCCTTTAACCAAACATAATATCAACCATATTAACTATGTGATTACAGCTATCATCTGCATATATTTCGAATGCTAGTGTTGATTATAGGAATAACACCTACTAATAATCATACATCATCAATGGAATACGCAAGAAATCATGATTATTGGCTGGCATTTCCAAGGGAGAAGGCTCGTGTTGAACAATCTCCTCCATTACTTACTCATGATTAGCCACAACCATATGTTCCTCAACGTTTGTTTCCACAAATGCTTCTCTCATTATAAGATTCACTATAAGGAAAATGAGACTTATCAAATAGAAATTGGGAGATCTTGGTCTCTTTAATAACCTCATTACTATGAGAGTAATCATAGAGGGGAGGAGAATCATTGAATATAGATGCAACATAAATTTCTTTATCATAGCAAGATGATCCAAGAAAAATAATATCAAGTAAGCTGTCTTCATTCAACCAAAAGAAATATTCATACCACTCCTTGTGAACATCCTCCAAATCTAGCTATACAACTATTTCTTTTTCATAATTTGATGTCACATCTATATGATTAACAAATTTATTAAATGCACTATCCAGTGCATTTAAAATTCCTTTCACATCTGAATGCCCAACCTGTAACAATATTGTATATAGTTGCTAATCCTAGGTGTCTAGCTTTTGTCTTTTTCCAATAAGTTGTTTCTCCATTCCCATAGGAATAAGAAGAGTCACATTGAGAATGTGAAGTGAACAACTGTTTTGGCTTTTATATTGTAATGTTTGATCTCTTTCGAACTTGAATCGTGAAATAGAATTTCATTGTTATTACGTAAATAATATTTCTGGCCTGTCATTGGTATTAGAACCTGGAATTTTAATTTCATCAATTTTGTCTTTTAATCTCTCATCTCTTCCAGCTGTACGACCTGCATAAGATTATTCTCTTCGAATAGTTTGTTCTCTATTGATATTGGCAGCGTATAAGCTATGTAGGGGAGTTGTTTTGGTTGATAGAGTGTGACAGTCCTAGGTGATGCATAACTATTTCTTTTTTTGACAACGTAGCAATTCTAATGAAGAAAATCAGTTATAAAAAGGCGTAACACTTGGATGTTGGACCACGTACAGCAAGGCGTTCCAACTCTTAGATTTTCACAGACCAGCATAGTATTCAATGCAAAGACTCTTGCTTTTTTTGAATTTATTCTATTTTGCCCAGCTATACGACTACATTCTGTTTGGATTTAGGGTGGCGCTCACTGCTGCGTGTAGGTTTTCTACTTATTCCTTCATCTCATCCTATGTTGAAGTTCTTTGATTGATTTGTGAGAGTGGCACACTACTCAGATAATTTTCAGACTGGTATTGCTCATACACGCTGTGTTTTTGCTGCTGCGTGGTACTTTGACAGCTGATTTAAGGCACGTTTCACCTTCTTTTGAGGCATGGCATCTAATTGGAAGAACCTGTACTGTTTGGAGACTTATTTTCATATTCCAATATTGGAATCACATAAGACAAATAAGGAGAGGTATTTTAATTTTAAGCTTTTTTATTTAAAAAACATAATTTCAATTTTCTTTTAAATGTTAATTCTCAAATTTTAAAAATTCTTAATTTTCAATTTGAAAGCATTTAAAATTTGGAGCGAATTTTTCATTGAAATTACTTTGAGAAAGCTACTCTAAGCAAATTTGGCAAACAAGAACCAAATTCTGTAAATGTAAGGAGAAATAAAGAGAGCTACTCTTTTACTCATTTGTCACTATCGATAGGTATAAATCCAGATTTCAAGAAAAATTGAGTATATTGATGTATAAGGTTTTCTTTTTAAGTCATGTTAATGATAGAGTGAATTCTTTTCACATGCCACCTAGGTATCATGTACCACTTTGCTCTCACGTATCTTAAAGCCTCTTTCATGTACTGTCGAGTATATTGAAAGGGTTAGCTTCTTTGACGTTTCGACATGTGTATAGGAAGGGCGGGTATATAGAGAGGTTTGATATATAGGTTTGGTGGTATATAGAAAATAAGACCATTTTGGAGTGATAAGAAACCAATTTGGGGTTAACAAAAGCTCAAAACTCCAAACTCAAAACCATGCATTCAATCAAATCTATCATTGGCACAACATTGACCGACAAAGATAGCTGATTAGAATGGTCTTGACAAGTAGAGAACACACTCATCTTCAATGATCTATAGTTTGATATTTGTAACGAGGAGAAACAACTAGTTGAGCCAACATGGAATGCAAAGGATATTCAGATATGAAAGCAGAAAAACCAGAAAACATTGGTTTTGATGAGGGCCTCAGTCGATGGAGATGTGTTTCATCATATTCGGGGGTGCAATACTCCATGGGAAGCATTTCACAAACTGAAAGAGCTATATGATTCCTATCCAGAGTTGAAATTCATTCAGTTGCTGTTGAAGTTGTTCAACCTTGAATTCAAAGATGGTGATGTCATGAAATTGGCTTTAGAAATATGTGCCATCAAGCATGATGTAGATGCAACGGGTGTCAAAATTGACATCTACAATAATGCATTCATAAAATCCCTTCTTCCCAACTATTCAACCTACTTGGAGTCTCTACAAGCAAGCAATTAGTTGAAGATTTTCATATTTGATCAATTGATTGAAAAGATGGCAAAAAGAGAAAAGTCCTTTGGAAGAAAAATCAATTCTACAACAAGAAAAAGTGTGCTATGTCAAAACAAATATTTACAAAACATCTAACAAGGCGACATCTTCCAAAAATGAAGGCAATAATAAGTACAATAAGAAGTACAAGGGAAAATGTTGCAAAAATGAAAATCAAGGTGGTCAAAAACATAATGATAAACAAAACCTTTACTGCGAATGGTGTGACAGAAAAGGAAGCCAACAGAACTCCAAGGGAGAAAATTGAAGTTTACCGTAAGAAGAAAAAGGAAAAATCAAAGAAAACAAAAGAGTCAAACTTTGGCCAATTCACCAATGAATGCGTGTTTTCCAGTATAGATAATTAAGCAAACAATGTCTTAGTCAGTTCTTCATGGTTTGATGCTTGGGTTCTTAATACTGGTGCCACTCTACATATGACTTTTCGAAAAGACTTTGAAAGATCCTTGATGGATCTCTTCCGCTGATCTGTTGTAATTTTGTTATTTTAAATTGATTTTTCCTGTTTGTGAATGTTTTCTTTGCGAAATAGACGGAAGTTCCAGAGGGGTTTGATTGTTTTCGTGTTTTGATGATTTTTCAGCAAGTAAATAATGAAGTACAAGAACATGAACAATTTTTGAAATTAAATACCAAATATAACCAAACAATTCGCTTATAGGCAGAATTCTGGATATTAAACCAAATAGGGAACTAGATACAAATTTTCAATAGTTTCAGGAAGATTACAATCATAAATAGAACCAACCTGAAGGCTGAAGGAGAATTGTACACCAGAAGGAAGCTGCGGCAAGATTCTAGCTCTCAATGCGCTGCACGTGGGAAGGAAGCTGGCTGCCAGGTATAGCCGTACAGCTGCAAGGGCTGCCATGTACAGCTGTACAACTGCAAGGTCCTCTCAACTGAAATAATCCCTCAAATCCACGCTGAACTCTGTCACAATCACTGCGCCCACCAGAAGGAATACTGAGCAATCTGCAGATGTTACTGAGCAAATCAACAACCACTGAATTGGAGGCTACGTCCCAAACAGGCAAGGCATTGGGGTTTGGCGTCCCAAATGCTGAAAGCTCTTCCAGAGCCAAAGCGCAAATCCCAAAATAAAATGTCAAGAATGCATTAGATTTTGGTCTTGACCTCCTTATAACCCCTTTACAATCAGCTCGAACCCTAAAAGCAACTCAATGTGGCGTTGAGTTATAAAATGTTATATTTCTCCTTTTTAAGTGGTCACGTACATAGAAAATGACCCTTTTTCAAATAAAGAGAAATCCGTTCACCAAAAGGATCTGAGTCAAGAGAGAAATATTTAGAAAAGTCCAAGACCTTTCCAATGAGCTATTACACCATGGGATACGCATCCAGATTAGGCCAAAAACCCTTTATTACTCCAAAATGGCTATAAACTTAGCCTTATTTTATTAAAAATCGCTAACTTAGGAAATATTAAAAATATAACCCAAATAGTGACAAAATGCTCCAATGACACCACAAACCAGAAAGTCACCCTGCCACTTGTCTGTGACTGAAGTCGGAAATCAAGGATTCACTGGCCATCTCATCCCTAAAATCTATGGATGCTCGTAGAAACTAGGAAACAAACTCTAATCCTCTGAAACTGAACTCAAGGAATAATCTCATGGAGACCCAACTCTGGGTATGATCATAACCTCCTAAAAAGTAGGGATAACCCCCATAAATTTAGGAAATGCCTCCTAAAAATAAGGAACGTCTCCAAACTGATCAGCGACGGCCAGAACACTAAGTCCCCAACACTGTATAACCATATTGGGTCTCTATCCAACAATGTCAACCTACAAGACCCCATAATAAGCTAACTCACGTCTCTGGTAGACCCAGCTAAAGAGGGGACATGACAGTCCTCCCCTCTCAGAGATGCTTGCCCACAAGCAACTGTAAAGCTGGATGTTGAAAATGCTCTCACCCTCCCAATGGCATCGTCTATGGGAAGATCTCTCCAACGTACCAAATACTCTCGAAACACCCTGCTTCTCAACTGCCGTTCCCTCACCTCAAGAATCTCATCGGGAACCAAAATCAATTTACCTTCCTCATCCATGGGAGGCAACTCGGGTGAAATTGTAATATGCTATCCAAGGGCCTTTTTCAGGGAAGATACATGGAATACATTATGTATTTTACTACCAGGTGGTAACTCAACCTCATAAGCAACCTCTCCCACTCGCTTGAGTACCCTGTATGGACCATAAAAACGTGGTTTGAGCTTCTCAGCGTCCCCCCTTTTAAGGGTGCTTTTTCGATATGGTTGTAAGCGCAGAAATACCATATCATCCACCTCAAATGTTCTCTCAATCCTGTGCCAGTCAGCATATATCTTTCGCTGATTCTGAGCCTGCTGTAAATTCTCCTTGAGAGATCTCATGACATCCTGGTTCTCCTGTAACCAATCCTGGGCCAAAGGAACTCTACTGTCACTAAGTGCCAAATCAATGAAAGATAATGCCTCATATCCGTAAAGAGCTCTGAAAGGCGTCATGCCAATGGACATATGATGTGTGGTATTATAACAATACTCGCCCAAATACAACCAGCGTACCCATGCTTTTTGCTGCCCTGACACATAGTTACGCAAATATCCCTCAACCCACTTGTTGACTATCTTGGTCTGTCCATCAGTTTGAGGGTGGTAACTCGTACTAGGTGTCAACACAGTGCCTGTTAGCCTGAAAAGTTCCTGCCAGAAGGAACTCATGAACCTGTTGTCCCTGTCACTCACTATGGTCTTGGGAAGACCATGGAGTCTAAACACCTCTTTGAAAAATAACTCAGCGACCTGAGATGCTGTAAAATCCGCTGCAATGGAAAGAAGTGGGCATATTTTGTTAACTTATCCACCACCACATAAATACAATTCTTCCATTGCACCCGCGGAAGACCTGTAATGAAATCCATAGAAATTCCAGACCACTTCTGTTCTGGTATCAGCAAGGGCTGCAACAATCCAGCAGAGTAAGTATGCTCCGACTTGTTCTGCTGACAAGTCATACACTCACAAACATGCCACAAAACATCATCTTTGAGACCCTTCCACGAGAATCTCTCTCGAACCGCCCTGTAAGTCTTAACATACCCTGGATGTCCTGCCATAGGAGTGTCATGGGAAGCATGCAAAATTTGTTCCTTCAATTGTGAACCCGGAACAAGATAAACCCTGCTCTTGTAGTAGATAATATCATCTACTACGCTATATCTGTCATCCACTATCAAACCCTCCATGATCTCACAAGCGTGCTGATTTTTGGAGTACTCAACTAAAAGTTGAGCTTTCCAATCTGCTGAAATCTCGCTCAATGAACATAGGGCAGCCAATGAGGGTTTCCTAGAAAGTGCAGCAGCCACAGTGTTATTCTTTCCCTTTATGAATTCGATATCGAAATCATAAGCCTGAATCTTGCTCACCCATTTTTGTTGTCGATCATTGAGCTCTGTTTGATCTAGGAAATATTTCAAACTGTTGTGGTCAGTCCTTACCACAAATTTGCTGCCAACAAGATACTGTCTGAACTTGGCTAGAGCATGCATAATAGCCAACATTTCCTTATCATAAGTAGAGTACAACCTTTCATTATTTTGCAACTTCCTGCTCTCATAGGCAATGGGGTGTCTGTTCTGCATCAACACGGCTCCTATACCCAAGCCTGAAGCATCACACTCTAAGACAAATGGCTGCGAGAAATCCGGTAATGCCTTAACTGGACAAGTGCTCATAACCTCCTTGAGTCTATCAAAGACTCCTTGTGCCTGGTCTGTCCATCTGAACGCCCCTTTCTTTGTGAGATCTGTCAAAGGTGCGGCCAACTGAGAGAAACCTTTCACAAATCTTCTATAATAAGCACACAAACCAAGGAACCCACGCAACTCAGTAATGTTTTGAGGGCTGGGCCAATTCTGAATTCCTTGAATCTTTTCCTCATGCACCTTCACCCCATCAACACTGATCACATGGCCCAAATATAAAACCTCCCTAAGTCCAAACTCACATTTGGATAGCTTAGCAAATAGAGACTGGCTCTCCATTATGTTAAGTACCTCCTCAACATGTCTGAGATGGTCCTCCCAAGTACGACTGTAAATCAATATGTCGTCAAAGAACACTAGAACCGACTTCCTCAACTGCTTGTTGAAGATATGGTTCATAGAGGACTGGAAAGTAGCTGGTGCATTGGTAAGGCCAAAGGGCATTACCAGAAACTCATAGTGCCCATAGTGACAACGAAAGACAGTCTTGTGTACATCTACTCGTACACGTATCTGATGGTAACCTGAACGGAGATCAATCTTTGAGAAGTAGATAGCTCCATGAAGCTCATCCAACAACTCATCAATGCGTGGAATAGGATATCTGTTCTTGATTGTCTTCTTGTTCAACGCTCTGTAATCTATACACATCCATAGAGTCCCATCCTTCTTCTTAACAAGTACTACAGAAGAAGCAAATGGGCTAGAACTAGGCCGAATGAAACCCATATCCAACAACTCATGAATAGTCTTCTCAATTTCATCGTTATAGGCCCTGGGATGACGATATGGAGTAGTAATTACTGGCTTCGCTCCATCCTCCATCTCTATGCCATGCTCAAAACCTCTATCTGGAGGTACTCCTGAAGGTATGTCACCAAATACTTTCCCATGACGGTCCATCATTGACTGAATATCAACATGAAATACCCGGTTATCCTGAGGTGTGGGTGTTTTGGACTTAACCAAACAATGTGTAGCCCAAATCACATCAATATGTCTAATAATAGTCTCCATCCTACAAGACGACACCTCCTTAGGTCCACCATCTGACGCTGCCCTCAAGATAGTCTTCTTTCCCCTAGAAAGGAACTCTAACTGCATACGGTGGTGATCAATAATGTAACGCCCAATACCCTGCAACCACTGCATGCCCAATACCACATCATAATCCTCTAAGGGAAGCACATAAAAATCATCGGTCAGAGTATAATCCCCCATCTGAATACTAAGCTGTGAAATCCGTTTGCTACAACCCAAAACTGCACCATTTGTCACCTTTACTCCAAAACCACCAAACTCCTCATACTGTAATTCACGCCTCTCCACTAACTTCTGGTCAATAAAGTTATGCGTAGCCCCTGTGTCTACCAAGCTCATGACCCGCTTGCCCTTAAGTGTACCTTTCAACCGAAAGGCATGAAATTTAGGATAACTGGAGAGGGTAGCCATAATTACTTTGGGTAGCCATAGTTACTTTGGCTGACGCCATGGGCTCAGGGGTATCTAACTCCAACTGTGTCTGTACTTGCTCAACATCCTCCATGCTATCTTCAATATCAGTGTCGAGTACCTCCTCATCCCCTAACTCAGATGTCACCTCAATCAAATGAACCTTTTCTTTACCCATACAACGGTGTCCGGGTTCCCAAGGTTCTTTGCAAGAAAAGCATAACTTTTTCCTTCTCAATTCATTCCTCGTCTCCTGATTCATCCAAGGGGTTCTAGAAGATGACCCTCCTTTATTCTGTGGTGTGTTGACTTTCTGTGCAGGCCGAGAGTCCCTGAATGGTTTCTTATTTGCCTAATAAGAAGTGGGAACAATATCCAGTCTTAATGACACATCAATGGCCTCCTTAAGAGTGGCTGGTTGGAAAGCACGTATCAGACCCTTAAGTCCATCCTGTAATCCCACAATGAATAACATCACACTCCGTCTCTGGGGCATATCAGGGACCATAACCACAATACGCTGGAACTCATTAATATAAGCTTTTGCGTGACCAGTCTATCTAAGATGGGCCAACTCTCTATAATAGAGCTCTGTGTCCTTACGATCAAAACGTGTAATGAGTCGCTCAGTGAACTCGGCATAGGAACGTACCAAGGCATGATCCTGGGTGACCAATCCATGGTGCCACCAATCATATGCAATTCCCTCTAAATGCAACACATCAAACTGAATAGCCTCATGCTCAGGCATGGGCCGCAAGGATAGATATATGTCCAGCATGTGCACCCAAGCTCGTGCACTCGTATCCCCTGAGCCATCCTATGTAGCCAATGTGATCTTCCCAGTAGCTTTATTGAGGTCAAAGTTTTGCTGCTGGGGTGGTCTATAACCATGATCTCCCCTGAATCTAGCTGTATCTCTACGCTGCGCACAGTACTGGGGAAGAGGAAAAACATCCCTAACCTCTGGGGGTAGAGCTCTCCACTCCGTTGTGGCTGCCAAAACGGACTCCTGGAACCCAACCTCTAGTGGCTCCACCTATGTTGGCTGTTCACCTGGTACAAACTGAGGAAGCAATGGTCTATTCGGAGTAGGTGTACGATGGCGATTCCGCCTAGAGGAATGAAGGGAGCTTCCAACTGAAGAATGGGATTGATGGCTATGTTGATTACCTGTTGCTGAAACTAATCTACTCCGCCTGCCTCTGTGTCTATCCACCTCCAACCGCTCCAAGGTATCCTGTAATCTGTCTAAAGCCTGAACGATCCTGGGCTGAGTAGTGATGAGAGTCCTCACCATCTCTCTCTTCCTCATCTTGATTTCTCCGAGCATCCACCTATTCTTCTGCCATAATAGGTTCCTGTTCTGTTCCAAACTCAGGCTTGTACTGAGCTCTTCTGCGTGTATAATATCCATTTATATCAACTCTTCCCGGATGCATAGAAAACAATTCTCTGAACCCCACAGGCTGGCAGGTCAAGAGCTCTGATACCACTGAAAGATCCCTGATGGATCTCTTCGGCTGATCTGCTGTAATTTTGTTATTTTAAATTGATTTTTCCTGTTTGTGAATGTTTTCTTTCCGAAATAGACTGAAGTTGCAGAAGGGTTTGATTGTTTTTGTGTTTTGATGATTTTTCAGCAAGTAAATAATGAAGTACAAGAACATGAACAATCTCTGAAATTAAATACCAAATATAACCAAACAATTCGCTTACAGGCATATATTAAACCAAATAGGGAACCAGATACAAATTTTCAATAGTTTCAGGAAGATTACAATCATAAATAGACCCATCCTGAAGGCTGAAGGAGAATTGTACACCAGAAAGAAACCGCGGCAAGATTCCATCTCTGAATGCGCTGCACGTGGGAAGGAAGCTGGCTGCCAGGGACAGTCGTATAGCTGCCAGGTATAGCCGTACAACTGCAAGGTCCTCTCAACTGAAATAATCCCTCAAATCCATGCTGAACTTTGTCACAATCACTGCGCCCACCAGAAGGAATACTGAGCAATCTCCAGATGCTACTGAGCAAATCAACAACCACTGAATTGGGGGCTATGTCCCAAACAGGCAAGGCATTGGGGTTTGGCGTCCCAAATGCTAAAAGCTCTTCCAGAGCCAAAGTGCAAATCCCAAAATAAAATGTCAAGAATGCATTAGAGTTTGGTCTTGACCTCTTTATAACCCCTTTACAATCAGCTCGAACCCTAAAAGCAACTCAATGTGGCGTTGAGTTATAAAATGTTATATTTCTCCTTTTTTAAGTGGTCAAGTACATAGAAAATGACCCTTTTTCAAATAAAGAGAAATCCGTTCACCGAAAGGATCTGAGTCAAGAGAGAAATATTTAGAAAAGTCCAAGACCTTTCCAACGAGCTATTACACCATGGGATACGCATCCAGATGAGGTCAAAACCCCCTTATTACTCCAAAATGGCTATAAACTTAGCCTTATTTAATTAAAAAATGCTAACTTAGGAAATATTAAAAATATAACCCAAAATGCTCCAATGACACCACAAACCAGAAAGTCACCCTGCCACCTGTCTGTGACTGAAGTCGGAAATCAAGGATTCACTGACAATCTCATCTCTAAAATCTATGGATGCTCCTAGAAACTAGGAAACAAACTCTAATCCTCTGAAACTGAACTCAAGGAATAATCTCATGGAGACCCAACCCTGGGTATGATCATACATTCCTAAAAAGTAGGGATAACCCCCATAAATTTAGGAACTGCCTCTTAAAAATAAAGAACGTCTCCAAACTGATCAGCGATGGCCAGAACACCAAGTCCCCAACACTGTATAACCATACTGGGTCTCTATCCAACAATGTCAACCTACAAGACCCCATAATAAGCTGACTCACATGTCTCTGCTAGACCCAGCTAAAGAGGGGACATGACAGACTTTTTTGAAGAGTTCAGTGAAGAAAGTTGTGCAGTATACTTCGCAGATAGATCAAGTTTGCAACCACAAGGAAGAGGTATAACACGACTCAAGTGTCCAAGGCTTCCATATTCAAACTCTAAAATGTTCTCTACCATTCTCAATTGAAACGAAACTTGTTGTCCCTAGTGCTCATAAGGCAACCAAGCCATTCCATTCTGTTGGATAATGGTGACGTCACAATTAGGAGAAAAAGTGACAGTGCAGTCGTCTTGACTGGGTATGAGGAAGGGAAACTACGAGGGTGACGTCACAATTAGGAGAAAAAGTGACAGTGCAGTCGTCTTGACTGGGTATGAGGAAGGGAAACTACGAGTAGTTTCCCTTCCTCATACCCAGTCAAGACGACTGCACTGTCACTTTTTCTCCTAATTGTGACATCACCATTATCCAACAGAATGGAATGGCTTGGTTGCCTTATGAGTAGTTTCCCTTCCTCATACCCAGTCAAGACGACTGCACTGTCACTTTTTCTCCTAATTGTGACGTCACCATTATCCAACAGAATGGAATGGCTTGGTTGCCTTATGAGTTGTTTCCCTTCCTCATACCCAGTCAAGACGACTGCACTATCACTTTTTCTCCTAATTGTGACGTCACCATTATCCAACAGAATGGAATGGCTTGGTTGCCTTATGAGTTGTTTCCCTTCCTCATACCCAGTCAAGACGATTGCACTGTCACTTTTTCTCCTAATTGTGACGTCACCATTATCCAACAGAATGGAATGGCTTGGTTGCCTTATGAGCACTAGGGACAATAAGTTTCGTTTCAATTGAGGAAGGTAGATAACATTTTGGAGTTTGAAATATGGAAGCCTTGGACACTTGAGTCGTGTTATACCTCTTCCTTGTGGTTGCAAACTTGATCTATCTGCGAAGTATACTGCACAACTTTCTTCACTGAACTCTTCAAAAAAGTCTGTCATGTCCCCTCTTTAGCTGGGTCTAGCAGAGACATGTGAGTCAGCTTATTATGGGGTCTTGTAGGTTGACATTGTTGGATAGAGACCCAGTATGGTTATACAGTGTTGGGGACTTGGTGTTCTGGCCGTCGCTGATCAGTTTGGAGACGTTCCTTATTTTTAAGAGGCAGTTCCTAAATTTATGGGGGTTATCCCTACTTTTTAGGAAGGTATGATCATACCCAGGGTTGGGTCTCCATGAGATTATTCCTTGAGTTCAGTTTCAGAGGATTAGGGTTTGTTTTCTAGTTTCTAGGAGCATCCATAGATTTTAGAGATGAGATTGTTAGTGAACTTGATTTCCGACTTCAGTCACAGACAGGTGGCAGGGTGACTTTCTGGTTTGTGGTGTCATTGGAGCATTTTGGGTTATATTTTTAATATTTCCTAAGTTAGCATTTTTTAATTAAATAAGGCTAAGTTTATAGCCATTTTGGAGTAATAAGGGGGTTTTGGCCTCATCTGGATGCGTATCCCATGGTGTAATAGCTCGTTGGAAAGGTCTTGGACTTTTCTAAATATTTCTCTTTTGACTCAGATCCTTTCGGTGAACGGATTTCTCTTTATTTGAAAAAGGGTCATTTTCTATGTACTTGACCACTTAAAAAAGGAGAAATATAACATTTTATAACTCAACGCCACATTGAGTTGCTTTTAGGGTTCGAGCTGATTGTAAAGGGGTTATAAAGAGGTCAAGACCAAATTCTAATGCATTCTTGACATTTTATTTTGGGATTTGCGCTTTGGCTCTGGAAGAGTTTTCAACATTTGGGACGCCAAACCCTAATGCCTTGCCTGTTTGGGACGTAGCCCCCAATTCAGTGGTTGTTGATTTGCTCAGTAGCATCTGGAGATTGCTCAGTATTCCTTCTGGTGGGCGCAGTGATTGTGACAGAGTTCAGCGTGGATTTGAGGGATTATTTTAGTTGAGAGGACCTTGCAGTTGTACAACTGTACATGGCAGCCCTTGCAGCTGTACGGCTGTACTTGGCAGCCAACGTCCTTCCCACATGCAGCGCATTGAGGGCTGGAATCTTGCCGCGGCTTCCTTCTGGTGTACAATTCTCCTTTAGCCTTCCGGTTGGGTCTATTTATGATTGTAATCTTCCTGAAACTATTGGAAATTTGTATCTGATTCCCTATTTGGTTTAATATCCAGAATTCTGCCTATAAGCGAATTGTTTGGTTATATTTGGTATTTAATTTCAGAAATTGTTCATGTTCTTGTACTTCATTATTTACTTGCTGAAAAATCATCAAAACACAAAAACAATCAAACCCTTCTGCAACTTCAGTCTATTTCGGAAAGAAAACATTCACAAACAGGAAAAATCAATTTAAAATAACAAAATTACAGCAGATCAGCCGAAGAGATCCATTAGGGATCTTTCAAAAGGCTGCAAATGTGTCTGAATATGTTGAAAATTCATTAAAATTGATAAAAATTGTTTGAAGGTTGACATTCATTGACTAGAAGTGTGAATCTTTTGCCTGGGGCATTGGATCTTGCTCGGGATGCATTCAAATCTCTTGATTTTTTTTTTGAAATGCGATTAAATGTTTTAAAATGTTCTCAAGGCATCAAAAAATAGGGTGATGCTTCTTTCTCAATGGCATTAGAAGTGCAATAACCTGTACATGGCTGAAAATGGCGCGTGGACAATGCATATGGCATTGGAAATAAGGTCAAGAGATCAAAACCCACAATGTGAAATTTATATTTTTGAATCCGTCATTGTGCATGTAGCTATGTTTTATGGTATTTTCTTGCCTAGTCAATATTTTTGCTGGAAATAGTCATGTAACTAGTCATTTTTTAGGTTTTGGAATGTTCTGGACCACCAAAGTGGTCATTTATGTGGTTTGAGGTCTCTAGATATGTTTGTTTGAAGAAAATGTATTAAAATGAAGAAACAAAGTTTTTAAATGTAAAATGGGTGCATTTTTGATGAAATCTAAAACCTTACTTTTGCTCGAAATTTTAAAATTGGAAGTATGTGCTTAAAACCAACGATGTAACACTATTTTCCGTCGGTTGTGCTATCGGAGCCAACAAGGTTGCACTTCGGGGTTTATAGGTCCCTAGGGATCTAATGTGCTAACAAAGCCATCAACCCACCCATCTTGAGCTAGTTGCTAGTTCCAAGATCAAGATATGCTAGAGTGGCAGTTTTGGATAGATATTTTTGTGTTGTTTTCTATCAATTTTGGTTTGAGTTTCTTGAACTTATTGATGAGGAGCAAACCGGGTTATTTGGTTATTTATTTCGTTGCAAGGACTTCTTACCTCTCGCTTGATAGGGGGGAAGAGACTGTATTGGCCTTCGATTAGTCATCAGTGATTGTACGAGTTTATAGGGGAGTTGCTAGCATCAGTAGTGTTGAGCAAAGTGGGGTCAATGTTGTTGGGCATCAGGGTAGATGTGCCATGCACAATACTGGATAGTGACTGGATGAGTTTCTATGTGAAGCCTTATGTGGATTGATGTAGTTAAGCAGGTCTTAATTGTGCTTATACTGCCATATGGGTACAAAATGGTTAGAGGGGATGAACATGCCAGCAGGATGTTCATCATTCATGCCACAACTTGCAAGGCAACAGGTTTCTATGTGAAGTGACATCGGTTGTTTAGTACCAAGATGTACAGTGTACCAATTTGCAGGTGCTACATAGACTATTGATGATTTCATAGTCACATGCTTTGGATTGTTTTCTATACCCCTTTGGATCAAGGGGGTTTGTTGGGTCATTTGATCCAAAGTGGTGTTGTTTAGTATGGGTGTTAGTTTAGATTAAATTAATGTATGGGGCATGCTATCTCTTTATAAGACACTCCCGTAAATGTTAGCAAGTCATGTTTTACATTATAGTATTAGTTAATTAAATGGGTAGTTGGGTGGTTGAACTTGTTGGACTGTTGGGTCTTGTGTAACTCCCATGAAAGCTTATATAAGCATGGGAGCTTGAAAAAGAAAGTAACAGAGACATTTCATAATGTACAAGCTTTACATGAAATAATACAATGTAATTTTTCTCTTCTATTCCCTTGTGTTTGTTCTATCATGGAAGACTAGATATATTTTTGTTGAATGAGGTAACTCCAATTTGTAGGCTACACTGTTGATCTTCTGCAAGACCTGATAAATCTTGTAATACTTAGGTTAAGCTTGTTATCCTTTTTCTGTTGTTTTAGGGACATATGCTTATATGATTGTATTCACATAAAAACTCAATCTCTTACTTCAAAATGTCTTTTAGTGCGGTATGGGTCAGCGCACTATTTCATTCGGTTTTATGCCATTGCCAAGTTCTCTATGAGACAAGAGAGTACCACCTATTGGTGTTGAATTTGTTTTGATTGCTCGAACCCTCAAGGGTGATGGATTGTGGATGGGACCCATACAATGCCAAAAATAGAGACATTTTGGGTGAGATATGGAAGTGTTATATCATCATTATACTAATGGCAACCATTAACCCATCTCCCTTGTTTACGTGAAGCAAAAGATCAGAGACAATCCTCCAAGCACTTGTTGTCCACCTTACTTTGTCCATTAGATTGGGGATGATATGGTGAGCCATGAGCCAACTGAGTACCCAAGTGTGAGAATAATTTAGTCAAAAAATAATTGGTAAAAATAGGATCACGTTCACTCACCATGAACTTTGGGGTCCCATTAGCTTCTGAATTGTATCCATAAAAGAATAATTCAGTCAAAAAATAATTGGTAAAAACAGGATCACGTTCACTCACCATGAACTTTGGGGTCCCATTAGCTTCTGAATCGTATCCATAAAAGTTGATGCTACTATACTTGCTACAAATGGATGTGACAAGCCACAAAAATGAGCATATTTGGTGAGTCTATCCATGACAACCATGATGACAGTTTCCCCTTTAGATTTGGGCTAACCTATGATGAAATATGTGGAAACCTTCTCCCACCTCTAGTTAGGAATAAATAGTGGGTGCTGAAGACTTGAGGTCTGAATTGTCTCACCCTTGTTTTAATGACAAACCATGCACTCTGCCATAAATTTATGGGCTTCTTCTTTGAGCCTTTCCAAACGAAGTCCTACTTGATTCTATGATAAGTATTCAAGAGGCCTGAGTGCCCACCTACTAGAGAAGCATGGAGCTTTACAAGAACCTTATGCTTAAGTGTTGAGTTCTTGAACAGGTATAGCCTATTATTGTTCCATAAAGCAGCCCTTTTTCGTACAACTTTGTTGGACACTTGGATCCTGTTGGAGCTTTTGAATGAGATTTTGTGTATTTGTGTCATTCTTTCATTCTGATCTTGCTTCATCCGCCCAAATCTACCCGTAATATGGACATGGCACACAATAGTGCTTCTATGGACTCATCCCTCTTGGAAAGTGCATCAACTACGACATTCTCCTTTCCTTTCTTGTAAATGATCTCAAAGTCTTCCAAACATTTTTGTGACCCATTTTTGTCATCCTTCTAATGACAACTTCTGGTTTAAGAAGTATTGTAGACTATTGTGATTTGTCTTCACCTTAAAGTGCCTTTCCATCAAATATAGTCTCTAATGTTTGATTACATGAAGGATAGCCATCATTTCCTTTTCATAAATGGGTTTTAACAAATTCTTACCCTTGATGTGGTGACTCTTCAATGCAATAGGCCTTTCCTCTTGCATGAGTAATGCCCCCATGCCATACCTCGAAGCATCACATTCAACAATGAATAATTTGGAAAAATCTGGGATAGCTAGAATAAGAGTGGTGCACATAGCCTCCAACTTCTTAAATTTCCTGGTGGTTGCCTCATTCCAATGGAAGTAGTCCTTCAATAATGTTATGAGTGATGTTGCTTTGTTCTTATAATTTTTTATAATTCAGTGATAGTAACTTGTGAGCCCTAAGAAACCCCATAGGTTCTTGAAGGTTCTAGGCACTTGCCATTCAACCATGGACTTTATCTTGTGAGGTTCATTCGTTATGCTTTCATGCAAAACAATGTGACCCAAGTATTCCACCTCCTTGACTCCAAAAGCACATTTAGACGACTTGTTGTAAGTTGATGTTGTTCTAGAGTTTCCAAACCTTGATTCACGTGTTGCAAGTGTTCTCCCTACCACACGGTGTTGCCTAGTTGTGATCCTTGGATGGCTTAGTGTTGTTATGCAACTTAGCTTGGGTCTGTTATGCCTCTTGACTACTCTCATCTCAAATTGTAGGGTTTTTTTACTCAAGCATAGATGCCTTGGGATGTGTTCCTTGTGGCAGTGCCTTGTTTTTTCTTCGTGGGCCAAAAGGATCATTTGCCCTTTAGAAGGGGTAATTTGCAGTGTAGCAGTCATTGTGATGGAGTGTTTGACATTGCAATTAGTGCTAAAATGTTGCGGTGACACCACACATTTGAAAAAAAATGGGTTGTTTGCTGTTGTTTTTAGCTCCTTATTGGGATGATGAAGCATCCTTGGCCCTAACCTAGCCCCATATTTTCCTGTTTATGGCATTAGACCCCTACTTTATCCCTCGCCTCTAATTTACCATAAACTTTGGATTTCACATGTTATGATTCTCATCCTTACATGATCTACACTTAGATTAGTGCTTGTAGTGTCCCATCGCTCTCATATTTGATTTGCACAAAGGTCCTATGCTCTGATCTACTCTTCTATCGACCTATATATCGATGCTGAGAATTGCTTGTCTCCCCTTTCTCTAGCATCAGAACTTGTTCTATCTCTTTGTGCTACTAGTGATCTCCCTCCCATATCCAATATTTGATAGGACACCTCAAAATATAGTGTTCCTAAGTCTCCACTTCTTGGCCGAGGAAGAGATGACGTATCTTCTCGCTCCACAAAATATGGTGGTCATTCTCAATTCGTAATTGGTGGGAGCATACTCTTTGCTGGCCAAGGGGAATCCTTCAACCATGTCACTCGTGATGGTAGAGATGGTCGCGTTGAATGACGATGCCATCAACTAACTGTAGGCAATGCTCAATATAGAAAGCCAAGTTGGAGTTGAGCCATTGTAGATGTTCAAGTGACTTGAATGTATTTTTGGCGTATATCTCTCTAAAAGCCTCACTGATGATGTCCATTATGTGGAAAATGCAAGGAAAGGCCTATGAGGAATACCTAAATATAAGACCCTGATCAATAGAAATGTTGATAGATTGAAGATGCATTGTTTGTAGAATACCAACAACATTGACACCCAATGGGACCCAAAGAGAACACTCTTTGAAGGAAAAGAGACAATCAAAGAGTAATCCCAAAATGCGACAGTGTTTTGGGTTTATTTATACCCATTGATAACTCATTTGCTTTTGTGGCCTTCATGTGCATGTGTGGATGAACCATGCAGCCCTTTTCTCATTGTTGGCATCTTCATTAATCTATCAATCATGTTTGCTTGTGGGAGAGCCTTAGATAGCATCCCTTTATATATTATGTTGTGGCTTGTCTTCCTGCAATGTTTCCTAATCTTCTACCAAATTAAATTTGTGCAATATGATTCTAGAGGTCTCTTTGTCCTCTTTTATATTGTGGAGGTAGCAGCAATTTTTAAATAGAAAGGTTTTGGAGTATGCCTTTTATACAAAATACTTGTAGGTATACTTTGTCTATAATTTTTAAACACTACAAATGGGTGTCTTTTTTTTTCCTTATCAGATATTATGTTAAAATATGATTTATATGGAAAAAAATTGCTTATAGATATTTTCAATTGGCATGCAATGTTACGTAGGCTCCAAATTCATAGAAAAATGAACTTGATTTGAGAAAGTGGGCTCTTATTCATGTGTACGTGCTGCTTGTTATTGTTTATGTTTAAAACAATTTCACTATTAGACCTTCTAAATGACATTTATTATTTCTGTTTAGCTTTTACTATAGAATGAGCTTTCTTCTTTTATCTCAAACATTTTTTTAGTTTTTGACTCTTCAATTACATATAGTAATTTTTTTCAATTTCCATCCTCAGTCTGTGAATGAAATCGACCATAATGAGGTGGACTTGAAGAATTGGAGACGAATTGGAGAAGTATGTTTTCTATCCATTGATCTTTCTTGCTATTAAAAAACACAATTCAAACATGCTGCTTGATTTTTATAGTTGTCTTGTGGTGCTTATTTCATTTGTGTAAAATATCATGGGCCTCTTTGAATCATATTAGGTCTCATTTAATTGTCTTTCACGTTTGATATAACAGATGAACTCATACATTTATTTGTCAAAGACTAATTCTACCTTACTTGGAATCACATAGCATGACTTGAAGATAATTACAATATTAGCATGTTTGTGTACTCAAGCACCTCGGGGATTTGTGATTCCCAAATACTCAATAAGCATAGCCATAAAAGAGATAATGCCTTTTTGGATATGCCATATCAATATGGCCAATATTGATATGGCCCAATACGCTAAGAATTCCCTTATTTAATGCTTAATTCTTTGTGTTACAGCCCATGTTCTTATTTATGGGGGAGTTTCTGTCTAAATTGGATCGCTAGTTACCTCACACAGAGGCACTTTCATTCTCCTTTGCCATATCATTATTACATATTGACCCCTACAAGTGGTATGTTTGAAATGCCCTGCCTTCTCCTCCAAAGTGGCATGCTAGGACTAGGATCTGTAATATCAGATTATAGGAAGCATGGGATTCCCACTCACAATACCTGTGTCTACCTTTGTATCTGCTCTGCATGGTCCCAAATGGCTTCATGACAGGAAGAGCCACATGACCTGGTATGTGAGATTATCATGACCACATTACATGGGTCCAAACAAAACATGTATGATCCACTTCGTTGAGATCTTGCTACGTGTTACTTCCGCTGCAGAGGCTTTCAACTCGCAAGTTGTTGCTTTGGTGTTAGCAATTTGAAGGCAAGATAGAAACTCAAGTCAAACTACTCAATCAATTCCTTCATTAATGTTGTGAAGATCAAATTTGTAGAGCTCAAGATCTCACCACTGACCATGTCTTAGTGGGAGACTTATACATAGATTTACAATAACCTGAACCAGTTGGAACTTGGGATCAGTTTGTGGGCACTCTTCATTTGAGTTCTGTCATGTCAAGCACCTAGTCAATCAATACATTAAGTGGCATCAATTGAATCAAAAGATGGGATGAGATGAATGAGTTCCATGCTATTGATGCTATACATGATTAGTTGGCTTCAACATGACAAGGAGATGTGCACCACTAAGTAGCGTATCCTCCAATATGCCATTCATCCATTAAGGGAATGGAGTCACCTACAACATGGCTCCTTTAGATGCTTGTGGCATTCTTCTCAATCACCCAACATAGTTTCCACTAGGGACCAGCTCCACGAGGTTTCTAAAGCTCTCCCGAATATGAAGTTATCCTTAACTAGCCCAAAACATTGTTGAAAGGTGATCAACTATATGCAGAAGTTAATCTTACTCATCATGAAATCACAAAACAAACACAATAGTTGGCATAGAGAGATTTTGATGACTCTTGGATGAGTTTACCAACATCTTCACATCATGCTCTGAAGTTGTACTCAATTGTCAGGTAAATTGGTCAGTAGACCTCTTTTGTGGATTCTCTTTTGAATAATCCACTCTATTGCAGGTCAACACTAGAGAATCACAAGATCAAACTCCAAATTTAAAAAGTTCTTGACAAATAGCACACAAGTCCAAGCACATCACTTTGTAGAAGCTCCAATATTCTTGCATCAAGAAGATTTGTTGTCAAGAATTGCTATGCATTTCTGCATGTCAAATATCTCTTTGACAACCTCATTTGTGATGAGTATTTCTTTGTCTGCACCTATTTATTGTGTGCCATCACTATCTACCAAACTGGAAATAGAGTTTTATACACCTCTTCCTCTTATGTAGTCAACATGGTAATTAATTTCCATGAATTTTCTCCCTAGTTTGCCTACTACTTAGTGCAACCAATACTGTGTTTATAGTAGTAGATTTGTTTTCAAGATTGATATCCTTTCACTATGCATCAAGTCAATCTTAGTAAAATATACCACCATTTTGTTTGTGTACGCCCAGATTCATTGTGGACTTCCTAGACAATTCTTTCAGTTAGGAGGGACTTTTGGTTCTCTAACACATTCTCGACAACACCTTGGACCTTCATTAATACATAATTGACCACGTCTGCAACTTTTCATTGACAGACCTATGGTCATACCAAAGTTGTCAACTAGACCATTCTACACATTTGACCGACGCATGTACAACAATAAGCATATGCACAATTAAGATAAAATTTTACCTTCCTTTCATTGCAACTATACTAGTTGCACTCCTTTTGAGGTCTATCTTGGGTTCCATCCCTTGCACCAATTGACCTTGCATATAAAGATATCAACTCAACTACCAAGTTTGTTGAATAGATCCTAAATACCAACACTAAGTATATGATGTGCTACGGAAATCAACGGCTAAGTATAAGCAACCATATAGAAAGCGACATAATGTAGTGGCAAGAAAGCAATATATTGACAAACATGAGAAATGACAGATAACTTGGTGATGACGTGTGATAAGTGTCAAGTTGACAAGGCAAAAAATTAGCTTTGGTAGGGAGCACAATGCCTTTATCAGTGGCAAGTAATAAATGGTAAAGCATGTCATTAGCTTTCGTGATCTTATCTCCTTGAAAACAAACAAATGAAACGTGTTTATTTTGGTAGAAAGGAATGGAATAAAGATTGAGGAAACTTGGGGCTGGAAATAGTGATCAGTTGACTTCTTTGCAAGGGTGATGGGCCTCTGTGCTGTTTTTTGTGATTTTATGCTTGTTTTCTCACTGGATTAGGTGTTTTGAACTTCAATATGTGTCTATTGGGCGCCCTTTTTTCGAAGTTATTGACAAGATTAGGTGGGCCGACAAGAATCGTGGATTATCAATCACACCCTAGGACATTAATGGTCCATGAAGATTAAAACCTCGTGTTCTACGTTAGTTTATTGTCCTCCCTCGATTCTTTGGGCATTTCAGTTTGGGGTTCAATCGTGGGTGGTTTTCTTTTTTATTTAAAGGTTTCTTTTGCTTTAACTGTGGACTCTTTGCATCCTTTGGAACATGTTGATATGGAGACCCAATTGACTATTGAGGTGATGAAGTTGAATCCAAAAGGGGGACATAAGTGGGTCCTCCACAGAAGTCCTATTTATTGCTCAAAACCCTCTTTTAGAGGCCTGCTATCACTCTGGAGTGCACCCTGCTTGAAGATATGCAAAGCACAACTTCTCTCCAGCTGATACAATGGGAACTTCTCAGAGGGTGGGTGCCTCTATGTTGAGAAGAACCTCCAGAGAGGGCTGGTTCCCTTATGATTTTGCAATTAACCCTGAAACTGTGATTTTTTGGGGTGAAAATAGTAAGAGCAAACTTTGAAAGAACATCGAAGGGGAGTGATACACCTGAATTGATTAGATCCTTTGAAGTTAGTGAAATCAATGTACACATATAACCAAAATGCAATTTATATTATGTCCCTAAGCAAAAGTGTTTTAGAGGAAGGGTTGAAAACCTCTTCAAATAACCTGCAAAAAGGGTGAGATAGAGAGAGGTGAGTAAGGGACCTGCAAAAGGAGAAAAATTCTCTCTTGTAAGTTGATGCACAATCAAATACACACTATGCTGCTGTCAAAATCAGATTCAGAAAAATAGACTCCCTATTGATCACTGGCCTAGCTTACAATTTCTTTTTCAAACTTCAGGGCCTGTCTCTATGGCTCGATTTAGCCAATAAATAAGCTTTGAAAAATAGTCTAAATCAGTGTAAGTGTAGTCCAAAAAGGGAAAAGGTCAGTCTTGGCTAACTCAAGACCTCACCTCTTTTACAATGCTTTGAATATTCAATAAAATTATTCTCCTTTACAAAAATCTGCATGCTTCTCTAAACTTTGGCTTATAATATAGATGGAGCCAAGTTTGGAAAATGATTCTTAAAATAAACAAAACTCTCCAAGAAAACTCCAAACAAGCATGACCAAGATGGCGTGGAAGTGGGCGAAGGAACTCAGGTTTGACCAGTCAACTCCTTTGCATGAAATGTTACGCCAAACACCAGTAGATGAACTCCACACGAACTGCTGGAACGTTTGAAACGTTTGGACGCATGAGACAAGCATGTGGCACGGTGAAACAGTCAACAACAGTTTTGACCATTCCAAAAACACGTTTGTATAGATAAGAATATATTTTTGACTTTTTCTATTTACAGCTTTTAATTCCTGTGCATGTATATTCTTTGTCTTGCTTGTTTACCTGCCTTATAATCTGACTTCTCTATTTATGACTTTTTCGACTGTGTGTGCTCCTTGCTTATCAGACAAAAGTCTATGCCTTTCCTTGTTCATTCTCTCGGATTTTCCTGTGTATTTTTTTGGCAATTTTCCCCTTGGTTTTTCTACACAGTCAAATCCCTTAGAAATTCTTCAAGATTATTATTTTTTATCTGCGGATTTCCTTTGGTCTCGGATTTTCTTCGAATATTCTACTTTCCCTGTATATATTATCTTCGGGTTTTTTGGCTATCTCCTTGGTCTTATATTCCTTCGGATTTCTTTCTTGCCAATTTTTTCAATTTTATTCTCTTTGGCTCTTATGTCTTGCCCCCAAGATTTACCTTTGGTTTTCTAGGGGACTTTTATTATCTCCTTTTCTCCTTCGGCTTTCTTGTGGACTTTCATCTTGTCGAAGACTTCCCTTTTCCCATTCATTTCCTGCGGACTTTATTTTGCTCGAACTTTCTCTCGGACAAAAAGTTCGAGGAAATTGTCTATTCGAGCTTCCACTTTTCCACAGACAAAAAGTCTACGGGAATTGATTAAGACTTCCTTTTGATCTTGGCTTTCATCTTTCCTGAAGGAATTCCTTCGGAGTCTTGTCAAGGCCAATTGTTTCGGAAAAATTGGCATGGCCCATTTCTTTCGGAAAAATTGTAAGTCCATTTGTGTTGTCCAAGTCTTTCGAAAGAATCCTTCGGATTTCCCTGTCCACTGCCTTGTCTTTCCCACGGGATTTTTGTAGGGCACCCGGGCTTTTTGTAGGCACCTTCCCGATTGAAATGAACCATTTAAAATGGCCTTTGAACTTTTCCCGAAGGGTACCTACCCTTCGGGATTTTTGAAATGATCTCTCTCGAAGGGCACATGCCCTTCGGGCTTTTTGAAAGAGTCCTTTGTTCGCTTGAAATGATCCTTCCAACTTTTCCGAAGGACAGGTGCCCTTCAGGACTTTTGAAAACGTCCCTTCACTTTGCCAGGATACCCTCCCGAAGGGCACATGCCCTTTGGGTTTATTGTAAATGACATTCCCGAAAAAAACCTTTCTTTTTCAACCTTGAAGTGGACTTTCCCCAAGGGGTACATACCCTTCCCTTTGTAATTTTCTTGGCGTTATTGCAAAGCCCCCGGAATTTTTGTAAATCCTTTGAAATCTGCTATCCTTTGACTGGAAAAATCCGATAAAATAAACATATGCATGATGCTGCCTTTAACTCTGTGCTTCCATTGAAAGTGAACAAGTGATGTGGCCTTTGAATTTGCTGTAGGTGCCTTTCTCTCAAACGGACTGCATGCTCTATATGGTCGCTGTAGGTCTTCACCCAACTGTTCTTAATACCTTTGTTGTAAGTACCTTTCATTCATGCTTTTAGACCACAGATTGACCAGTTGAAAAGGGGATTAGACCATTGTAGGAAAGTTTAAAATAATAGGGGTAGTAACTTGGCTTTGACAAGCCAAATTACTAACAATTCTGGCGACTCACAGGGTTTGACTACCCTATTGGTCAAAGAACTCAGAAAAATTAATTGTAACAAGCTTGAACATGACTAAAAATTGAAAAACTGGAGACCAATACAATTAGGAGAACTGACTCAACAACATTGTGCACATGTGCACTTAGAGGAAAGAACAACAACGAAACAGAAAGGGGAAAATGACAAAGACTAAAAACATGTGCTAAAAAACACTTAGAGGAATGGAACTATGATTATGTACAAAGGAGTGACTCTCCTAATAACAGTATTTAAGAAAGATTCAATTCACAGGAATGGGAAGCTCCTCTCCACTCAATTTGGATAATTGAAAAGCATTGTTCTTCTTACAATCAGTAATAATATAAGGTCCACTCCAAAGGCTATCAAATTTGGAGTGCCTACTTGGCTTTGCACGTTTCTCATCCCATTTGAGAACTATGTCTCCTTGTTGGAATATTTTTGATGAAGCTCTCTTGTCAAATGTCTTCTTGATTTGCTATTGATTGGTCCACATGATATGCATAACATCACCTCTAGTTTCTTCTAACTCTCTCAATTCATTCATTCCTACCTCCATGGCATCATTTTCCAAAAGCTCCAGCTGGTGTGCAAGCTCCAAATAAATAGGCAGCCTTGCTTCTCTTCCATAAACTAGGAGATAAGGTGAATGGCCAATAGCCTTCTTAGGGGTGATTTTATTAGCCCATAAAGTGGTTTTCAATTTTGTATGCCAAGATCTTTAATCATCCTCCATTGTTCTTTTGATGATCCGAATCAAATTTTTATTAATAGATTCAGCTAGCCCATTACCCTGTGGATAGTAATTAGATGATGAAGACAAGTAAATACCATGTTCAAGAGCCCATTCACATATCTTTGTACTGCTGAATGCTAAAGCATTATCTGATATAATAGTAGATGGAGCTCCAAAACGAGTGACTAGGCTCTCATAAAATTCAAGTACGGAATTCTTATTTGCCTCTCTCAAAGGTACTGCTTCCAACCACTTGGTGAAATAATCTATAACTGTCAAAACCCATTTATGACCAGCTTAGATGAGGGATGAATCATGCCAATGAAGTCCAAACCCCATTGCATGAATGGTTGTTCAACCTGAATTGGCTTTAATGGCATAGCTGCTAGTCTCTGTTTTCCTACAAACATTGCACATTTTGAACATTTCCTAACCCACACATGTGCATCTCAGTATAAATTAGGCCAAAAATAACCAGCTCTAATAATTTTTGCAGCTGTAGTCTTGGCTGCAAAACAACCTCTAGAAGGACTATCATGAAATTGCTCAAAAAGTTTGTCAAATTGACTAGTTTCTACACACCTTAGAAGCATATCTCCAATGTCCTTTTTGAAAAACACTTCATCAATCAGGATATAGGGCACTTATTGCAACCTGAAGTGTCTTCTTTGTGATGCATTCAAACCTCTTGGCTAATCCTCGCTCCAGTTGAAACAATGGGATTTTCTCACGAGGGTGGGTGCCTCAATGGTGAGAAGAACCTCCAGAGAAGGTTGGTTCTTGTAAGATGTATTTATGAAGATCTCAACTTCTATGCTACAAACTGCCTGGGGAAAATGAAAGAAATAACTTGAAAGAAACTTTTAGCTAAAATGGTGATACACCTAATTTGCTTGATCCACTCAAATTGAGTCTCTGAGAACACTGATTCAGACAAGGAAGATGCAGAACTTCAACTCCAATTGATCAATACACAAGTATTTCACGAAAAGGTTCTGTCTAATAATCTAAGCTTGAGGAAAATGGAAAGATAGGCCTGATGAAAGGCACTAAACGACTAATATCCACTATAAACTCAACAAAGACATTCAAACACAGAACGTGACTTGCATAAATGACCAGCTAGTAACTAAGTACGAATCCAGATTTGACAAGGAAGAAAGAAAATCTCACTTAAACAAATCTATAACAATAGTACACTATACCAGCTGCTGAAAATTGAAAAAACACAGTCCTCTTCTCATTGATTTGAAAAAAGGTTATAGCACAATCTTTGGCAAAAGTTTTCTTGCCAAAAGAGGGATAAAAAATCTAAGGTTGAAAAGCTATTAATATAGAAAATTACAAAAAGCCAAGAGATTGGCGTTGGAAAATAGAAGAAGAGCTAAATCCGTCCAACTCAACCTTTACAAAAGTCTATTTTGTCTTCTTCTTTGCGTGAAAGCTCCTAGGCGTTAGAGTTGGACGGTGGAATCATACTTTTGACTTTTCTTGTGCATGTTCAATTGAAACGTGTCTAAAATTAGAAACTAGCTCTTTGGTGTTGAAATGGATGGTGGCTAAGCTTAGGCTATTTTTTATTTAGGCATCATGCATGGAACGTTATGGACGGTAGGCTAATTTTGACAAATCAAACTCTTATGATGCAAAATGCTACACCAACCTCCAAATATGGACTTCCTCTTGAGTTGTTTGAACGTTTGAAAGCATGAGTTTGACCCGAAGATGAGCTTGAGTTCACAACCAGTCAACTGAAGCTTTCACTAGTCAACCGAAAATAGCCTTTGCTTGCATGGATTTCCGCATTGACTCCGTCTCTTGTTTTGGTCTGCATGTTTGTGTCGTGTCTATTTTTGGCGAGATTCTATATTTGGATTTATTTTGTCTTATATTAGTCTGTATTTCCTCAGATTTCTTGGCTATCTCCTTAGCCTTTATTTCTGGGTTTTTCGTTGACTTTATACTTTTCTCTTTGTTTTTTCTTTGGACTATCCCCTATTGACTCATCTTTTTTCTGCGGCCTTTTGTGTATGCAATTTTCCCAAACTTTATTCTTTCAGATCTCTGTTGGCTCATTCTGCTGTCATCTCCTTGGTTTTGTTCCTTCAAATTCTTTTGGACTTTTATTTTGTCTCATTTTCTGTGGAAAAAATGTCTGCCCCTGGCTTCTATTTATCTCAGAGTTTTTGTTTGCATTTTTCCCGAATTAATCCTTCGGACAAAAAGTCCAAAGGAATTCCTTCGGACTTTTTGTCCGAAGGATATCCTTAAATTTTTCTTTTTTCCTTATTTATATTTCCTCGGGCTTTTTGAAGGGCACCCGGGCTTTTGAAGGGTGCCTTCCGAAGTCTTCCCAAAGGGCAGGTGCCCTTCGGGATTTTTGCCTTGATCCTTTTCTGCCAAGTGAATTTCCCGCGGCTCTTCTAAGTGAACCTTCCCAAAGGGTACATACCCTTCGGGACTTTTGCAATTGTCCTCTGAGAGCTCTTTCTTTCGGACAAAAAGTCCGAAGAAATACTCTTCCTCTTACAACGCAGAAAAATATTTTGCTTAGACAAAATAAATGAACTTACAGCGTGTATCTCTTGGCTTTTGTCTGTACGTGATGCTTAGAAGAGGAGAAAAACCCTTTCAAACTGTTGTAGATGACGTTTTTAGAGGGAGAAAAAACCCTCTTAAAACTGCTGCATGTGTCCTTTTGAACGAACTGTATGCTCTATATGATCGCTGTAGGAGTCCATCAGAATTTCCATGGTCGTAGGAGACCTTTTCGTCATCATTTGCATGGTTGTATTTGTACATTGTGTTCGCTGTAATCAAGAAAACTCCTTGGAAACCTCTGAATGACAAAACTTCACCAGGCTGTAGATGACCACTTGGGTGGCTGTAAATGCACATTTAAGGACCCCAAAACTGATTCACAAGACAAACTTGGCACCATAGCAAAGTTCCGAATAGTAGGGGTGACAATTTGCCATGTGGGGGCAAAATTGTCAACATGGCCATCCATAAAAATGCAGCAGTTAAGGTAATTCAAGTTACTAGGATATATGAGCTTAGGGGGATGGTCCTTTGATTGCAATGGCAACAAGAAATTGCTTGCCCCCCCCAAAAAAAGAACATTTATTTAAGCAAATCAATAGTAAATGCAAGGTCTGTTGAGCACAGACTAATATTGAGAGGGGGGGTGAATCAATATTATATATTCTTTTATTTTCTAACACTTAATTACTTATTCCAATTAAGATATTCAAAGCAATCAAATCAAAACACAAGATAACACAATGCAAAGTGACACTAGTTATACGTGGAAACTTTTCTATTCGTAGGCACCAAATCACAACATAAGATAACACAAATATTCGTAGGCACCAACCTATTGGAGCACCAACCCCAAATACAATTTTGTAGGCACCAACCTATAAGAGCACCAAGCCCTTTTGCGGAGCACCAACTCAGCAAGAGACACCAATCTCTTCAAGACGAAAGCACCAACCTTCTCACAAGAATCACTCTTCTATCTCTGATTTGTTGGTAACACAATGGATGATAGAACACTACTTTATTTCCTTACGATTCGATCTACACTTGAGTGTTTTCGTTGCTATGCTTTGCCTTATACTTGCTGATTTTTTTTTTTAATATTTTCACAAAAATCTGCCTTCAAATATTTATGCTCTTCTTTTATATCTTCCACTTTCGAATCTTCAAATTTGCCACTCGTTATGCACTTATTTACCCACGGAAAGTCACAAATTAAGGTTGTGACTCTTCAAACGAAAATGTCCATTTGAATGGTCACAACTCCTCTCAATCGGTTGACCAAGGTTGGGGGCTATTTTAACCTTAAAAACTCTCCAAAAGGGGGCGTCCTTCCTCAAGAGGCACCTTTTCACATGGGCTGCCATGAGTTTTTCATTAATGATGGTCTTTAATTTAAAACGCAACTATATATGTGCCTTTTAAAAAATTGTGTTTTCATGAATGCTAGGCCCTTCAAAATTTGAGCACTAGAATATATGTATTTTATCCTCAAATGGGTCGGCGTTAGATTTCGAAAATGACAATCTTGTTACGGAAAATTTCCGTCCAATATTTATGTTACTTTTTGACAGATTCGGTCACTTCCGTCAAGAATTATGTTTACCTTTAGAAACACTTTTGTAATAATTTCCTTTGACACTTCTATTTTCATTAGACATTTCCGTCAATGTTTCCCTTTGACATCGATGACAATATTCCAACAATCTCCCTCTTTGTCATTGATGGCAATCTACTCTTCCTTGTTGCAGTTCTCTTCCTTTGCTCCCCTTGAATCAATTCTCCCCCTTTGACATCAATGTCAAAGGAATGTACCAACAATGTCTCTTACCAACAATGGAGCTGAATAATGCAATGATTAACTCCCCCTCAACATATGCTTCTCTTAGCTGATTAATGGCTGGATGAAGAATGAATCACTCTCAACTTCTTCCATGGCATTAGTAAACACCCACTTAGTACCTATCACATTTTTGTCCTTTGGCCTAGGGAGAAGCTCCCATGTCTCATTCATCTCTATTTGACATAATTCTTCTTCCATGGCATTGATCCAATGCTCATCATTGTTGGCTTCTGAGAAACTCTTGGGTTCTATCTTAGACAATAGAGAGAAGTTTATACTTTCTGATGTATTTATAAACCTCCTAGTTTGCACCTCGGTATCAAGATCCCCAATGATTTGATTTTCAGAATGATTCTTCTGAACAAATCTAGATGGTGCCCTTGTATATTTTCGTTCTTCTTCTTGACTTTCTTCTTCAGGTTTTTCTTCTTCTTTTTCTTCTTCCTTGAAGACGGATTTTTCTAATTGAATATTTGTTGGTATACTTGTTTAGGCTTAGTGTCATTCATTCTGATGTTAGTACTTTCAACTATTTTTTGTAATCTTTTATTGTAGCATCTATAAGTGTTACTCCTTGAGGAGTATCCAAGAAAAATACCTTCGTCTGCTCTTGAGTCGAATTTCCCCAAGTTCTCATCATCGTGCTTAATGTAGCATTTGCTTCCAAAAGCTTTGAAGTATTTCACCAAAGCTGGTCTGCCCTTCCACAGTGCATAGGGTGTTTTGTTGTTGTTAACCTTGATTTGTCCTCTGTTTAAGATGTAAATTGTGGTATTTATTGCCTCTCTCCAATATCTATCTGAAAGCTTGGATTCATTTAGCATTGTCTTTGCCATTTCTTGCACCGTTCGATTCTTTCTCTCTACAACGCCATTTTGTTGTGGAGTCCTAGCAGCTCAGAAATGTCTTTTTATTCCATTCTCTTCATAGAAATCATTGAATTCATTTGAGAGGAACTCACCTCCTCGATCTGATCTTAAGCATTTGATCTTTAACTCCTTTTCATTTTCCACCATAGCTTTAAATTTTTCGAATGCTTCAGATTTTTCTTTTAAGAAAGTGACCCATGTCATTCTAGAATAGTCATCAGTGAGCAACATGAAGTAGCTCTCACCTTGACAGCTTTGTACTCTTGTTGGTCCACAGAGGTCTGTATGAATCAGCGCCAGAGGCTTGGTCGTTGAGTATTCTTTTGACTTGAAACTGAGCCTTGTCTGCTTTCCATGCTGACATTGTTTACACAGGGTGTCCTGTGGTTTTGTAATTTTCGTCATGTTTTTGACAGCTTGTCTATTGCTGATCTTCACAAGATTGTCAAAGTTCATGTGGCCCATTCTTTGATGCCATAGCCAATTTTCGTCAATTTGGCTCATGTAGCATTTTTCTCTTTTTACTTCATTGAGTATGTACAAATTATTTGATGTTCTGTTTGCATGAGCAATAGTTTCCCTGTGTCTGCTCTCCTAATCTCACAACCTTGAGCATAAAATGTGAGTGTGTGCCCTTGATCACACATTTGACTGACGCTTAATAAGTTATGCTTCAACCCTTCAACATACAAAACATTTTTTGTTTTCGTCCTTCCATTATCAAAGTTGAGGGTAACTTTTCTGGCAATCCTTGTCGTAACATTATCCCCAAACTTCATTGTACATTTTTTTTTTAAAAGTAAGAAACTTACCTTTATCTCCTGTCATGTGGCTTGAACATCCACTGTCAATATACCATTGTTGTGCTTCGTCTTGTGCATGGAACGTTATTTGCATGAGCATGGATTTTTCTGTTTCTTGACCAACTTCTTGCTTCTCTTTACATATTTTTGTAGATTTTTTCTTCTTTACCACAAGATTATTCACTTTCTTATTTTGTTTTGAATTTCCTACAAACACACTTCTACAAAATCAAGCTATGTGTCCATAGTTGTTGCAATTATAGCATATGGTATTATTCTCATTGTAATCCTAGAGTGGGGCAAATGAGTTATAACTCCTATTGAAACCTCCATAAGTAGTCTTTCCATTGTTCCATGAATATTCATTCCTTACGCGAGTCTTACATTTTATTGCTCTATGCCCAAAATAATTGCAAGAGTAACAATAACCATAGAATGAGTTTGTGTACCTTTTCACATGGTTCTGTCTTGATTGAAATTATCCTCTAAAATCTTTAACTGGAATGTTCTTCCCTCTATTTTCTTTATGGGGAGGATTGACATGCTCATTTTTCACATGATCTGATTTCTTGTCACTTATGCTTACTGAATTTTTGAGTGCATCAGCATAGGTCTTAGGCTTTTTTGCATCTGCCCCTTTTGTTGATTCTGTAGGTATCGAACTTTGCCTTTTTTCGGTGTTTTTTTGGTTCTCATCATAGCCAATACCAAACTTAATGGATGGTGATCTTTGGGTTTTTAGAATGTTACCCAATACTTCGGTACTCTTTTCAAATTTTGATATGTTTGTCAACTCATTGGCTGTTCTCTCCAATTCTGATTTCAAGGCAATGCATTTGTCTTCTTTTGTTTTCAATTTGGCTCTTATCTCATCCTCGATTCTTTTCATCTCCTCTACTTGTGTCTTTAAGCTTTTTAGAATCTTATCTGACTCTTCATCCATCCAAGTTATCTTTGTTTTCAGATCAGTATTTTCCTCTTCATATTTTCGAAATTGAACCTTTTGTTTCGAATTCTTTTTCTTTAGCAACTTTCTTCTAGATTTACCTCTCCATTTTTGATTTCATCCTCTTCTTCCAAGGTGTTTGTATTAGAAGATTCGGTTTTCACTTCAATTGCCATAAACAAGGTTTCCTCCCTATCACTGTTTGATATTTATTCATAACTCTCTTCAGCTGAGCTAATATCCCTTTTGGAATAGAGACTTTTCTTATACTTACTGGAGTTTTTCTTATATCCACCTTGTTTGAAGTTCTTCTTGAATTAAGGCTTGCTTTCCTTCTTTTTCCTTTCGTCGTTAGTATTTTCCTCATCTTCACTTTCATCCTTATGAGGACACTTGGCAGCAAAATGACCTATCTTACAGCAATTAAAACATTTGAATGGTGACTTACCTTTGTATTTCCCGGACCCCTTTTTGAGCATCCTGACAAATAGTGCCTCCTCATCCAATTCGTCACTGGTATCATCACTTGATTCAAATTCCTTGTTTTTTTGCCTTCTTCAAGGCTTTGAATGTTGCTTCCCTTTTTGACGGCCTTTCTTTCTCAATCCGCATCTCATATGCCGTGAGAATACCATGCAACTCATCCATTGTGAGTTTGTCCAAGTCCATTTCTTTGATCCTTGAGATTTTTGCATCAAATGTTAAAGGTAGAGATCTAAGTACTTTTTAGACAATTGCAGATTCTTCAACCTTTTCGCCAAGTCCTTTGATGATATTAATAATTTCATCTACACGAAATAGATAGGCCACAATGTTTTCATCCTCTTTCATTTTCAAGCTTTTGAATTGTTTCCTGTGAGTTTGAATCTTGGCCATCTTTACTTTGTTATCTCCCTCATAGATGGTCTTAAGTTCATCCTAGATCTCTTTAGTCAAGTCGCACTTCATTACTTTTACAAACTTAGATTCTGATAAGCCACACAAAATAGCATTCACGGCTTTTGCATTGTTTTCACTGGGCTTTTTCCCAGCCGTATCCATTGGTGGAGTTTGTGGTGTCGTGTATCCATCCATAACAACTTGCCATATATCAAACCCTAGGGCCATTAGATAAGTCCTCATTCTTATATTTCAGAATGCGTAATTTGTTCCATTGAACAACAGAGCCTTGTTTGTGGAGAAACTTTCCTAAACTTGATAACTGGCCATGTGTGCTTGTGGGATCTACCTACCAGTGGTTAAATTGATCCTGAAGGAACCAATCTGATACCATTTGTTGAGCACAGGCTAATACTGAGAGGGGGGCAAATCAGTATTATATATATATATTTTTTTTCTAACACTTAATCACTTATTCCAATTAAGATATTCAAAGCAATCAAATCATAACACAAGATAACACAATGCAAAGTGACACCAGATATATGTGAAAACCCTTTAGGGAAAAAACCACAGAGAAACTTTCTCAATATAAATATTTGTAGGCACCAACCTTCAGGAGCACCAACCCCTTTTGCCGAGCACCAACTCAACAAGAGATAGCAATCTCTTCAAGTCGAAGGCACCAACCTTCTCAGAAGAATCACTCTTCTATCTTGGATATGTTGCTAACACAACGGATGATAAAACACTGTGTTATTTCCTTTCGATTTGATCTACACTTGAGTGTTTTCGCTACTATACTCTGCCTCATACTTGCTGATTTTTCCTTTTAATATTCTCACAAAAATCTGCCTTCAAATATTTTTGTTCTTTCATATCTTCCACTTTCAAATCTTCAAATTTGCCACTCGTTATGCACTTATTTATAACCCATGGAAAGTCACAAATTAAGGTCGTGACTCTTCAAACGAAAAGGTCCATTCGATCGGTCACAACTCCTCCCAATAGGTCGGCCAAGGTTGGGGACTACTTTAGCCTTAAAAACTTTCCAAAAGGGGGTGTCCTTCCTCAAGAGGCAACTTTTCACATGGGTTGCCATGAGTTTTTCATTAATGATGGTCTTGAATTAAAAATGCAGCTATATATGTGCCTTTTAAAAAATTATCGTTCCATGAATGTTGGTCCCTTAAAAATTTGAGCACTAGGATATATGTATTTTATCCTCAAATGGGTCGGCTTTAGATTTCGAAAATGACAACCTTGTTATGAAAAATATCCGTTTGATATTTCCGTTACTTTTTGATGGATCCGGTCACTTCCGTCAAGAATTCCGTTTACCTTCAAAAACACTTTTGTAATAATTTCCTTTGACACTTCCGTTCTTATTAGACATTTCTGTCGATGTTTCCCTTTGACATCAATGACAATATTCCATCAAGGTCTAGTTTATGGAAGCCCCGCCAACCTACCATTGCGGTTGCTACTACGGAAAATATCAGATGTAGTTGCAAGCATATTTGTGGAATAGAGGGGCATGCATGTCCAAGGGAAAAAGATTTCAGAGACATATTTTGTTATTGATAGACGAGGGGATCTGCTCTTTTGTAAAAAGAATGTGCATTCTCAGCCCGAAGAATTTGATACAATCCTTACCAGTGATGTCAAGATTAAGCTGGTTGCTGAGTGGCTAAATAAAAGGGCTATCGTTCTCAACTTTCTCTATACGATGTATACTAAAAATTGAAAGCCGAGAAGATGGAAGGCGGAAATCCTCTTAGGGCTTGGGTAAAGGATATGTTTGTGTTGTTCTGAACAAGGAGGCAGTCCAAATTGTTTATCGAAATGGAGTTTGGATAATTTCTAGAGCTTTTTCCTGTGTTCAGCCCGTGGCATGAGGATTTCAACACAAAGCTTGCTTCTTGGCATAAATACTCTCTTAAGGATGGAGTTCCCTCACTTATCGGAACACTTTTGGGATCAAATAGAGAAGATTGTCTATCACTTTCGCTGATTGTTTGTGGGCAATAAATGAGGGTTTCACTCTTTGTGAACTAATGCTAGAGTCTATGTGGAGGTAGATGTCTCAAGGAGGTTGCTGTTTGAGATTCAGTTCTTATTCAATGGGTTTCCATTCAAAAGATGTTGAATCTTAATATTCCCAGTTGTTTCGTGTGCTAGTCTCCCTCTCATTTTATTAAAACCTGCCCTTTCTATGTCAAAGAAAACACTCAGCCTTTGATGTTCAAAACAAATCTTTTGAGAATGATAAAACCATAATCACAATAAAAAATTGCAAATGATTCTCATGGGTGGCAATCTAAAACAAAAAAGAGGAAAAAGTATGTCTCAACAACGTAAAACATCTGAGTCTGCATGAGTAAAAAATGGGTTCCAACTAGAAACACTCAAATAAATGTTTCCATATTCGTGAACTAGGGCGAAATCACAAGTGGCACATTTTAGTTCATAGGATAATTTTGGAGGTAATGACTGAAATTAGACACAGTGGAAAACAATGGAGTCACAACAGGGGAGACCCATGGAGACCCAACAAAATGCATAAATGAACCAAGCTGAACAAAGATTAGTTCCTTCATATCAGTCAAACCATAGCTGAACCAAATTCTACATGGAACCTTGCAGACAAAAAACATGGTAGTCAAACATTCTTTTCAGTATTTGAGTAGGAATTTGAGGTAAATTTTCCATGAAGCCAAAAATATTATTCTAAAATTTTAGGGAAGCATCTTGAAGTGGTAGACAAGCAGTTGTTCTTATTTGTGACTAATTGCTATACCCTTAACTTTTAACGTGTATAGGGATATGTGTGGCCAACTTGTGGCTAGCATATCCCTTAATTAAGTCATATGATCATTTCTAAAGTTTCATATTGGTAGTAGGGTCGGCCTAGGGTGTGTTGATAGCATATTTAGGATATATAGAAGAGGTAATGATTAGTAGTTGATCATCATATTGTAAATTCTTTTCTTATTGTAAGGTTGTGGAGGTTACCCCCTCGAAGTGGCTTGTCATTTATTCATATATTGTGCTCTATTTCAGTCATATTTTGATCTATTGTTGTTATTCTACTTTATTTGAGAAGTCTTTTCGTTACAAGTGGTCTCAGAGCTTTGATTTAGGCAACAATGTGGACGAAACCCTAATTTTTGAGAATTGATTATATCTTGCAACTTGTTGCGATTTTTTCTTTTTTTTTTACCGGTGTTGGAGAATAATTCAAGGACGCTATATTAAAAAAAATTAAGGTTTGGTGATCATTTGTGAGCGAGTTAATGTGGTTGTAGGGTTTTTCATAAATTCTTTCTATAGGCTGCAATTTAAGATTTTTTATGATTTCTTTACTTTTTCAAAACGCTTGCAAAAATCTAGTGGGGGACCGTTCTTTGAATTTCTAGATTTGAAGCCAACATAGGTCTGAAACCTCTTGGTCAAAATTCGGTCAAAGGTGAAAATCAAAGTCGGCATTGTCAAGCCTTAATATGATAGGATTACAAACTAGGGGCCAAGGCAAGGGTTTCGAAACTTCAAGTAAAACTCCTAACAAAAAAGGGATGGAGTCAAAAAATGGGAATTGGTGGGTGTTTTGTTCTAGGCTTTTTTTCAACAGATCACACAGTGAGCCAGCTTGACCAACTATACAATAATCAACAAAACCAACCACCTATCACCATTGCACAACCCAACTAGTGTGGTGGCGAAGCTCATGATGGCTTTTCAAAATAATAAGCAAAACCAACCACCTATCATGATTGCATAACCCAATTAGGGTGGATCTTCCAGCCAGCCCAATCCAAGTACATCATAGCCACGAAATGTGATGCCAAATGTGGAAATGCTTAAGTTCGATGGGAAGGATTTGATTACCCAAATCAACCAAATGGATAACTTTTTTGATGTACAACAGATGTTGTGTGGACAAAAGGTAGTAATGTAATCCTTATATCTAGAACCAGAGCAATTCATTTGGTATCGATGGTTGTGTGCACAAAAGAAAAGGCTCTCAATGTCACTTGATCAACATTTTTAGAGGAGCTTCAAACACACTATAGTAGTAGGGTAGCAAAAAATTACTTCAGCCAATTAGCAAAGCTTTGTCAAACATGGTTGGTCAAAGATTATATTCATCAATTTCAGAACATGTCTTTGTGTGTGGAGACAATTATGGATGAGAACCTGAATGACTTGTTTCTTGGTGGTCTTAAGGACGACATTCAACATGAGATACACATGTTTAAACTGCTTAATGTTTCTAATTCTATTATCATGGTGCGCAGGGTAGAGGAAAAATTCTTATCCAACAAGTGGCAGACATTCACTAACATCAAAGATCATGGCATATCGACACCATTATTCCCTTCGCTACCTGGTTGACACCTCAACAAATTGAAGAAAAAAGGGCAAAAAGGTTATATTTTAATTGTGATAGCAAATATAGTCGAGGACATAAATGTGTCGAAAAGAAGTTATTTTACATTGAGGGTCCCAATGAAGAAGAGGACAGAGGAACATTAGGGATTGATGATGAGCTAGAGGATGAGTTAGGAGATCCGCAACCAACAATCTCTTGCCATGCATTTTCTGGTATTAGCACCCCAGAAACCCTCAATGTAGTGGGTTTTTTGAAAAAACAGAAGGTGACTATATTGATTGATTCAGGTAGTACTCAAAACTTCACCAACCATAAGTTGGTTGTGCGCTTGAATTGTTTTGTTTATCTAGCTTTAAAATTTTAGGTTATGATTGCAGATAGGGGTACAATCAGTTGCTCAAGGAAATGCCATAATATTAAACTCACCATGGGGACTACCTGCTAAATTGCCCTATGTTTTCCATTTCTATCGGAGTAGACATTGTATTGGGAGTCCAATGGCTCACTATCTTGGGAACTATTGACATGACCTTCCAAGAGTTGTTTAAGTGCTTTCATTTAGAGGGTGAAACTTTTGAATTGCGCGGGCTGCGTGCAAAGTCTACACTATTGGTAAGCTCTCATCAAATGTAAAAGATGCTTAGCAAGGGTGCAGATGGGTTTGTCGCACAATTGTTTTCATTGGAGGTAGGTCAACAGTCAGTTGTTTTTGGTGATATGCGAAAGGGATTGCCTCCCAAAAGAGATCATGATCATGCTATTCAACTAGTACCAAGGAATCAACTACATGTGCAAAAAAGTGAGATTGAGAAGAGGGTACAAGAGATGTTGGAAGCAAATTCTACTATATTGAAGACTTCGGAAATTAACAACATGCAACAAGAATAGATTGTGGGTCATTTACAAATGTCATTCAGTGCAAAAACAAATATTTTTGTGGAGATCGCGAGACGCTGATTGCGTCTAGGGTCAAACATTCTTTTTTCCTCGTTTAAATCTTTAAGTGTCGCCATTTTTATTTTTCTGGTTTTCTTGGTGGTGATTCTAATCCTGGCCCTGCAATAGTTGCATTTGCCCTTTGGGACAAACGTGGAACTTTTGATTTTTTGTCTGCCCTAGGGTCTTGTTCACCCTTTCAGTTGCCGAAGCTGCAATGAGTATGGACATCTGGTGAAGGACTGTCCTATGAAAGTCCCTGCCCAAAAGATGGAAGACAAAAATCAGGAAGAATTCATAACTCTGAAAAAAAAGAAAACTGTGAAGAACGTTGTTACCTCAAATTCCATTGGCAACAATGAAAATCAATTTGCTAGTCTTCAAATGGAGAATGAAGAAACTGATAATGAAGATATGATGGATTCACAAGTTCCTGAAACTCAAATGCATGAGCTTGTTCCTCACGAGGGGACTAAAGATTTTCCGAATGCTGATCAACTATCTTTAATTCTTGTTAGCAACTAGTTGGACAATTCTCATAAATAAATGAAAAGCTATCAAAGGAAAACAAAATTTGAAGAGTGATTTGACCTCATTAAATCTCATCACGAAGGGGATGTGAAAGCTTTAATACTTGTGCCCAATATTTTTGAATTATAGAATGCAGATTTGGTACTAGGAGTTAGTCAAGAAAATAAAATAAAATGAGAATGGATAAAAATGTTAAATCGGGAAGGAAATCTAATCTGGTACATTTCCAACAGGGACATCAAAGGTTAAGCTCTATAGGAAAAGTCAAAGATTTGGCCCATATTTTTATTCAGTCATCCGAGTGAAGGTTTTAACCTGGAATATATGAGGGTTGAAAGGTAGCCTGTTGAAGATTAATGAACTTAGACAAATGATCCAAATTGATACACCTCAGATGCTCTTTCTTCAAGAAACTAAGGTTTCACATGAATTAATGGATGTATTAGTAGAAAGGATATGGCCTCATACTCAGGTGCTCTCTCTTAGTTCTTAGGGGGCTTCAGGTGGGATGTCTTGTATATGGGACCCGAAAAAGCTCATAGTGATAAATTCTTGTGGAAGTAAAGGAGTTGTTCTGGTGCATGCTTTCTCGTGAGAGGAGTCTAAACAAATTCTCTTCCTTGATGTCTATGCCCCTAGTTCTATAGAGGATAAAAGGTTACAATGGCAACCTATTAAACAGATGATCCAATCCTTTCCCGACGTTCCTCTTTTGCTTGGAGGAGACTTTAATACTCCTTTAAACCTTGAAGAAAAGAAAGGAGGTATGGCAGTTTTAGATGCAAGCTCATATAATATGACCACATGCATACAAAAACTTCAGATAGTGGATGTTAAACCTGGTAATGGTATGATGACTTGGTCTAACAAAAGGCAAGGACAAGATTGCATTCTGGAGAGATTAGACAGATTTTTAATGTCAGAATCATGGTGGACAAAAGATTATATTCCAAAAGTGCACATTTTAAATAACGCAGGTTCAGATCATTGACCCATTTGTTTAGAGATTGGGAGGACTTTTCCCTGTCATGCCCCCTTCAGATTTCAGTTGATATGGCTTCGACATGAGAACATCACTAATCTTATTCGACAGTTGTGTAATGAAGGTGAGCCTAAACAGGGAACACATGTACAATTTTGTGAGACAATTGAATTATCTCAAATCCATATTGAAAGCATGGAACTGGATGGAATTTAGAGACAAAGGAAAAAAAGCAACAGATTCATGGTCAATTAGAGGAGATCAACGCTGATATAAGAAACATTGGGATTAATGAAGAATTAGCAAAAAAGGAGATTTCTTTGAACGTTGCTCTACAAGAATGGGAGAAAAGGGAGGGAATTTTGTGGTATTAGAAATCTAGAATCCAATGGTTACAAGTGGGTGACAAAAATACAACATATTTTCATAGATCTTTGTTGCAAGAAGATCTCACAATTATATCAATTCTTTAAGAACAACAAATGGTAAGAAAGAATATTCTTTAGAAGGATTGCAAAATATGGCTACAGATTATTTTTCCACTCTTTTCACTGTTGTCTCTTTAGATGATATGGCACAAAAGGAGGCTCTTGCAGCCATCTCTAAAATTATATCTGATCAGGAAAATAGAGAACTCACTGGTCAAGTTAGTGAAGGGGAATTAAAAAATGTTGTTTTTAGTATGAGAAAAGGCAAAACACTTGGTCCAGAGGGTTTCCCGATTGAATTTTATCAAGTGTTTTGGGACATCATTAAAGATGACCCTCTTCAAGTTGTGGATGAGGTGAGATAGGCCAAAAACATGTTGAAAGAAATAAATAAAACCTTTATAGCCGTAATCCCAAACTCATATGAAGTGGAAAAGATATCATCAGGGTTCAGACCCATAGTTTTGTGCAGTGTCCTCTACAAAATTATTACCAAAATAATGGCAGATAGGCTGAAATCTTTAATGCATAAGATCATTTCACCAGAACAAGGAGGATTTGTTCAAGGGAGGCAAATTCATGATGAAATAATTTTACCCCAAAAAGCTTTACATTGCATGAATATGCAGAAATCTCCTTTCATGTTTATCAAATTGAATCTTTCTAAAGCTTATGATAGAGTTGATTGGGCCTTCTTATGCAAAGTTATGAGTCAATTTGGCTTCTCTCAGGGCTGGATCACATGGGTTCGAGCTTGCTTGAAATCGGTATCATATTTTGTCATTGTTAATGGTAATCCCTCAAAGCTTTTTGGTACTTCTCGAGGAATTAGTCAAGGGGATCCCATATCTCCTTTCTTATTCATCATCTTGGCTAAATGTTTGGGACAATCGATGACTAAGGCACGAAAAGATAAAAAGATAGGAGGTATTATATTGGCTAAAGGAGTGAATCCTCTGACTCATCTAAAATTTGTTGATGCTTCCACACTTCTTGGTAGAGCTACTTGTTTCGAGGCTTCACAAATGCAAAAGATTCTTCAGATTTTTACCAAAGCCATAGGACAACTTATTAATCAAGACAAATTCAAAATAATATTTTTTCATTATTTTGATAGACACAAAGCTCAGATTCTTGATATTTTTAAGTTTACAAAGGGCTCTCTTCCCATTACTTATCTAGGGGTATCACTTGCAGTCACACAAATAAAAGATTGGAATTGGATTCTTAGCAAAGTGAAGATGAAAATGCAGAAATGGACAAATAGATGGCTCTCTTCAGGAGGAAGAAGACTTTGGTTAAGGCAGTATGCCTATTTATGCTTCCTCCATTCTTAATATTTCGGCTGGAGTATGGAAACAGATGGATTCTCTCTTCCAAAAATTAATGTGGAGTGGAGTTCAGGGGCTCAAAAAATGGTCCTTAGTCAAATGGGACATTCTTTGTCAACCCAAATCAGAAGGAGGTTTGGGTTTTCGTTCCAACATCAAATTAAAAAAAAGCCTTAGCTGCCAAACTTGATTGGAGATTGTTGGAAAACTCAAATAGTTTGTGGGCTGTAAATATCCAAGCCAAATATGCTGACAATCATCCTCCTGAAAGAATAATTAGATTGGCTCTTCCTTCCAGAGGATCTCCCTATAATATTCTGTTTTCCAGCTTGATCTTTTACAGTTGACCATTGGCCTATTCCGAAGACCCGTAGGCTACTCGGAGGTTGAAATTGGGTTTCATGTTTTGGTGGTTGCTTTTGTTTGTGGGATGTGGTTTGGTTGTTGGTCTCTTTCTGGGGTTTTCAGAGAGCTTCGCAGGGATGTGTTTTCTCAACATTTAGGAATTTACTATTATTAGTAAGTTCGGGATTGGCACTGGAACGGGATTTTGAGAGTGGGGTTGGATTCGTCTTGTCAAGACCTTTCCAACGAGTTATAGATCATTGGTTTCCGACATCATCTTGGCCTCCGTTTTAAAGTCCATAAATTAAACATTATTATTTAATTTTGGACCTTGGTGCCTAGGCTCAACGACTTAATGTTGAGGTTGAAAAAGAATTGAAGAGGATTATATTATTTTCCCCCTCATGGTTTATCCCCTATGCAAGAGGATTTTAGAGACTCTCAGTTGGAAAAGTATAAAAGGATGAAGAGTGCTCTCATTTCGGTATCGGGAAATCTTGATAATGTTATGTTGCCGGATTGGCCTTGGGATTGCTTCGAGGAATGTATGCCTCCTAGCTTGGCATTGCTTCTCGCTTGAAAGATAGCGACTAGTGGTGAAATAGTCTAGGTTGTGAGTTTACATTGGGATTTATGCATTGTAGTTAGCTTTTGGCTTAGTTCAGTTTTACATATTAGAGTTTTTTCCAGAATTGCATTTTTGTTGCAGCAGATTGATATTTTAATTCATAACTCAAAAAATACCAAAAAGATCCTTTTGAGTACTGTCTACTCTCTGTTTGGTAGGGGCGACCCTTTTCTCCAGTTTGTAGAATTTTTAGTAAAGCTTTGGATTTTTAAGGAGAGGTCGAACTTCTTGCTGGGCTGTACCATTTGCCCTTGCATTAATTTTCGTGCATCAATTAAATAGAGGGTTTTGATCAGCTTTCAGTGTTCTAATTGGTTCGCCATCATACTAGGATCATTATGCAATCCGTCTCATGAGATTTGATTAAGTTTGGAACAAGTTGTGAATGAATCTGTGAGTTTCAGGGCTGTTGTTCGTGCTCAACGAATACAGGACTGTCAAAAATCAAATTATCAGGTTGGCCTCAATATTGTAGTTTCTGATTTAATCTTCTTATTTCATTGAACAAAAACCTATAAATATTGTTGCAGCTCTATTACTTTTCGATTGTATTGATAGCAAGGCATTGTCTAATATATTGTAAGCTGGCAATAGTACTGACAGCAGTTTATGATCTTGCTCTATCAAATTGTAATGCATAACTTTACTTTCAGTATTTGCTATTGTATTTACTCTATCTCCGCCCTATGGTAGCTACTTTCCCACTCTAGGTTAGAAAGCACATTTTGGGTGTTGAGTACTTTCAGCATCACAGTTATTTCTTTCAAGCATTGTAATTTGTAATACTCCGTCATATGGTCGCCTCAACTCCATACTAGATTGAGTAGCACATACTTGGTGTCGAGTTCCCTTTCAGTACTTAGTGTAGAAGACTCTCTGACCATATGCTCGCCATCATCGGCGCCATTCTTGGTTAGAGTTCTTGCATAAGCATTTTGACTAAGATCCTCTGACCAATGCTCACATCTTACCCACATCGGGATCCTGGTGTACATTTTGGTTAGAGTTGCTTCAGCATCGTTTGGGTTTAGCTGCTAACCTTAACGGGTGCATTGGTTTGTATTTGTAATTTGAAAAACAAAAAAAAAATTGGCTCGGAATATTTCACTCCCATTTTGACTATTTTGAGAATAGAAGCTATAATTAAGAGATACTTATTTTGGATCATTTAGAATGGACAAATAGCTAATTTTTGGACTGATTCTTGGGATGGCCAACCTCCTATCATAGCTTAGTTCCCTGATCTCAACCTCTTTTGGAAGCTTTTCACAACAAAGGTTGGGACAAAGTTGCCAATTACAGTTAGCCTTGTAGGTATCATTGGGAGGTTGAAAATTGATGGATTCCTTCCGAGGAATGGCCAGTTCAAATGAATGAAGATAAAAAACAGCTAATTGATTCCATTTTAAAATCAAGATCTTCTTTGAGTCATAAAGAACCAAATATAATAGCGTGGGGGACTAAAGCTACAATAAGTTACTCTGTTTCAAAAGGATGTGCATCCCTTTGTGTGATGATCCGATGCGGGCCCCGCCAGACGTTCCTCCAGCGGTCAGGACGGGTTCCTAGGCAATCGGTTTAAAAGAGTCAACGGCACCACGTATTCCAGGGAATTGCCTCGATGGTCCTTCGGTGACTAGCCATATAGGGGTCTGGAAGAGGACCCAAATCATTCCGGGGCTTTTGGTGTGACGGCCAGTCCTTAGTGGTATCAGAGCCAAGGTCTCGAGGTCGAGACCCGCGGAGCGTGGTGGGCTGTGATGATCCGATGCGGGCCATGCCGGACGTTCCTCCGGCGGTCAGGACGGGTTCCTGGGCGGTCGGTTTAAAAGAGTCAACGGCACCACGTATTCCAGGGAATTGCCTCGATGGTCCTTCGATGACTGGCCATATAGGGGTTTGGAAGAGGACCGAAATCAACCTGGGACTTTTGGTGTGACGGCCAGTCCTTAGTGACTCCTAGATGAAGGTCTTTACAGGGGTCTTTACATTGGTATTAGAGTAAGGGATACTGCTGATGTCAATCCCTGGGTCCCAATGCCAAATTGGAAGTACGTCACAATGCGCACCTGTTGACTTCCACTGTACTATTCTACATAAACCACTGACATCACACCAAGAGTGGTGGAACACCTCATCAGGACCAAAATAGAGTGATGAATCAAACACGTCACCACCAGGATCCCAAAACAGAAAAAACAATCCACTTCCAATGACAACTGGTGGCACCTGTTGCACCATACTGTTTGCAACTGGATCACTAATCTGCCAAAGAGGCTACTCCCTGATACTGGGACCTGTGGGTTATGGACCCAAATGACTGCTAGAAAAGATGAGTATCTCCTAACTCATCTGCAAATGTTGGTGTCCCCACAATACTCCAACTGCCAAGGCTGGAAGAAGAGTGCTCCTGACACCAACTCATAAAGCTAGTTGCACTAATCAATGCAACTGTGGAGGGTTGATCCCTCTCAGCATCAATAGAAGTGGATATCTGTGCCTCTTCCCTCACGAGTGCACCATACAACTGCCTAGCAAGCATGAAAGCACAACCTCTATCATCTGCCCAATTCCTATGGACGTGTTGACTAACCAAGCCATCATACCTACTGCCCCCATAATCATCTTGTAACCATGTATCCGTGTGAAATCTATGTGACATAGAAGTAGCAAACCTTGTTGGATACATAATAGCACGAAGGATAACTGACTGCTGTCCCTGCAAGTCATCATGAGAATACTCTGCTCCAATCCCCTTTTGTCTTCTCTCTAACTGAAACACCCAAAGATGCTCCTCAATCCGTTTGTGCATCCTATCATGATGAGATAATGCTGCAATAATCTCATCCTCCTTCACTGTCAACTGAGTCTTCAAGCTATGAACCACTTCCGCCTCACATGAAGAAACCTCAATCTGTTCTTGTTTCCTCATGTTGGGAATCTTTACCAAGTCCTTCAATTGACCAAACGTCCCGAGATTTTTGGTGTGACGGCCAGTCCTTAGTGATATCAGAGCTTTTGTCCTGCCATCCTGTTGGGTAGATTGGACATTGAATCGGCTAGTTAATCATGGTTACTTCAAGTACTCAGAAGCAGTGGGACAAGAATATGGAGAAGCTTAAACAAAGTTTGAATAAGTTGGATGAAAACCAGAGGAGGATGAATTACTTTCACACCATGCAACCAAAGACAGATTAGCACAGTATATGGCATCCATTTTTAAGGGGTCTACATCACAAAACGAAAAGAAGGAGAAACAAGAGGTATCTATAGGAGGAATATCTAAGAATCTCTACAATGAATTTTCAACAGTTAGTGACCAGCATACAGCTAATCCTATGGAGAGCAAAAATCATACTTACATAGAGAAAGAAATTGAGCACAAGACACTTCATGATGACTTTAAGAGTGAAGAAGAGCAAGTGATGGGTGAAGACAAACCAGTTACATTAGAGCAGCTACATGAAAATAAGGTTTCTGGTGATGCTTCATTAGGTGAGTCTAGCATTGCTTCATCCTATTGTGGCAAAGAATCAGATGGTGCTTCCATGAATGTTATTCATATATATAAAAGTCCATTGAAGGTCCAAGATATTAAGGTGGATGTGAAAGTTGATCCTTTGCTTAGTGGAGCAGCCACTAGTGTTTTGAATACACATGATAGAGACATTTTACAATGGCATGATGTCATCACATTTGTTTGAGGACAGCAGCATTATGTCCCATCATTCTCATGAGATAGGAGCTTGTGATCATGAGAAAGCCAATGATATGATATCACCCATTGATGGCAGCCCTACACCAATTGGTAGACATGAAGATATTAAGCATAAGAAAACTGATTTTGTATATTTTGGCATCCAAGAGGTAAAGAAGTCCGAAAAGATGAATGAAGTTTGGTTGCAAAAAGCCAAAGAGGGTAGATTAGTGGCTGCCAATGCAAGACAACATCTTCAAAAAGTGAAAGAAAAGATCAATCTCATCAACATAGCAAGACAAAAAAGGATAGATAACATTAGAAGACTCTTTATTCACAGAGAGGATGGATCTGAAAATGCACTTTGTTCTAATGATGATGATGAGGTTGATACGTTTGTTCAATTGAAGGACTTGGTAAAGATTCCCAACATGAGGAAACAAGAACAGATTGAGGTTTCTTCATGTGAGGCGGAAGTGGTTCATAGCTCGGAGACTCAGTTGATAGTGAAGGAAGATGAGATTATTGCAGCATTATCTCATCATGATAGGATGCACAAACGGATTGAGGATCATCTTTGGGTGGTTCAGTTAGAGAGAAGACAAAAGGGGATTGGAGCAGAGTCTTCTCATGATGACTTGCAGGGACAGCAGTCAGTTATCCATCGTGCTATTATGTATCTGACAAGGTTTGCTACTTCTATGTCACATAGATTTCACACGGATACATGGTTACAAGATGATTATGGGGGCAGTAGGTATGATGGCTTGGTTAGTCAGCACGTCCTTAGGAATTGGGCAGATGATAGAGGTTTTGCTTTCATGCTTGCTAGGCAGTTGTATGGTGCACTCGTGAGGGCAGAGGCACAGATATCCACTTCTGTTGATGCCGAGAGGGATCAACCCTCCACAGTTGCATTGATTAGTGCAACTGGCTTTATGAGTTGGTGTCAAGAGCACTCTTCTTCCAGCCTTGGCAGTTGGAGTATTGTGGGGACACCAACATTTGCAGATGAGTTAGGAGATACTCATCTTTTCTAGCAGTCGTTTGGGTCCATAACCCACAGGTCTCAGTATCCGGGAGCAGCGTCTTGGCAGATTAGTGATCCAGTTGCAGACAGTATGGTGTAGCAGGTGCCACCAATTGTCATTGGAAGTGGATTGTTGATTTTGTTTTGGGATCCTAGTGGTGACATGTTTGATTCGTCACTCTATTTTGGTCCTGATGAAGTGTTCCACCACTCTTGGTGCGATGTCAATGGTTTATGTAGAATGGTACAGTGGAAGTCAATAGGTGTGCTTTGTGACATACTTCCAGTTTGGCATTGGGACCCAGGGATTGACATCAGCAATGATATGTTTATTTCAACTGCAGAATTGTACAGTTTGCTAAGTTTTGGCAGGTTCTATGGCTGCACCGGTTTTCAGCAAGATTCTGATGCAGTTCCTTACAAGTTCATTTGGGATTCGGGCATTAGTTGTGGGATACTCTCCAGTATGTTGAGGAATCCTTTGCGTGCATCAAGGTTCACTGTTGAGTTTTGTAGCGTGTATATGATGGTGATTACTTGCAGTTGCACTTTTGATCTTTATGTACATGATCTGTTTCAGACGCATAGCTCAGTGGCACATATGCTAGATAGTGTGTATGATAGCTTAGCTTGCGCAGTTATGGGAAGCAAACATTGTCGGTATTCAGAGTTGCTTCCACTTAATGCTTATGCTCCTGCGACACCTGGTGTTGGGGTTGATTTGATTCAACAGGATCTATCAGTTATACTTGTGATAGTGTTACAGGAGTTGATTGGTGACATGAGGGACATTACACAACACTTTCCTTGGGATTCGGGTGGAGTGGTGTTAATTTTGTTGTTGAGATTGCTTGGGGACAAGCAATTTCAGGGAGGGCGGACTGTAATGTCCCTTTTTTAGCGTGATCATGTTTTATGATGGTTTAGCCTATCACTGGCCCTCATAGGTTAACTCAGATGGTTAGAGGGTCTTTTGTGACAGAAACCTAGTTAGTGGATGGTTTATTTCTTCTTCAGAGTTCAGTAAGTTTCAGGGTTGGCCTTTGCAAGGGTTTCAGGACTCTTTCTCTCATACTTACTATTTATAGTAATTCATTCAGTCAGGGTTACTATTTATAGCAGGGTGCTTGAATGGTATATTTCAGCAGTGTTGATTCCGGTATTCAGTTGGCTTGGAGAAATAAGGTGTTTGGCCTAAGTTATGATGTTTAATTATTATTAAAGGTCACTTTAATAATAATTAATATTTTAACGTTATATTTGCACTTTATGGTTTGAGGGGTCATGTGGCATAAAAATGGGGCCATTTCAATTTATTATTTATAAAGTCATATTTTAATATTATTAAAAGTGCAACTAAAATATTATAAGGAAGCTTCTAGATGGGCCGACTTGATGAGGAAAAAAAGAAAAAGTATATTAAGAGGGTCACCCAAGCTTCATATCATCCAGGTATTGATATTTGCTTTTATGTGATTGTTTGGTGAAGGAGCCAGCTAGGGTTTCTGCCATTGAGCCCATTGGGAACAAAAACTCATTGATTATGCAATTTTGAGGTTGTGAAATATCAGCGGAATTATTGCTTCATTGTGGGCTTGATCCAGGAGTCCAATCTGTGCTTAAATTGGAGAAGAAATACACAAAATAGGAGTTGATGCATATCTATTTGCAAATAGTAAGGGTATTAAGAATTCATTGTGGAATACATTTATTGCTGGCTGCTACAGTACTTGTGAATAGTGAAAAGCTACAGTGGCGTGAATAGTGTCATGCTACAGTACCCGTGAATAGTGAAATGCTATAGTGCACATGAACAGTGCATGTTGTTACTGTTAAACAATCTTCAACACATCGACGTGGAAGTTAAGGAAATTGATCATCATTCTCAGGGCGTATTGTTGTCTTGGCTGGGCATGTAAAGTCTAGGGCAGAAACGCCTTTGGCATCTTCACTTCATTACTAAGGGACGGCTAGACTTTATAAAGGCTTCTTTGGGGTTTTTATGGTGGAGACAACATTCCTTGTAGTAGTTCGAATAATATAAGGGTTTACAGTCCGCTGTCAAGATTTCTAGGTTCATTTCCATTTTAGTTTGCATATAGCTAACTCAGTTAAATCAATGCTGAAACAACCTTGTAATTGTGTCATTGAATAATCTTGCATTGTAATCAATCTTCCCTTGGTATGATGAGTCTTGGCAATCGAATTGTAATCAGGTTTATTGAGTTTAGTATGCAAGACAACTGTTTGTCTTAATACATCATTGTTGCAACAACTTATGGGTATTAGTTCTAGTCATAATAAGTTTGCATGCCAACCATTTGTGATAATGCCTATACATTGCCAGTCAATATAATCAGTCGGAAGGCTGCAATAAAGGAGTTTGGAGTTGCATTGAATTGTTTGCAAAATACCTTCTTGCTGTAGGTGTTTATTTGCTTTGGTAGGTTGCTTGCCAAGTGTTTGCATTAATGCCCTTCGCTGTAGTTGCACATCAGCGATAGAGTTGCATTATATGTATATATAACTTGCATTACATCCTCATTTCATTTCAGTCCTTTGCATATGTTCTTTGGAGCTTATTGAATGCATATTACCATCTTCTTTTAAAATACCAAAAGAATCATCAATCAACAAGTTCAGACTTCGCAAGACACGTGTTTGACGGAATTCCTAAGAGCCCGAAACTGAAAATTAAAGGCCAATTCAGCAGGGGTTTTTACATGTACTCTTCATTGTGGGCTATGATACCAATGTAAAGACTCCTGCTGAATTGGCCTTTAATTTTCAGTTTTGGTCTCTTAGGTATTCCGTCAAACACTTGTCTTGCGAAGTCTGAACTTGTTGATTGATGATTCTTTTGGTATTTTAAAAGATGGTAATATGCATTCAATAAGCTCCAAAGAACATATGCAAAGGACTGAAATGAAATGAAGATGTAATGCAAGTTATCTATATATATATATATATATATATATATATATATATATATATATATATATATATATATATATAATGCAACTCTATAGCTGATGTGCAACTACAGCCAAGGGCATTAATGCAAACACTTGGCAAGCAACCTACCAAAGCAAATAAACACCTACAACAAGAAGGTATTTTGCAAACAATTCAATGCAACTCCAAACTCCTTTATTGCAGCCTTCCGACTGATTATATTGACTGGCAATGTATAGGCATTATCACAAATGGTTGGCATGCAAACTTATTATGACTAGAACTAATACCCATAAGCTGTTGCAACAATGATGTATTAAGACAAACAGTTGTCTTGCATACTAAACTCAGTAAACCTTATTACAATTGGATTTCCAAGACTCATCATACCAAGGGAAGATTGATTACAATGCAAGATTATTCAATGACACAATTACAAGGCTGTTTCAGCATTGATTTAACTGAGTTAGCTATATGCAAACTAAAATGAAAATGAACCTAGAAATCTTGACAGTGGACTATAAACCCTTGTATTATTCGAATTCAAGGAATGTTGTCTCCACCATAAAAACCCCAAAGAAGCCTTTATAAAGTCTAGCCGTCCCTTAGTAATGAAGTGAAGATGCCAAAGAAAGGCGTTTCTGCCCTAGACTTTACATGCCCAGCCAAGACAACAATACGGCCTGAGAATGATGATCAATTTCCTTAACTTCCACGTTGCTGTGTTGAAGATTGTTTAGCAGCAATAACATGCATTGTTCATGTGCACTGTAGCATTTCACTATTCATGGGTGCTGTAGCTTGACACTATTCACGCCACTGTAGCTTTTCACTATTCACGAGTACTGTAGCAGCCAACAATAAATGTATTCCACAATGAATTCTTAATACCCTTACTATTTGCAAATAGATATGCATCAACTTCTTGTATTGTGTATTTCTTCTCCAATTTAAGCACAGATTGGACTCTTGGATGAAGCAATAATTCAGCTGATATTTCACAACTTCAAAATTGCATAACCAATGAGAGTTTTCGTTCCCAATGGGCTCAATGGCAGAAACCCTAGCTGGCTCCTTCACCAAACAATCACATCAAAGCAAATATCAATTCCTGGATGATATGAAGCTTGGGTGACCCTCTTAATATACTTTTTTTTTTGTTTATCAAGTCGGCCCATCTAGAAGCTTCCTTATAATATTTTAGTTGCACTTTTAATAATATTAAAATATGACTTTATAAATAATAAATTGAAATGGCCCCCTTTTTATGCCAGATGACCCCTCAAGTCATGAAGTGCAAATATAACGTTAAAATATTAATTATTATTAAAGTGACCTTTGATAATAATTAATCATAACTTAGGCCAAACACCTTATTTCTCCAAGCCAACTGAATACCGGAATCAACACTGCTGAAATATCCCATTCGGGCACCCTGCTATAAATAGTAACCCTGACTGAATGAATTACTATAAATAGTAAGTATGAGAGAAAGAGTCCTGAAACCCTTGGAAAGGCCAACCTTGAAACTTACTGAACTCTGAAGAAGAAATAAACCATCCACTAACTAGGTCTCTGTCACAAAAGACCCTCTAACCATCTGAGTTAACCTATGAGGGCCAGTGATAGGCTAAACCATCATAAAACATGATCACGCTAAAAAGGGGACATTACAGTCTGCCCTCCCTAAAATTGCTTGTCCCCAAGCAATCTCAACAACAAAATTAACACCACTCCACCCGAATCCCAAGGAAAGTGTTGTGTAATGTCCCTCATGTCACCAATCAACTCCTGTAACACTATCACAAGTGATAGATCCTGTTGAATCAAATCAACCCCAACACCAGGTGTCGTAGGAGAATAAGCATTAAGTGGAAGCAACTCTGAATACCGACAATGTTTGCTTCCCATAACTGCGCAAGCTAAGCTATCATACACACTATCTAGCATATGTGCAACTAAGCTATGCGTCTGAAACAGATCATGTACATAAAGATCAAAAGTGCAACTGCAAGTAATCACCATCATATACACGCCACAAAACTCAACAGTGAACCTTGATGCACACAAAGGATTCCTCAACATACTGGAGAGTATCCCACAACTAATGCTTGAATCCCAAATGAACCTGTAAGGAACTGCATCAGAATCTTGCTGAAAACAGCTGCAGCTATAGAACCTGCCAAAACTTAGCAAACTGTGCAATTCTGCAGCTGAAATAAACATATCACTGCTGATGTCAATCCCTAGGTCCCAATGCCAAACTGGAAGTACGTCACAATGCGCACCTGTTGACTTCCACTGTACCATTCTACATAAACCATTGACATCGCACGAAGAGTGGTGGAACACCTCATCAGGACCAAAATAGAGTGACGAATCAAACACGTCACCACCAAGATCCCAAAACAGAAACAACAATCCACTTTCAATGACAACTGGTGGCACCTGCTGCACCATACTGTCTACAACTGGATCACTAATCTGCCAAGAGGCTGCTCCCTGATACTGAGACCTGTGGGTTATGGACCCAAACAATTGCCAGAAAAGATGAGTATCTCCTAACTCATCTGCAAATGTTGGTGTCCCCACAATAGTCCAATTGCCAAGGCTGGAAGAAGAATGCTCTTGACACCAACTCATAAAGCCAGTTGTAGTAGTCAATGCAACTGTGGAGGGTTGATTCCTCTCAGCATAAACAGAAGTGGATATCTGTGCCTCTTCCCTCACGAGTGCACCATACAACTGCCTAGCAAGCATGAAAGCACAACCTCTATCATTTGCCCAATTCCTATGGACGTGCTGACTAACCAAGCCATCATACCTACTGCCCCCATAATCATCTTGTATCCGTGTGAAATCTATGTGACATAGAAGTAGCAAACCTTGTCGGATACATAATAGCACGATGGATAACTAAATGTTGTCCCTGCAAGTCATCATGAGAAGACTCTGCTCCAATCCCCATTTGTCTTCTCTCTAACTGAACCACCCAAAGATGATCCTCAATCCGTTTGTGCATCTTATCATGATGAGATAATGCTGCAATAATCTCATCCTCCTTCACTGTCAACTAAGTCTCTAAGCTATGAACCACTTCCGCCTCACATGAAGAAACCTCAATCTGTTCTTGTTTCCTCATGTTGGGAATCTTTACCAAGTCCTTCAATTGACCAAACGTATCAACCTTATCATCATCATTAGAACAAAGTGCATTTTCAGATTCATCCTCTCTTTGACTAAAGAGTCTTCTAATGTTATCTATCCTTTTTGTCTAACTATGTAGATGAGATTGATCTTTTCTTTCACCTTTTGAAGATGTTGTCTTGCATTGGCAGCGACTAATCTACGCTCTTTGGCTTTTTGCAACCAAACTTCGTTCATCTTTTCGGACTTCTTTACCTCTTGGATGCCAAAATATACAAAATCAGTTCTCTTATGCTTAATATCTTCATGTCTACCAATTGGATTAGGGCTGCCATCAATGGGTGATATCATATCATTGGCTTTCTTATGATCACAAACTCCTATCTCATGAGAATGATGGGACATAATGCTGCTGTCCTCAAACAAATCAGTGATGACATCATGCCATTGTAAAATGTCTCTATCATGTGTATTCAAAACACTAGTGGCTGCTCCACTAAGCAAAGGATCAACTTTCACATCCACCTTAATATCTTGGACCTTCAATGGACTTTTATATGTATGAATAACATTCATGGAAGCACCATCTGATTCTTTGCCACGATAGGATGCAGCAATGCTAGACTCACCTAATGAAGCATCACCAGAAACCTTATCTTCATGTAGCTGCTCTAATGTAACTAGTTTGTCTTCGCCCATCACTTGCTCTTCTTCACTCTTGAAGTCATCATGAAGTGTCTTGTGTTCAACTTCTTTCTCTATTTAAGTCTGATTTTTGCTCTCCATAGGATTAGCTGTATGCTAGCTGTTGAAAATTCATTGTAGAGATTCTTAGATATTCCTCCTATAGATACCTCTTGTTTCTCCTTATTTTCGTTTTGTGATGTAGACCCCTTAAAAATGGATGCCATATACCGTGTTAATTTGTCTTTGGTTGTAGGGTGTGAAAGCAATTCATTCATCCTCCTCTGGTTTTCATCCAACTTATTCAAACTTTGTTTAAGGTTCTCCATATTCTTGTCCCACTGCTTCTGAGTACTTGAAGTAACCATGATTAACTAGCCGATTCAATGTCCAATCTACCCAACAGAATGGCAGGATAAAAGCTCTGATACTAATGTAAAGACCCCTGCTGAATTGGCCTTTAATTTTCAGTTTTGGGCTCTTAGGAATTCCGTCAAACACTTGTCTTGCGAAGTTTGAACTTGTTGATTGATGATTCTTTTGGTATTTTAAAAGAAAATGGTAATATGCATTCAATAAGCTCCAAAGAACATATGCAAAGGACCGAAATGAAATGAGGATGTAATGCAAGTTATATATACATATAATGCAACTCTATAGCTGATGTGCAACTACAACGAAGGGCATTAATGCAAACACTTGGCAAGCAACCTACCAAAGCAAATAAACACCTACAGCAAGAAGGTATTTTGCAAACAATTCAATGCAACTCCAAACTCTTTATTGCAGCGTTCCGACTGATTATATTGACTGGCAATGTATAGGCATTATCACAAATGGTTGGCATGCAAACTTATTATGACTAGAACTAATACCCATATGCTGTTGCAACAATGATGTATTAAGACAAACAATTGTCTTGCATACTAAACTCAGTAAACCTGATTACAATTGGATTGCCAAGACTCATCATACCAAGGGAAGATTGATTACAATGCAAGATTATTCAATGACACAATTACAAGGCTGTTTCAGCATTGATTTAACTGAGTTAGCTATATGCAAACTAAAATGGAAATGAACCTGGAAGTCTTGACAGCGGACTGTAAACCCTTGTATTATTCGAACTACTGCAAGGAATGTTGTCTCCGCCATAAAAACCCCAAAGAAGCCTTTGTAAAGTCTAGCCGTCCCTTAGTAATGAAGTGCAGATGCCAAAGAAAGGCGTTTCTGCCCTAGACTTTACATGCCCAGCCAAGACAACCATACGGCCTGAGAATGATGATCAATTTCCTTAACTTCCACGTGGCTGTGTTGAAGATTGTTTAGCAGCAATAACATGCACTGTTCATGTGCACTATAGCATTTCACTATTCATGGGTACTGTAGCATGACACTATTCACGCCGCTGTAGCTTTTCACTATTCACGGGTACTGTAGCAGCGAGCAATAAATGGATTCCACAATGAATTCTTAATACCCTTATTATTTGCAAATATATATGCATCAACTCCTTTTATTCTGTGTATTTCTTTTTCAATTTAAGCACAGATTGGACTCCTGGATTAAGCCCACAATGAAGCAATAATTCAGCTGATATTTCACAACCTCAAAATTGCATAATCAATGAGTTTCCGTTCCCAATGGGCTCAATGGCAGAAACCCTAGCTGGCTCCTTCACCAAACAATCACATCAAAGCAAATATCAATTCCTGGATGATATGAAGCTTGGGTGACCCTCTTAATATACTTTTTCTTTTTTTCCTCATCAAGTCGGCCCATCTAGAAGCTTCCTTATAATATTTTAGTTGCACTTTTAATAATATTAAAATATGACTTTATAAATAATAAATTGAAATGGCCCCCTTTTTATGCCACATGACCCCTCAAGCCATAAAGTGCAAATTTAACGTTAAAATATTAATTATTATTAAAGTGACCTTTAATAATAATTAAACATCATAACTTAGGCCAAACACCTTATTTCTCCAAGCCAACTGAATACTAGAATCAACACTGCTGAAATATCCCATTCAGGGACCTTGTTATAAATAGTAACCCTGACTGAATGAATTACTATAAATAGTAAGTATGAGAGAAAGAGTCCTAAAACCCTTGCAAAGGCCAACCCTGAAACTTATTGAACTCTGAAGAAGAAATAAACCATCCACTAACTAGGTTTTTGTCACAAAAGACCCTCTAACCATCTGAGTTAACCTATGAGGGCCAGTGATAGGCTAAACCATCATAAAACAGGATCACGCTAAAAAGGGGACAGTACATTTTGCAAACTAAATCCCCACCCCTTGAGGGATATTTTTAAACAGCTATGGAGGAAGAACTTTGGCCAAAAGTTAGCTTCTTTGTTTGGTTACTATTAAGAAGAAGAGTTGTAACAGGGGATAGGCTAAAAAAATGGGGTACAATGGACCCTATAGGTGTACAATGTGCCTATCTGATGAAGAAACCATTATTTATCTAGTTATACAATTTCCTTTTGTGATGCAAATGTGGCAAAACCTGGCTAATTTATTTCAGCTTCCTTGGAATGGAATTTAGGATGTGGAGCAACCTTTTAGAGAATGGGGGAAACACTTAAGAGACTGGCCAAAATTTGGGACCAATGTTATGTAGCAGAATAACTCTTTTATTATGGAATGTTTGGAAGGAATGAAACAAGGGAATCTTTTAGCAGGGAAAAGATAAAGTCAAATATTGTTGAATCCATCAAATACAAAATTAAAATTCCTCAGAATATGTCGGTGCAATGGGTTAACCTTACAAGAAAGTTACCTCTTAATTTGAGTAATCATTAAATGTTTGTTTTTAAACCAAAGAGGAAATTTAAGGGGGAAAGTAAGTTGTCAACGCCCCCTTGTGCATTTGGGAAGTTGAATACAGATGGAGCCTCTAGAGGAAACCCGGGTAAAGCAAGTATCGGTGGAATAGGCAGACTTTTGGATGGATCAATTGTCTTCTTCTTTTCAAAAGGATTGGGTTGTGCACCAAATAATTTGGCTGAAATTAAGGCAGTTTTTAGAGGACTACAAGAAGCAGTTAAAGTTGGATGGAAAAGGATTCAGGTGGAATCTGATTCTCAACTAATCATTAGCCTTTTATCCACTTCGTCATTGAAGAAGGGCACAAATTGGCAAATCATGAGAGAGGTAAAAAAAATCCATCAGCTAAAGGATACATTTCAAGAGATGCACAGGACCAAAGGAGGAATTCTAAGAGAGAGAACTTGAGTTTCTCATAGAGGATTGCCAGATAGTTGATGAAGTTTATAAGTTTGCTCTTGGAATTGAGTTAGCGTGGAAAAAATTCCGTACACTTATTTTGTAAAGAGTTCAATCAAAGGATACTTAGACAAGTATCAAAACGAAGGTCCACAATTTGGAAATAGTTTATTTGAAAGAGCTGTCCATCTTTAAAATGTCCTGACCGTGTACCCCATGGTAGTTAGATGGAATTTATATCAGTTAATATTGACTCATAGAAACTGTTGGGACAGTGTACTAACTATATAATTGTTTGTAACTGCTTTAACTGCTGTTTTGTAATTATAAAAGAAGAATAAAACAAAAAAAAATGAAACTTTTCTCAGAGGCCTTGTTACAAGTTCTTGTTTTACTCAGGGGCATCTTTCAGGTTAAAGATCATAGGTAACTGTGTCTACTATTTTTTCTGGACTATGTGCCTCTCAATGCACTATTTTGAAACCAAGGAATCAAAGTTTTTGTGTAGGATGTCAAAAGAAATTGGATGTTCTGTTCTTCTGATATGTTTTTAATAAATTATTACAGTTTTTCCTCCTCAGACGGTCAATGGCTTGTCAATTATTCTTATCATTGATGTATTATTTGAGAATAGTATTTTATTTCAACGCATCTTTTTACTTTTACACATTGCTGTAAAAGTGGAAACACGTTAGGTCCAAATGCAACTCCTGTGTGGTGCACTTACTCTGTAAATATGTGGACTAGTATTTCAGTTTGAGAGGTTTTAGAAATAACGAGGGAAGCCCCCCTAGAATTGGAAGGATTAAAAGCTTAAACTGCCTTGAGAAGGAAATTTTTAGAGCTAACATATACTTCCATCTTAAATATTGTTGAAAAACAGTAATACCCAAAGTCATTTTAAGTAATAAACCTTCCAAATTTATAAAAATATATGGATAGATATGTTCCAACATATAGGTACACAACTAAAATTTAGTGGTGATCACCCACATTCTTAATTGATAAACCTACAAAATGAACCAAATAATAGAGGACATGCTAAGGTCCCAAGAACCGACATGACAAACATTGTGGGAAGAAATGAAATGAATTTAATTACGCCCACGAGAACTGTCTGTCTTTGGGACCACAGTTTGTTATAGTTGTCACAACCACTTGAAGATGTTAAAATTGAGGGTCGAGTTATTTTTTATAGGTTGTTCCTTCTACTACTGATTTGGATTAGCAGCTCCCCCAACACTTCTATCCTTGTCTCTTCAAATAGCTCCAACATAGAGTCAACACTCAATGTTTCTATGTACCTAACTTGAATGTCCTTGCAAGTTGGGCCTTTGAGGATGAAATACTTCTCTGTTTCTTTTGCACCTATGTTGCAAAAAACACATCCTCTCGTATTCTTCCTAAGGGGTCATCCATCTACTTGTCTTCCATTTGAGCTTGTGAGAATTAGTCCTTATATGAGCTATGAGTATCTTCTCCCTCCATTTGATTTCAGCCCCTATGTATGTTTTTTTGTGATGCTCATAGGTTAGGTCGAATTCTTTTGACATTTCTTGCCTACTTTCTATCTCCACATAACTATTCCGAACTTTTTGTTAAACATAGTTTTTTATTTCTTTGTTAAGGTTTGGGCATTCCTTTGGGCTAATATCCCATCTACTAATCTATTTGTTGATATGCTTCATCCATGTGCCCTTTCTCATTTGCAACTCTTCTTCCCTTGCAACACTAGGCCACCTATCGGTCTCCATTTTTTTTCCCTCAAATAACATAGTAACTTGGTCATAGCAATTACCTTAAATGGGAAAGTGCTTGTCTCTACAAGAAGTATTTCATAGGGGATTGAAGCTTTGATTTTGAGGATTTTTGTAAGTAGGCACTTTTGAATCCTTTTTGTTTGCCCCATTTCAAATCCTAAGTGCCACTAGTCCGCAACTCACATCCACACAACACCACACGGTTGACAAGTAACCCAAATAGAACTTTGGTGGTTTTCTAATCTCACAAATCTACATTCCTACATTTGTTTAGTTGTGCATATAGAACTTTCCATTCACCTTGTATTATTTTCATTCTACATGTATCCTGACCGAGTTTGTTGTGAAAGTCTAGACCAAGATACTTGTATTTTGAGACCACTTCAAGAAGGTTCCCTTCAAATTGGAAGTTGAAATGTTTTTCTTCTTTTTAGGGAGAAGACTAGTATCTTGGTTTTGCCAATGTTATCCTGCATCCCTATTTCTTTAAAAAGAGTTCTAGCACATGTGAGTGGTCTCTCAAACCTTGGGTTGTTTTTGCTCATAAAAATTAGATAATCAGCATACAATTGGATTTTCATCACATATTTGGCCAAGTGATCCCCTCCATCTCCATATTTGTCTATGTATTCTTCTATCTTATCGATATATAACCCAAACAACTTAGGAGACAAAGGGCAGCATTGTTTGACGCCTATTTTAATCACAAAGCACCCAGACAACTTTGCATGCGTTTTGATTTCATCCTTGATTGACTTATATAGTTTGTTAATTGCTGTCCTGTAATGTGTTGGGACCTTTAGTTCCTCCTTTATGCTCCATAATTTGCTTCACGACATTGTATCAATTGCTTTCTTAAAATCTACAAAACAACAATAGACTTCACCTATTTTATCCCAAACCTTTTCAAATACATCTAAGTGTGACACAATGATCTATTGTTAAGTGTTTGGGTCTAAAACCTACTTGCCCCTTTGTTTTCTTTCCTTTTTCCTCAACCCAAGTGCTAATCCTACGTTCTATCATTCTCTCAAATAGTAGTTCCAAGAGGGGATTGATCATGATGGTTCGGTAGTTTGAAGTAATATTAACATCTCGACTTTTAAACAAAGCAATGGTTATGCTAATTGTCCACTCTACTAGGAAGTCATTTTGAATGACTCCATTGGCCATCAAATATTTCTTTGATTTGAGGTGTTAGGATTTCTTCTCCCCATTTTAGATATTCAGCTTGCAAGCTGTCTATGTCATGTGCCTTCCCTGTTGGTAGCTTCTTGATCCCTTGCTTGATATCTCTAGCTATGAAAAGTTTTTCTTTGACATAGATTTTTAGAGGCGTGTCTTTTCCTTTTCACTTTCCTAAAACTTTTTTGAATGCTCCAACCATTGACTTGTTGTAATGTTATTTTCTATTTGGAATTTTTTTCTTATGTAGCTTCCTTCAAAATCTTTTTTGGTCGTGTTTCCCTAAGTACATCAGCGCTTATTTCTTGTTCTTGTTTACTTCTTTTTTTTTCTCACCATTTATGTAATATCCCAAAAGAGGATATTTGGATGCAAAATTGTTTATACCTTAAATCCACAACAAACTGAAATCTGAAATGAATAAATTCAGCCTACCCTAGCTCCCAACAATTTATCCAATTATAAATTTTGCCCTTCAAACCCTAGGCGCCACACTTCAATGGTTTTGCAGGCAATTTTCAACAACCAATTGATTCACAAATCACCACAAAATATGCCAAAATAATTATCAATCTGAAAACACAAATATGTACCTTTTTCTTTATTTTTATGAAGCCCAACTACCACTTGCAAATGATCCTAAAATTCTGAATTTTCTCCCACACTTGCACTTGCTTATTGACTGAATTTCCACTTCAAACCCTTATCATAAATAGCCACGATAATCAGAAAAATATTAAAAAAATTACAGCAAACTTATTGAGCCAAGAAATGACCCCTGCAAGCCCTCAAGGCAAGTCGTCCAAGCCAAGGAAAAATACCAGAAAATTATGAGGTTAATTTTCAGCCTTCCACTAATAGAAACAACCCTCAAAAGCATCAAATTTCATCAAAGAATACTCTGAAAATTATTATGAACCTTGGCATCAATTTAAAGCCTCAAAACATCTGCAAACCACCTCAAAACCCCAATGCTAGCAAGCAGAAAATTAGCAATAAATTTAAGAATATTTGCTTGGCCTTTTTGACCCCAAAATCACATGCAAACCACTCCCAATGCAAGTCACCACACTTGGAATAATTAGCAGAAAATTTTCAAAGCATGTCACATCAAAACAAGCTCAAAAACCCTACGCTAGATCTCCAAAAGCAAGTCGCTAGGCTCATAGGTTATCAACAAATAATTCCTTTGCAAAGTGGTGTCAAAAGACACCTTTGTAGATATAGCACAAAAACAATTACTATTCGGCATACATCGCAATAGTTCCCTTCAAGCATGAAAAACAATAATCTGAATTTGCACATGCGCAAATATACCCTTCCAAGTTGGGCGAATCACTTGGGGGGAGTATAGCTTCATTAAACCCAACCTTTTGCCGACTTTCTTAATTCTTCTTTCTCTTTTGATTACTTAAAGCCGATTAATCAAATCTCCAACATATTCTATTGCTTTAATAATTAATTGCCTTAAAACAACAAATGATTAAAATTACTATTCGGGCAAATAATTAAATAATTAATAAAATACAATCCCCAAAAAGAACCCTCTAGTCTATGGGGAAATAGACTAAAGGTCTTCAAACCTTCTCATGTGTGATGTGAAAATGGGGGCATTACAGCTTATTCATATATTTTTAAAACAATTTTACAATCAGCTATAGGGATGAGCCCTTAAAGAAATGTATGGATAAAAACCTTATGCACCATTTTTATGGAATTTCACAGAAAAATGGTCTCACTCCATATATTGCAAGAAATGCAGAAAAAATAAAAAGAATGGAGAAGATATATGGGCCAAAACGGCCAATAGAAGACATCACAATCAATTGAAGCAGGGGATAACGTATGCCTAAGAGTGTAAACAAAAAGCTCGTTATTGGATGACTTTAAGCCAGCTACTTTTGGATAGGGCGGTTGTTGATTCCCATAGTTACTGGATGAATTGAACCAACCAATTTGGAATACGCTGTTTGATGATTACCATGATTTGTTAACTGATTTTGAGCCAACCAATCTTGGATAGGGTGGTTCATGAACTATGGTCAGTGGATGACTATTGAGACAACCATTTCCGAGCAGGATGGTTGAAGAGTTGTCTCATAAGGGATGATAGTGAAACCAAATGCACGTGATTGTTAAGGATGGATAATGTGATTGGGGTCGGTTGTAGTCCCCTTTTAATTATGCCATATGACAATAAAAATCAAGGCATGCTCATTGGCAGGACATGGCTTGGTGATTGTCTCCATTCATGCAAGACCAATCGTGTTTGCTTACTGATTTATGCAATATGTGTATTCAGGTTCCATAGGCGTTGGCATAGTATTTGGTTTTTGGTTGCGAACTTGTGAGCACTATAGGGACAGTCCCTAACAAAAACCACATCGATTTTCTAATCAAATTGATAGAGGGGGGGGGAACAAATATCGACAAGGGCATAGTAGACAAAAAATGTGATAGACATAGTGGATACAAGTGGAACTGGAGTAATAAATATGGGTTAGATTTTCTACAAAGGAGTCATAAACCATGCGAAAGAGACGTGTTTATTGTAGCTGCGATAATCATTGGTCACATAATTATTATTAGAAAGATGACAGAACAGATTTAGGACAGGTAAACAAAAGATAGTGATTATGTGGATACCAAAGGAAGTGGTGAGCACATTTAGAGAAGCCCTGAATTGGAGTTATGTTGTGTTTAGGCTGAGTGGCATGGAGACATGATTGAGATCCCCAAATTTATCAAAAAGAGGGGTGATAATGCAATTTTTGGAGCAGCAGCTAGTGGGGATTTTATTTGTCCCATAGTTGTCTAGGAGGGAGAGGGAGAGGGAGAGGGCATGAGTGGGACATGTCATCATTGGTTGAGCCTTATCAAGTAGGAAATCACGTAGATATAATCAATACTGCAAATAAACTTTAAGGGTGGATGTTGGCATAATTAAAGTTTTTTGGTGATTGTATGTGAGCCACTGATTGTACTAGGATTATTTGTCCTCATTTTGGCCCTTGTGTAATCAACTATGTGCCTGATTAATATTTTATAAATAAGGTAATACCATGAGAGATTATCAATAATACTATGAATATTAAAGATCTAAGGCTTCCACGGTCCATAGTATCAGTCATCAAAATTATACACCGTTATAGGAAAAAAGATCTTTTCTCACTATGACAACGATCATGTTTCCCTTATTTTTGAGTGCATGTATTGATGCTGTGAATGATCTATTATTTTGTTCAAATGGTCAATAAACCCAACAATTAGGAAGGGACTATGGAGTGAATGTGTGATTGACTTAATGAATTAATGCCATATGTGCATATTAGGAAGCCTAGTGAAATATTTTAATATTTGCTTGAAGAATGTATGTTCTATGGGGAAAATTGAAAATTTTAGCTAGAGATAATGGAGTTGTGTTTTTGGTGCATGAACCCTACTATATTTAACCTTGAGGTAAGAGGACACATCAAATTTTTTGTTGTTTTCCCATAGCTATAGGTTGAACGCCCGGAGTCACTTGAGAGCTAGTTGCAAAATAAATGGGGTAGTGATGATTGTAAGTGATGCAGAGTGTGAAAGGAAGCTCTTTGGGAGGTTTAATGATGGTCATATTGGTTCTTTCCCCAAATATATTGGCTTGAAGTAATTCACATTGTTGTGCTTAATCATTTAATTTTTATCCAGTGATTGAGTAGGTTATATGCAATCATACTAGTGTTTTAGTTGTTGGTTTCTTGTAACTATGCAAGTGAGAAAAGTTGGTCTTCCATTTAAAGCACTCTTCTTTGGAACACTCAATATTTCTTGATTGGTATATTGTAAAAGTTACTTTGATATTAGACGTCGCTAGGCATGCTTTAATATTTTTCCTGCTTCAAACTAAGAAGTGTTCATATCAAGTTGAATTGCAATCTGGTGCATTCCATTGTCATTCTATTGCAACATTGTTTTAGTTCTTGATCTTTGAAATAAAGTTCTTTTGTTCTATGAATAATGTTTGCAGAGAGAGGCATTCTCAATGTGAAACTATCAAATTTTGTTTTGCATTTTATTCTAGGCCCTGTTTCACCACAAAATCTTCCAATTTAGGTTTAGCGAGCTGTGGCAATAGCTCACGATTTTGTTTGAAGGGTTCATTCTAATATATTTAATGAACAAATCTATTTCTATTGTACTTTTTCCATGATCTATCTTATGTATCACCTTGGACAAAAACGGAAATGCTCTTTTCTATGCCATCTATCTTCCATTGGGTGCACTCAATAGGACGAGATCTAAAAACTCACCTCTACCTTTTTAATAATTGAGCCTTCATTATGTAATGTCCCCTTTTCTAGATTAAAATAATTAATAATATTATTTAAGTTGGACCCAGTCATTTCTAATCTTTTGGGCAACTTAATAATAATATTATTATGAAAAGAAGTATTTTTAAATACTTAAAGTTAAATTAATAGTATGACTAAGTGGCGAAAAAGTAACTTGGAGTTTGAGTGGGGAAAAAGTATAAAATAAGATGGAGGGATTCATTTGGAGCATCTATCATTCATTTATTATTTGATATTTTCAAAGTTCAACAAAAACCTAGAGGATGAAAAGCCTCTTTAGTATTCGAATATTGAGGATGAAATCCTTCAATGTTCAACGCGTAGTAGAAAAACTCGGGAACTGCAGTTGCTCGGCAGCCAAAAATTGTGACCTATACTCGAGGCTCGTCAATTACTTGACACTTTTATTGCTACTTTAAAAAAATATATAAATTCATAAAATACAATGAAATACATAAGAAAATGAAATGAATCTTGAGAAATGATTGTAGAGATTCAAAGAACACATAACTCAGGGTCATAAACTTGTTTTATATTAGTTTTTAAGTGAAAAAGAGTACAATGTGAATGCCAAATGCTCTATTTTAAACCCCCACCACTTGGAACATGCTCTTGCTTATAACTAAAAATAACATTAGATATTAAACTATATAGCAAATGCCAAATGCATAGAGAGATTCACATCAAATAACTACATTGGAAGTATGACAAGCATACATAGATGTTCTAATAATCTTTGGCACTTTTGATTTTTGTCAGATTTTGCTAGTCAATGAAATATGCATTTTTTTTTTGTATCTATATTATTTTGCTTTGTTCTATAAAATTATAAATAGGCAAACCCTTCATACCCTTTGCTAAAGGGAACAAAAAAACAATCAGTTGTGTCTAAGAGGGATGTTTATGTCCTTTGTAGGTTCTATTATGTTGGATTCAATTATATATGTCATAAGTTATAAGACATACATTCTAATAAAAGATAAAATCCAACAAAAAACAAGAAGCAAAATTTTAATTGACCTATTGCCAACACACAACACAACAGAGGAAAAAAAATGACGGCAGAATGAATTGTGATTTTTTATGCACTTTCATCATATTTTCTAGTTTACCAGTTTTTGGCCGGTTACCAGGCCAAAAACCACATTTTTTAGAGGGTAACCACTATCAGAAAATTGTGGTTTTTGGCCTGGAAACTGGGCAGTGGTTTTCCGACACTCTACCGTTGACAAAAAAAAAGGTTTTTAGCGGGTGCCTGCGTTTTTTAATATACTGGTTCAACGGGTGACTTCATTCAAAGGTCATATTTGAGTGGGAATTGACAGAATTCAAGTCTAGGGCATCTTTCCAAGTGGAGTGCAACGGTTGGGCAGCTTGTGGAGGTGGTATATAGTTGTAATAAGTCCTTGGAAGGGTATTGATCCAGTTGGTAACTTTCTCCTAGGGCAGCGACCCTCTTTGAGGGTTTGAAATTGCAGTTTTTGGGGCAATTTGAGGGCGATTTTGTTATTTGATCATACACTCCTTCAACTGGTATTTTCATAATATTTTTCAGCTTTATATTTGGTTCAAAAATTCAGAATTTGAGGTATTTTGTATCGCTGTGCTTCACTTAATTTCTGCAAGGGTTTGTGGCAATTAAATATTGAATTTTGATCTATGATAAGTGTTTCCAGAATTCTAAATTTTTCTGTGGTGTTTAATAAAAAATCAGAATATGCATTTTATTTTTAAGGGTTTATCACATTCCAGAATTGTATAAATCTGCCCAGAAAGGGACATTACACATTATGATGTACTTTTATATGTGCAAAAGGAGGAAAAGCTAATTCATTGTTCCATCCTTCACAAGTAAGGAGGAAAGGCATTTCTCTTACCATTTAATGTTTAAATAGCTAACTTGGTTAGTGTGATATAATATGTTAATTTTTGTGTGCTTTCTTTCTTGCTTTTGTCGTTAAATATAAATGAGATAAACTAATAGATGGTTGACAGGGTGCTTACGGAGAAATTTATTTGGTGAAGTGGCGTGGTACTAATGTTGCTGCAAAAACTATACGAGCCTCTATTGCTTCTAATCCCAGGGTAAAGTGAGTTCATTCAATTGCACTATGACATCGATGCTTACAATGAATTTGGATGGCCTCATGTCAAAATACTTTTCTTTTCATGAAACAATTAAGCATTATTTGTAATTCATATTTCAATAAAAATAAATGTGTTTGATTCTAGAAAGTTGGGTCTCTTCTAATTCAAATGTGAATTACAGGGTTTTGACAAGTTACTGTACCTTTGGCAATTTTTCTAATTATCTGGAGAAAGAAAGAAAGGAAGAAATAAATATATTAATTTCCACAAATGGCCAAGGGAGGTCAATGGCATTCAAACATATTACCAGTTACAATTGAGAAGAACCAAGGTAAGAGAAACCTAGGGTATTGAAGTAATTAAACACGAGCACAGAAGCAAAGAAACAAATCAAGAGAGGGTATGCCGAAAGTAGTTAAAACCCCCAATGCACATCTAAGTACAGTTATACAAGTGAGGAAAGGACCTCTGTACAATATAACCTTTTCTTTTTATTAATGGAATCTTTGACCTTTATCAAAAAAAGTGAGGAAAGGACCTCTGTACAATATAAGCCTTCTTTTTATTAATATAATCTATGATTTCTATCAGAAAAGGTGAGGGAAGGACCCCCCTTTGAAGCAATGAAGCATGAAGCTGAGTAAGATCAAAACATGTGACAGATAATGATAAGCAACATTGTAACATGTCTGCAGCAATTCTCAGGCCAGAAGAGTCAACGACACCAGTGTCAACCACTGTGAAATCACCAATCCAAGACCTGATAATGTCCATCACAAATTGGCCAGGCCTAATGAGGCCCATACAAAATATCCTTGGACTCAGCTCAAGAAATGTTCCAATGAGCAAAATGAAAATTTAGTCCTTGTACAAAAGTCTTGTGGTTACAGTCCCCAATAGCAAGCAACTCTCTTCCCTACTTGAGTTTAATTTAGTGTTCTATTTGCAAATGTGTTTAATGTCCTTTCTCTTTATTATGCAATAATGTTTTACTCGTCCTACATAACTATAGCTGTATGAAGCAACACATTTTTTATAGCTTAAAGTATAAGTGCTTACCTGCCTGAAACATAAATCCTAAACACATAAATTATCAAATGCATTTAATTGACATAATGTATTATTTTGTTTTCTACAATTTTTTAGTCTTAGGTCCATTGGCACATACTGGTTGGTAGGGTGAGAAGATTCCCTCATATTTCTATAACTTCTCATACCATAACATTGTATCCTTTTTGAAAATCATTTGGCATGTTTATTTTGCAGGAAAATGGAAGTCGAAAACATTAAAAGTTTTCTCCTCTTCTTAAAGGGTTGACTGTATTTCTGAGATTTTTCATGGTTTATTCTGATTTATGGAACTTCAGGTCTATCTTTAGAATGGAGCTTGATCTGTGGCAAATTCTACGTCATCCAAACATCGTGCAATTTTTTGGTGTGGTGAACCACCCTGACCGCCTGATTTTTCTTACTGAGTATCTCCCCAATGTAATTCGCTTATCTAAATTTTATTTTATACACATGTATGTAACAGTTAGCTACTGCAATATTCTGGAGTAGCTGTAATCTATATGAATTTGATTTAAAAAGAAGGATACTGAAGATTATATCATTATTTCCTGATAGGGAAACTTGGATGATGTTTTGAGGAGAAAAGGGAGACTTGATGCCCGTACTGCAGTGAAATATGCCCTTGACATTGCCAGGTATGTTGAGAGTTTTGAATAAAGCTTTTTTAATGATACATTCTCTTGTTGGCATATTTGGTCACTTTTGGTCAAGAAAACAGAGTAATAACCTGAAAAAGCAACGATTGGGATTGCCAGGATGTAAATCTTTTTAGACAATGCATTCAGTTGCAATAATCCTCTCTGGTTTTCTGGCCATTTCTTGAATTGTGTGAGCTATAATATAAAAACAGCCCTAAGCTCTGTGCCGAGGAACATTTGCATGCAATCATATGTTTTTTAAATCATTTAATGGGGGTTCTATTGGGCTCCCACCCCCTTTAAAAGACTGATCCAGATGTTCACAACAAAGCTCCATACTGCAGGCTAAAACCATAGGGTATAAATGGTTCAGCTCTATAAAAAGGTGGACTTTATAATATACTATAATATCCCAGTTCAACACCAGAAAACTATCCTTCTATTAAACTGACCTCCTTTGACTGACAGGAGAACACAGAGTGGGATCAGGATTGCAACCTTCAAACAATTAAACAGAAAATGCCCTGGATTGAGGACCATGGACTCTTACAAAAAATCATGACAGTAAATGCCTATTCCAAGACACAGGAAAATGAGGAAAAGGGTATATAGCATAGGAGAAATATAGAGGACTCAGTGAATCCGTACGCCTATGCAGACAGAATTTCTATCGTCTCCATTTGATAATTGGTGGCATGAAACTTATTGTAAATTTCTTCTTTGATGCCTCTCGGGTTGTTCTTTAGCTTAGTCTGTTCTGTCATATGAGCATAAGCCTTGCCCACATCGTACACCATGATTTTGAGAACCCTATGTTTAGCCACACACTGCACATTTAGCTGAGTGTGATTTTCGTGAGAGTCGAGCATTATGTAATTGTGCAGCTGCAGGGGCTTGTCCTGTAAAGCCCCTTTTACTGATTTTCTTCTTGTCTGCAACCATTCCCTGAATCCATTCACTCAACCCCGGCTCAGAGATTTTTGCCTCCACACCAAGTTAATATTCCTCCCCTAATATTGCTGTAGTTGTTGAACAACCTAGGAGTGGGAGAGAGGATTTCAGAACAAATAACATTATGGAAAAAACCTATGGAGTGCAGGTCATCAACGTCAGAAATCTTCAAAATTTCTTCATTTGTAACAACGTTTAAGAAGTTTTCAGCCTCCTATTGCAGTCTGGCACTAGGCTGAGATGGTCTTGCCAAGGATTTTCCCATATGCTCCATAGTGATTACCTTCTAAAGCAAGGGCAGTGCAACGGGGGGAAAATTATCGAAGAAATCAGAACACAGAAACAATCAATACTGCATATATCACACCATTACTCTTATGTCCCATCAATATAAACCTCCATATAACAATGGTTGAACCTGAAATTGGTAATTGCTTAACCTCCAACTATTAAATAAACTTGATTGGAGGGTCCTTATGATAAGCTGTTAGTCCTCCCTGTCATCAATTGCCTTAAAACCTTTGCTTATGGCTAATCTCAAACCAGAACTAGAGCCTTTGCTTCCACCTCATTGTAAGTCAACTTTGCAATGCCATTTGCATAGACCCATACCATGCCCCCTTTGCTGATACAAAGAATGCAGTATCCCGCCCCAACTAAATCTGGGTCACTCGTAGAAGTGCCATCATAGTTTAACTTGTAGATGTTCTCCCTAGGAGTATCCCATTTAACTGTTGCTCTTTTTGAGAGATGATTACTTGTTACATTATCAGGGGAGCATGCAATTACATGTTATTACATAATATCATTAGCATATTCATCAGTAATTACTCATGCCAATCTATATAACATGAAATCCATAGACGTTATATTGTATCATTCAAGCAGGGAGCTTGTAAGTAATTTGATCACTGATCTTTTCATTGAAAATTGGTATTCATACTCATTTTTGACAAAATCATCCCAGTTAGGGCATGACCGTTCTTGGCACTGTGATAGTTATTTTGTGGATGTTATTAGAATATATATACTATTTAATTAGATCACTAATAGAGGTTATCAGTAAGTGTGGTGCAAGCATCATCTTCTTATTTCTTACATAAATTACACATTTAAAATTAGATAAAGCATACATATCTTTTTTGCTTAATCTCAATAAAGCCATTATTCATGGAAGTATAAAACACCTGTATTTTCTCGTAGAGTATCAAATAATTTACTTGGCTTGTGAAAGCAAAATTGTATGTGGCTGCTGTCTTCCTGTGAAAGATCAACCCGAAAAAAATGCTAGCCTATTTGGAAAATTCATATGAAGTTACCATTAAACTGAGCCAAAGAGAAATATTCCAACGCTTATAGAAGCTGAAGCTTCTTTGACGTGGTGTTTTCTTAAATGCTGATCTCTTTTTACACCTAGTTATCTGAAGTGGAGTTGCTCAAAGAGCAGAAGCTGTGCAGTGTGTTACCTGGCACTGTGAAGGAGATGCATGATGCAAAGGGCTACATGGAGTTGCTTGACGTGTGGAGGTTGTGCGGCATGTAACTTGGCGCTGCACAGGGGGCACATGATGCAAGCGGCTGCACAGAGTTACACAAGTAACCAAGGCACTCTTAGGTGATGGCACGGATTTGCGTGGCTTCACGTGGATCACTTTAGGACTGCTGTCCGCTTCTTCCCCTTTGTCTTTCAATGGGCTCAATGTGAACGTTTTATCATCCTTTACAATTATGTAGGTGTTTGTTCTACCATTGTGCACGGCCTTTCTATCAAACTGCCATGGTCTATGCAAGAACTCATGACAATACATCTATGGGCATAATGTCACACAAGGCTTCGTCTTTGTACAACCCAAACTGAAAACTAACCATGCATTGCTCATTCACTAAAATTTGATGCCCATTTTCCAACAAAGACACCTTATATCGATTGGGATATACAACTCATCAGTCGAAGCTTCTCTACCATTTCATTAGATACCACGTTACCCGTGCTATCTCTATTAACAATAGCCTTACAACACTTCCCTCCAGATTTGTCTGTGGTATGGAAAAACTTATTTCTCTGTATTGGTTCATTCTCTTTGGCTGGTTTTAACAACATTCTCTTCATCATAAGAGCTTCACCATGTTCTAGTTCCTCCATGCGATTTGGGTATGCAACATACCCTTCATCCACTTGTGTAATGTGATTACTTGCCTCATTTTTATTTTTTGTTTTGCAATGCTTTGGACACTCAAATGCCCTATGCCCTACATCTGCACACTCAAAAAATTTACCAATGAATCCTCTACTTCTTCCTTTACCAAAGTATCCTCGATCTTGAGGAATACCATATTCCTTTGTGTTTGATTCTGATTTTGAGAAGTGCTAGCTTCTCCTACATGAACATGCTTTCCTCTACCGGTGTTTGTTTGCCCTTTTCCTGTTGCTGTATTTTGTTGTCTTATTGATGTGGTGCAACCCATTAACACCCTGCCCTAAATAGGTTAAAACAACGTAATTATTATTTTTTGGTACTATCTAATGTAAACCAATCATTAATTGCAGAAGATCTAAAACTTAAGAGAATAAACTTGAAGGAAGAACAATTAGAACACCTTCATGGTAAAACCCTAAAATAATAACCAATCTTTTCTCTTAAGCAATATTTCAAACACATGGTAACTTAGGGACCCAATCTCTGTACAGATATGCAATAAACTAAAACCCAATATCACCTAGAAACCCATAAATGCACAACATATAATACAGTTTATCCAATGATGATTAACAATAATATCACCTCCTCCTTACAATTTGATCAATGTTAGAGTAAAAATAGAGATGCCATTCTCTAGTTTGAAAAGATCTAAATAATGAATCCTTAACACAAATAAGATTTTTATAGAGTTCCAAGCCTTTCAAGAAATAACACCTTAATTTCTCAATTTATTTTTCTTCAAATGCATAATATAAAACATTGTAATATAATAATGTTAATCCTAGGAGTAATTGCATGAGAGCTTTTCTCCCGTAGTGGTAGATAGATAGTGTACATAAGAAGGTGAAGAGTCTTCTTAGAATATGAAATGAATAGTCGCATGCTTGGCTATATAATATTGTAATATCTTATTATTCATTAATTCAATAATTTTGGTTTGCACTAAATCTTGATATTTTATTTGTCATCCATACCTGGCCTGACATTGGTATCAGAGCACATGGTTCGTTAATTGATTTCATCCTCCATTTTTCCTCCCTTTTGCATATTTCATTCTAAACCAATCACATTCACTCGAAGCTTGGTTTTTTCATTGTTCAGGGCTGTGTGGTTGCTGTAGCAAGGCGTTTTGGTTTGAGTACAAGGCGTTTCACTTGTTTTGGATGGCGTATAGATATTAAAGAGAGTTTTGACTGATTTCCTAACTGCGAATTGCTGTTTTTGGATGTTTGTCTGCAAATAAACTGTTTTTTGTCAGAAATAAGACTTGTGTTGTGCTTTTGCAGCGCAATAATCACTTCAGACCTGCGTTTACCTGCTGTACCGATGTTTTCTAGTTGTTTTTAAGGCATTTTGGCAGTACTCATCCTTGCTTTGACTGTGTTTCATTATGCTGCTCTAGCGTGACAGTCTATTCTCCTTTGAATGTGGCACAAGAAGAGGTGGCATGATAGTGTGTTTAGCCAAGGCCTGCACTTTGGCAGCTACTGCGTGATAGTGTTGGCTCTTCATATGCATTGGATTATCTTCATTCAAAACTACTTCAATGTGTTCCACTTCAACCTGAAGCTAATAAATCATAAGCCATGTGAGATTAAGGACGACACCTTCAAAAAGGCCAAAGATAAGTCTCGTTAAAGTTTTGACTCATATGTTTTATGATTTTTATTTAAAAATGAAAAAACATATCATAATTTTGGAGGATCATTATTGTTTTTTTGAGTTTTTTTTTAATTTTGAAAAATCTTGTATCTCATTTTGGAGAATATTCCCTATTAATTTTGCAAACCAAAAATAATTTTCCGTTTTCAAATTAAACAAAATTTGAGAAACAAATCAAATATTGCAAACAAAATCCAATTAGTAGCATTTAGTATCAATAGTGCCTCTGGTTTGCTTTTGCGAGTTATGTTGTTGCGATTGAACTACTGCACTTATAGCTTAATATCACTGCAACGGCATTTGTGGTATAATGCCTAGAAACCACCAGGGAGAAGGAAAAATCTAATTTCCCATTCCCTTCATTACACATTTGCGATTATCGTTTTAAATCTTGAAATCGAGCAAGAATGCCCTGGATATATAGGGTTATCATGTCCATGTAAAAAGACTTTTCGTTAAGCGGGTGTTGTAGATAGAGCAAATACTTTTCACATACTACTTAGGTACCACATACAATTCTGTTCTCACGAGCTTTAACACATTTTTTACGTATGACTCGATATATAGAAATGATGAGTTTCTTCCATGTATTGATGAGTATATAGGAAGGACGAGCATATAGAGAGATTTGGTATATCAGTCAGTGGTATATAGAAAATAAAATCTTTTTGGAGCCATAGAAAACCATTCCATCTCCCAATACAACAAACATGTATTCAATCAAAACTATTGTTGGCACAACCCTAATTGGGAAAGATACTTGATTAGAATGGTCAAAACGTGAAGAATGTTGTCCCCGAAAAATGTCACTCATTTTTGGGACAACCTACAGACTATTTTGGCCTTGCACAGACCAAAATTTCTCTCTTCCCTTCTCAAAATTTGTCCTGAGCTTTCAAATTCCTCATTTTTAAGCGTTTTTCGTAAAGGGATTCACAGGTTCAATAGGTTAAAAAGCTTCTGTAGGCGAGTTCAGTCAAAAGAACAAGTTTCTAACACTTAGTCGTTTCCAAGATTGGTTCGGCGCCTCGGTTCAATCAAAAGAGTTCAATCGGCAAATGATAAAGAACAAAGGCTTGAACCATTGAACTTTGAACCACTTTGGTTCAAAGGTTCAATGGGTTCAACAACCAAGTTGGTTCAACGCGCTTGGTGCAAAAGATCAAAAAGACTTAGCCAAATAACGAAGAATGAGCCGATTGAACCATTGAACCAAAGTTGGTTCAATCGGTTGGTTCAAGGGGCTGTCCCAAAGCGAAAAAAGCAAGTGCCCTTGCGGAGGGCAGGCAACATTGGTTCGAAGGTCAAAGAAAAGACAGAATTCCTTCGAATTTGTTCAAAGGCCCAAAAGGAACAATTCTTTCGGACTTTTTGTCCGATGGAAATGATTAAGTGAAGAAGGTCGAAGGAATTCACTCGGGAAGAAAGCCCGGAACAAACGGCTAAGGAAAAGAAGCTTTCTTTCGGACTTTTTGTCCGAAGGAAAAGCCCGACGAAGAAGCAAGAACCCGCCAGAAAAGTTGAAGCCTGAAGTCTGCCAAAAAAATCCCGAAGGGTAGATACCCTTGCAGGGGACACTTGATGTCAAAAAAAGGACCTTTTCCAAGGACCCGAAGGGATACCTTCCCTTCGGGATGTTCCAAAGGCTGAACAAAGACGTAGAAAGGAATCTTCAAAGACTTGGACAAAAAGGGCTTCAAAGGATGAACTGAATGAACCGATTGAACCATTGAACTGAATGGTTCAACTGGTTCAAGGTTCAAAGGTTCAACCAAAGCTTAGAAAGATAAAGGAAGCAATGATTGAGCAAGACACAGAATGAACCAATGAACCGATTGAACTTTGAACCGAAAGAGTTCAAAGTTCAATGGGTCATAGGTTCAAAAGTTCAAAGGCAGCGTCAGTCAAGAGAGAAGCAGCAAACAAGTTCAACGGATGGTTCAACCAAAGAGCGGGAAAGTGATTGAACCAGGGAGCGATGGAACAAAAGAGACAGAATGAACCAATGAACTTTTTGTCATGTCCCCTCTTTAGCTCGGTCTAGCAGAGACATGTGAGTTAGCTTATTATGGGGTCTTGTAGGTTGACATTGTTGGATAGAGACCCAGTATGGCTATACAGTGTTGGGGACTTGGTGTTCTAGTCGTCGCTGATCAGTTTGGAGACGTTCCTTATTTTTAGGAGCAGTTCCTAAATTTATGGGGGTTATCCCTACTTTTTAGGAGGGTATGATCATACCCAGAGTTGGGTCTCCATGAGATTATGCCTTGAGTTCAGTTTCAGAGGATTAGGGTTTGTTTCCTAGTTTTTAAGAGTATCCATAGATTTTAAGATGAGACTGCCAATGAATCCTTGATTTTCGACTCCAGTCACAGACAGGTGGCAGGGTGACTTTCTGCTTTGTGGTGTCATTAGAGCATTTTGTCACTATTTGGGGTATATTTTTAATATTCCCTAAGTTGGCATTTTTTTAATTAAATAAGGCTAAGTTTATAGCCATTTTAGAGTAATAAGGGGATTTTGGCCTCATCTGGATGTGTATCCCATGGTGTAATAGCTCGTTGGAAAGGTCTTGGACTTTTCTAAATATTTCTCTCTTGGCTCAAATCCTTTCAGTGAATGGATTTCTCTTTATTTGAAAAAAGGGTCATTTTCTATGTGCTTGACATTTAAAAAAGGAGAAATATAACATTTTATAACTAAACGCCATATTGAGTTGCTTTTAGGGTTCGAGCTGATTGTAAAATGGTTATAAGGAGGTCAAGACAAAAGTCTAATTCATTCTTGACATTTTATTTGGAATTTGCGCTTTGGCTCTGGAAGAGCTTTCAGCATTTGGGACGCCAAACCCCAGTGCTTTGCCTGTTTGGGACGTAGCCCCCAATTCAGTGGTTGTTGATTTGCTCAGTAGCATCTGGAGATTGCTCAGTATTCCTTCTGGAGGGCGCAGTGATTGTGACAGAGTTTAGTGTGGATTGGGGGGATTATTATCATTTGCATTTGATGAGTTCTGTGGAGCCAAGGGTTTCTGCATACTGTCTACTTGGTCTTTGGGAACGAAAACTCCCATAAATTAGCATAACTGAGGTGGTGAAATATCCTCCGAAGGGTTGCAAATTGGAAGGGATACTTTAGTCCTTTCATTGGTGCTTAAATCTGAAGTATTAACCAAGGGTTTTGAGGTATTAATTTGCAGATCATAAGTTTTATTGTTGGCGCTACAGTGCTGTGAATAGTGCCATGAATAGTGTCACGCTACAGTGCTGTGAATAGTGTTGCTACAGTGCCGCGCTACAGTGATTGCTACAGTACGCCACAGTACCGCGTGAATAGGGTCGCTGGGAGAATGTTACAATTTGGGTTTGGAAGGGACTCCTTTCCTTGGATATTGCTCGATTCTTCATCAGCACTTTTGGCACCATTATTACCAGGTTCTTTTTGTAATTATTAGTGGTTTGCATTGTTATTCCAAGCATATTGTTGTAGGTGATCATTGATATCAGACTTTGGCACTGTATTGCATAACCCTTGTAAACCAATAGATTTGGTATTTCTTAATATCATTGTGTTCGGGGATTGCATCTAATAAAAGAGTTATCAATTGTATGCCATGTGTTCAATGTAATGTCCTTCATTATAGCATCCCTTATCAGCATGTTAGATTGCGTGCCAATTGTTTGACAAAATGCCAATTGGCTGTAGGTATGCATTTCAAGTCTAATTTTTATGTATATGCATCGAAAATACTCAAAAAAAAAGTCATATATGCATTTAGATTAATGCTTAGACATTGTAGTTTGGATTTATGAACATTTAGAGTACTCAGCTATCATTATCAAGCAAAAATATCAGACTGAAAACACAGACCAGCAAGCATTGGGTTTACATCAGAAGTGTTTGACAATATTCCTTGGGGTTCAAATCAACAATATAAGGTCCAAAATAGCAAGGGATATTACAATGGTATCAGAGCTTTTGTCCTGCCATCCTGTTGGGTAGATTGGACATTGAATCAACTAGTTAATCATGGTTACTTCAAGTACATAGAAGCAGTGGGACAGGAATATGGAGAAGCTTAAACAAAGTTTGAATAAGTTGGATGAAAACCAGAAGAGGATGAATGAATTGTTTTCACACCCTGCAAACATAGACAAAGCAGCTCGGTTTATGGCATCCATTTTTAAGAGGTCTACATCACAAAACAAAGAGGAACAAAAGGTCTCTACAGGTGAAGTATCTAGAAACCTCTACAATGAATTTTCAGCAGTTAGTGACCAGCATTCAGCTGATCCTATGGAGAACAAAATGGACAAAGGTGATGAGCAGGAGATGTCTTCTTTTGGGTTACAGGTTCCATCTTCTCTCCAGTAGGATAGCAATGGTATGGATTCTTTTAATGATTCCTTTGGGGCTGATGTTAAATGCACTCACGAAAATTCAGATGGAAAACTAACAGGTGAAGTATGGACCAGTGGTATTGAGATTGGGTCTATTTCAGTTGATCTTCACCCAGTTGATGTTACAGAAGGTAGAGAGGATGAAACATTGGATCCTACAGGCCAAGGTTGCACGGGTCTCCTAGTTGGTGACATGGAGGTAATGATTGGAGACTCTTTTGATTGTCCTAAGAGTGATCTTACCCCTTTGCATAAGGTTGGCAATTCATCATCCATTGAGTCTATTTTTTGGAGGGATGATGAGTTAGGGTTGGGAACTACTGCTGCTTTAGTTCCAAACCAACATGAGGACACTTTAGAAGAATATTTTGATTAGAGGCAAGCTCTCCATTGGCAGCCCACAACTTCAACTAATGAATTTTCCTTGGTCCCTAAGTCTGATTTGGAGAACCAACTAAAGGTTGGTGAAGATAAGATTATTACAGCGCTGTCCCATTTTGATCATTCCCACAAGATGGGGGAAATTCATCTATGGAAGGTCCAGCTTGAGGGGAGACACAGAAGTGTTGAAGAGGCTTCATCAATTTCTGATTTGCAAGCGTTTAAGACAGCCATGGAGATTATGAAAAATAACTATTTAACTCTTTTTTCCGATAGGGATCACCTACTTGAATTGGGTGTCATATACTCAGATGCATTGAAGAGGAAAGAGGAAGAGGTTGATCAACTCACCACGGAGCTAGTGAAGACTAGAAAATCTTTGGAAGACTCTCAAATGGCTCTCCTTATGGCAGAAAATCAGATTGAGGAGTTGAGTTTGGCTCATGCTTCACCAAAGAAATCAAAAAATCAGTCTTCTATTGCAGCCTCTTTGGATGGGCAAGAATCATGTGTTGTGCATATGATTGAGGGGCAAGGAAATGAGGGAAAAGAAGAGCAAGTGATGGGTGAAGACAAAACCAGTTACAGTAGAGCAGCTACATGAAGATATGGTTTTTTGTAATGAGTCTAGCATTGCGTCATCCTATCGTGGTAAAGAATTAGATGGTGCTTCCATGAATGCTATTCGTACATATGAAAGTCCATTGAAGGTCCCAGATATTAAGGTGGATGTGAAAGTTGATCCTTTGCTTAGTGGAGCAGCCACTAGTGTTTTGAATACACATGATGAAGAAGACATTTTACAATGGCATGATGTCATCACTGATTGGCTTGAGGACAGCAGCATTATGTCCCATCATTCTTGTGAGATAGGAGCTTGTGATCATGAGAAAGCCAATGATATGATATCACCCATTGATGGCAGCCCTACACCATTTGGTAGACATGAAGATATCGAGGATAAGAGGACTGATTTTGTATATTTTGGCATCGAAGAGGTAAAGAAGTCCAAAAAAATTAATGAAGAATGGTTGCAAAAAGCCAAAGAGGCTAGATTAGTGGCTGCCAATGCAAGACAGCATCTTCAAAAAGTGAAAGATAAGATCAATCTCATCAACATAGCAAGACAAAAAAGGATAGATAACATTACTCAAATGAGAGATGAATCTGAAAATACACTTGATCCCCCTAAGGTTAGTTCCATGTCAGGTGATAAAAAGCAGAACTATGATGGTCAACTATTGACGGAGGTTGGTGCTTTTTATTATGACTACATAGTGAGGAGAGTTCATCACCTTTCTTTTAGTTCACATGCAGATGATTGGTTGATGCATCGATGTGGATTGATGGGGTGCTTATACCATCCATTGTGGGATGAAGAGTTGCCATCTACAGAAGATGGAACTAGAGTCTGCAAGTACTCAACTCAGTTGTGTATGAGGAATTACTTGCAGGGACAACAGTCAATTATCCATCATGCTATTATGTATCTGACAAGGTTTGCTACTTCTATGTCACAAAGATTTCGCACAGATACATGGTTACAGGATGATTATGGGGGCAGTAGGTATGATGGCTTGGTTAGTCAGCACGTCCATAGGAATTGGACAGAGGATAGAGGTTGTGCTTCATGCTTGCTAAGTAGTTGTTTGGGTCCATAACCCACAGGTCTCAGTATCAGAGGGTAGCCTCTTGGCATATTAGTGATCCAGTTGCAGACAGTATGGTGCAGCAGGTGCCACAAGTTGTCATTGGTAGTGGATTGCTGATTCTATTTTGGGATCCTGGTGGTGATGTGTTTGATTCGTCACTCTATTTTGGTCCTGATGAGGTGTTCCACCACTCTTGGTGCAATGTCAGTTGTTTATGTAGAATGGTACAGTGGAAGTCAACAGGTGTGCTTTGTGACTGACTTCCAGTTTGGCATTGGGACCCAAGGATTGACATCAGAAGTGATATGTTTATTTTAGCTACAGCATTGCACAGTTTGCTGAGTTTTGGCAGGTTCTATGGCTGCAGTTGTTTTCAGCGAGATTCTGATGCAGTTCCTTACAGATTCATTTGGGATCCGGGCATTAGTTGTGGGATACTCTCCAGTATATTGAGGAATCCTTTGTGTGCATCAGGGTTCCAATCAGGGTTCACTGTTGAGTTTTGCAGCGTGTATATGAGTGTGTTTTGAGAGTATTTTACAACATCCAGCTTTACAGTTGCTTGTGGGCAAGCATCTCCGAGAGGGGAGGACTGTCATGTCCCCTCTTTAGCTCGGTCTAGTAGAGACATGTGAGTCAGCTTATTATGGGGTCTTGTAGGTTGACATTGTTGGATAGAGACCTAGTATGGCTATACAGTGTTGGGGACTTGGTGTTCTGGCCGTCGCTGATCAGTTTGGAGACGTTCCTTATTTTTAGGAGGCAGTTCTTAAATTTATGGGGGTTATCCCTATTTTTTAGGAGGGTATGATCATACCCAGGGTTGGGTCTCCATGAGATTATGCCTTGAGTTCAGTTTCAGAGGATTAGGGTTTGTTTCCTAGTTTCTAGGAGCATCCCTAGATTTTAGGGATGAGACTGCCAGTGAATCCTTGATTTTTGACTCCAGTCATAGACAGGTGGCAGAGTGACTTTTTGGTTTGTGGTGTCATTGGAGCATTTTGTCACTATTTGGGGTATATTTTTAATATTCCCTAAGTTAGCGTTTTTTTAATTAAATAAGGCTAAGTTTATAGCCATTTTGGAGTAATAAAGGGATTTTGGCCTCATCTGGATGCGTATCCCATGGTGTAATAACTCGTTGGAAAGGTCTTGGACTTTTCTAAATATTTCTCTCTTTGCTCAGATCCTTTCGATGAACAGATTTCTCTTTATTTGAAAAAAGGGTCATTTTCTGTGTTTGACACTTTAAAAAAAAGAAATATAACATTTTATAATTGAACGCCATATTGAGTTGCTTTTAAGGTTCGAGCTGATTGTAAAAAGGTTATAAGGAGGTCAAGACAAAAGTCTAATTCATTCTTGACATTTTATTTGGAATTTGCGCTTTGGCTCTGGAAGAGCTTTCAGCATTTGGGACGCCAAATCCCAGTGCTTTGCCTATTTGGGACGTAGCCCCCAATTCAGTGGTTGTTGATTTGCTCAGTGGCATTTGGAGATTGCTCAGTATTCCTTCTGGAGGGCGCAGTGATTGTGACAGAGTTCAGCATGGATTGGGGGGATTATTATCATTTGCATTTGATGAGTTTTGTGGAGCCAACGGTTTCTGCATACTATCTACTTGGTCTTTGGGAACGAAAACTCCCATAGATTAGCATAACTGAGGTGGTGAAATATCCTCCGAAGGGTTGCAAATTGGAAGGGATACTTTAGTCCTTTCATTGGTGCTTAAATCTGAAGTATTAACCAAGGGTTTTGAGGTATTAATTTGCAGATCATAAGTTTTATTGTTGGCGCTACAGTGTTGTGAATAGTGCCATGAATAGTGTCATGCTACAGTGCTGTGAATAGTGCCACTACATGCCGTGCTACAATACGCTACAGTACCGCGTGAATAGGGCAGCTGGGAGAATGTTACAATTTGGGTTTGGAAGGGACTCCTTTCCTTGGATATTGCTTGATTCTTCATCAGCACTTTGGGCACCATTATTACCAGGTTCCTTTTGTAATTATTAGTGGTTTGCATTGTTATTCCAAGCATATTGTTGTAGGTGATCATTGATATCAGACTTTGGCACTGTATTGCATAACCCTTGTAAACCAATAGATTTGGTATTTCTTAATATCATTGTGTTCGAGGATTGCATCTAATAAAAGAGTTATCAATTGTATGCCATTTGTTCAATGTAATGTCCTTCATTATAGCATCCCTTATCAGCGTGTTAGATTGCGTGCCAATTGTTTGACAAAATGTCAATTGGCTGTAGATATGCATTTCATGTCTAATTTTTATGTATATGCATCGAAAATACCCAAAAAAAAAGTCATATATGCATTTAGATTAATGCTTAGACTTATGAGCATTTAGAGTACTCAGCTATCATTATCAAGCAAAAATATCAGACTGAAAACACAGACCAGCAAGCATTGGGTTTACATCAGAAGTGTTTGACAATATTCCTTGGGGTTCAAATCAGCAATATAAGGTCGGAAATATCAAGGGATACTACACTTTCATAGGTTCACAGGGTTAAGGTTCAACATGGTTCAAGCAGCTGGCAACCATTGACGGCCCCTCAGACGTCAAATTTAAAGTGAGGGAAAATCCGTGGAAATTCAAATAGAGCGCGGAATTTAAAGGAGAACCAAGCGATTAAATGAAAAGAGAGCCCGAAGATTTAAATTGCTACAAGGAAGAGAAGATCAATGCAAAGGACCAGAAATATTTTCAAAAGAATTTTTTCCAGTAGGTGAAACAGTGGATCGAGTAGACTTAGACTTTTGGGCGCACCAAATCAAGGACGCAAACCTATTTTTCTTCCATAAAGTAATGGCGAAATTGGACAGCTGCGCAGATATCAGGAAAAGGACCAGACAGTCCATACCAAAGAAGAGACATATTAGATGAAGGGACACGCCATAGTTATGACAGCGCACTGTTCTCAGCATGGTCTCTCCAGACAGGACTGAAGGCGCATTAAAGACGTTGACTGCAGCATGGGCCGTTCCATTGAAAAAAGCGTCAATCCTTGTGTAGTTGCTATAAGATTGTAATATCTCTCATTTGTAAAGGAGACTTTTCACTTTTACAGGAGCGAAACTCTGCCCATTTGAAAGAAGACTGAGACTTTGAGCTCAGATTGTAATTTCATTTCATTTTATCTGAATGAGAAAGCAAGTTGTTTGCAGACTTTGTGCTGTTTTGGCTTGTGCTACTTTAGGAAATTGTTCTTATGTCTGTTTCCTAGAAGCATTCTTATTTATTTAACTTGACAAGCAAAATTAGTGAAGGTAAAAAGGGAGGTGTCCTGAAGCCAACTGTGAGAAGACTTTGTGCTTTCACAATTGTTTTCAGCGTGTGTTTTTCTTTTTCTTTCTGTGTTGAGGATTTTGGTCTGTGTTGAGGATTTTGGGACGACTTTGTGCCCCCATTATCCTTTGTGTTATACTCTTTGGGCAGTTGAGGTGGAAACTTTGTGTTCTGTTTCATCCTGCTAGTTACTGCGCCCTTTGTCACCAGTTACTTTCACTACTTGAAAGAAATTCATGTTGTTTCCTGCAAGAACACTTCTGAAAGAAGAGAAGTGCCTTCAGTGTTTTCACCAAGCTTTTCTCCTTTGTCTGTGTGCATCATCTCTGCAAGAAGAGAGATGGATGGTTTATTCTGCCCCCATGTGTTATTTTCTGCTTATATATATAGTATATAGTCTCCATATATTTATTAGGGAACCTCCCCTTGATGAGAGGAGAGATTTGTCCCCTTTGGATGTGGTAAACCTGCAACATTGGACGACTAATCTCCCTATGCTGTGGTGATAGGAACTATTTTGGTCACCAGTTAGCTGGCCGACAAAATATTCACCCAACAAAGATCACACTGATCTTCAATGAATTGTGATTCAACATCTGTGATGGGAATGAACAACTTGTTGAACCTAAAGAAGCAAAGGAGATACCATCCTGGAAGCAAAAAAATTCAAAAGCATTGGCCTTGATGTAAAGGTGTTTCGTCACAAACAGGGGTGCAACACTCTTTGGGAAGCATTTTACAAATTGAAGAATGTGTTATTGTCACTCATAATTGCAATTCATATAGTTGCAATTGAAACTATTCAATCTTGAATTGAATAATGAAGATGTCATAGTTTGGCTTTTAAAATCCGTGCAATCAAATAAGATGTTGATGCAACTATTATAAAAATTGATGTGTATATGACTACCTTCATAAAGACTTTTCATACATACAAAACTTTCTTGGAGTCTTTGCAAGCAAGCATTTTGTTGAAGACTGACATTTGATCAATTGGTTAAGAAGGTGGCCAAAAGAGAAAAAGCCTTTAGAAAAAAAAGTCCACAAGAGAAGCCATTTGTTATGCTAATGCCAAGAATGCAAGAAATGATAAAGGCAAAGGGGAAAGCAAAGGGCGAGGCAGAAAATCTGGCAAAAACAATAGTTAGTATCAAGAAAAACAAAATGACAAAAAACACTTATTTTGCAAACGTTGTGAAAGGAAAGAGAGTCATGAGACCTATAAATGCAAAACATCTTGGAAAAATATTGAAACCTACAGAAAACAAAAAATAGAAAAGGAAAAGAAGAAAAACTCAAACCTAGATTCAACTCAATTTTTTTGTGAATGTGTGATTTCTATATATGATGAAGCAAATAGTGCCTCAAAGAGTTCACCCTGGGATAGTATTTGGGTTCTGGACACTGGTGCCATGCGACATATGACTTTACCAAGGGAATTCTTTGAGGAGTTTTATTAAAAAAATTGTGGTCCAATATACTTGGTAAATAAAACAAATCTGCGAACTCAAGGCAAAGGTTCAATTCGTCTCAAGTCACCAGGATTTTCAGACTTCATTCTCCAAAATGTACTATACCTTCCTCAGTTGAAAAGAAAATTGTCTCTTGTGCTTTCGTCAACAAGGGCACTCAATTTTGCTAGATGACAGAGAGTTGAAGGTCACAAGGAAATTTGATAACATAGTTGTTCTAACTGGATATGAAGAAGGCAAATTGCTAAAACTTAGGGGTGACCACTTAGTGCCAAAAAATTTTGCTCATCTTGTCGAAGAAGGAATGCCAAAAAGTCTTCTCTGGCATGCAAGATTTGAGCACACACTATGACAACATTCGCAATATGCAGAAAAATGGGGTTGTAGTCTTGCTGACATTGTCCAAAAACATTGAAAAGTGTGAAGCCTGCATATTGAACAAACCTGATAGGAAACATTTCAAAAGTCAAAATGGAAAGACCACAGGAAGTTGTAGTTGGTTCACTATGATCTGTGTTCTTTGCCAATTGTTTTTGTTGGTGGTCTCAAGTACCTCATGTTATTTATTGATCACTACAGAGTATGACTTGGATACATTTTACGAAGGAAAAACTTGAAGCCTTTGAAACGTTTCAAAAGTTTCAAACTATGGTTGAAAATAAATCTCAATCCCGCATTGGGACACTCAGAAGTGATAATGGTGGTAAATTCATGTCGAAGGTGTTTGAAACCAATCTCAAATAGAATAAATCAAGCATCATCTCATAGTTGAGCAGATGAACAGAATTGTGATGGACATAGTTCAGACGATGTTGTACTTCAAAGGGATAAATCTACATTTTTTAGCAGAAGCAACTTAAATAACAGTATACTTCCGCAATAGGGCACCATCAACAACCCTACAAATGAATAATCCATATGAATCCTAGTGTGGTCATCTCTCTTTAATGCAACATCTTCAAATTTTTGGATCCCCATGCTACACATTGATTCCCAAGGAGAAAAAGAACAAATTGGAACACAAGATTCATAAATACACGCTTTTGGGATGTTCAGAGTCTTCAAAAGCATACAGGATATTTATTGAGAAAACCAGAAATTTCTTATCGCAAGAGATGGTGTCTTTTGTGAAATTGCAATTGATTTGACTTGAGAAATATGCCAAATTTGATTTTTGCAAGGAGGTTGATATGGAGGTTCCAAACAGTGAAGGGGGAACAAACAATTGGGAAACAATTGAATCGCTATTGACTTCAGAAAATGCCATTCCCCTCCAGAAGAAAGTGAATCTTCATTAGAATATGGTTTAATGTTAGAAAATGAAGGAGATTCAATTTTTAAAAATGAGGCACTAGTGATTCTGCAAGTTACAAAAAAAAAACCAAAATGGGCCAAACAAACATTGAAAGATGTCAGATCTGATGAGGTTGGAAAAACAGGGACTATAAGTGCACACATAGTCACATAACAATCAAATAATTTCCTAAATGAAACTCAAGATAAGAAAGAAAACTTACATTGGAAGACCCTCTAAAAGAATAAGTCAACGTAGCTTTTGAGTCTGAACCCACTTCAAACAAGCTGAAAAGCTTGATGCATGGAAAACAACAATGAAGAGTGAGTATGATATGTTGGTGTAAAATGGAACTATGAAATTGGTTGATCCTTCAATTGATTGTAAAACTATTGGCTACAAGTGGGTCTTTCAAAACAAGTACAAAGCAGATGGTTTGCTTGACAAGCACAAAGCAATGCTTGTCACTAAGGGATTTGCTCAAAAAGAAGAAATTGACTACAATGAAACCTTTGAACCAACAACAAAGTGGTCTACCATTCGAAAAATGTTAGCTTTGGCAGCTCGCAATAGATGATAAGTCCACCAAATGGGGGTCAAATCTCTTTTTCTGAATGGTGATCTCAAAGAGAGAGCATACATGACTCAATACTAATATTTTGCAGTAAACGACGTAGAGCACAAAGTGTGCAAATGATAAAAATCACTATATGGTTTGAAACAAGTCCCAAGAGTGTGATACAACAAACTCACTAAGCACCTCCTAAAAACAAACTTCAAATATTTTGAGTTTGAAGATGCAACTCTTTGAGTCAAGACAATTGTATTTTTAGTGGTGTATGTGGATGATTTGCTCATCACAAGAAGCAAGGTGAGTTACATTACAAAATCAAATGAGAGTTGATGAAAGGCTTTGAAATGATAGGTTTGTGTTATTTTCATTATTATTTGATTATTAAAGTGACTCAAAAACCAAAACATATTTTCATCTATCAACAAAAATACAGTAATAAAATTATAAGCAAGTTTGGAATGAAAGATTGCAAGCCTCTCAGTATGCCCATGGAACAAAATTAGAGAATGATATCAGAAGATCCCACAGATTTAGTAGATGTTATTAAATACTGACAACTCATTCGAAGTTTGATCTATGTGACCACAACTAGACTAGATATTTCATTCGTTGTTGGTGTTCTTTCTTGTCTCATGCAACAACCCAGAAAAAGTTACTGGGTAGCATCAAAAAGAGTCTTTCGATATTTAAAATGAACACAAAACTTTGGGCTCAAATACTTCAGCAGGTGATTACAAACTGGTTAGATATTAAGACTCTGACTATGGTAGTGATTTTGAAGATGAAGAATCTACTTTAGGGTTTCGAATGAATTTGGGCACAATAGTTTTCAGTTGGAAGTTAAAGAAGCAATTAGTGCCAACAATTTCTTCAACAAAAGCATAATACATTGCAGTTTAGAGGCATCCAAAGAAATTTCGTGGCTTAAAAGTGTTCTTTCAAATTTGCATGAACAACAGCTTTCATTCTACTTCAGAGTTTCGAATGAATTTGGGAACAATAGTTGTCAATTGGAAGTTAAAGAAGCAATTAGTGTCAACAATTTCTTCGGCAAAAGCATGATACATGGCAATTTCAGAGGGCATCCAGAGAAATTTTGTGGCTTATAAGGGTTCTTTCAAATTTGCAAGAACAGGTTTCATCAACACCTCTCATGGTTGACAACACCTGCAATTCAAAAGACAAAGAATATAGTCTTCACTACGAAACCAAGCACACCAACACCAAATTTCATTTGATTCGGCATTTTGTGAAAGATGGCAATGTAAAATTGCCACATTGTTCTATTATAAGGCAACCAACAAACATATTGACAAAAATGTTGCAAAGAGAAAATTTTGGAAAGTTTAGAGGCATGCTTGGCCTCTCAATAACCCCCTACAAATTAAGGGGCGATGTAATATTATCGTAGTATAATAATGTTAATCCTAGGAATAATTATAAGAGAGCTTTTGTCTTATAGTAGTAGCTAGATTCTACGTAGGAAGGTGAAGAGTCTTCATAGAATATGAAATGAATGGTCACATGCTTAGCTATATAATATTGTAATCTCTCATTCTTCATTAATGCAATAACTTCGGTTTGCACCAAATCTCGTTATTTTCTTTATTATCTATTCCTAGGCTGGCAAACATTGCTTTCAATATTCAAAGAAAAACTAGATACTCTTCTCCTATTTAATATTTTAAGCACAACACATAAATTTAAACATTACTTTCCACAAGCCCTGAAAATTTGCTTTTGTACATGTTTATAACTCAACTGAGAGAAAAGGGAGTGCTCTCTTCCCATCCATGTGATGTCATCAGGTATACAGGGCCTTATCAACCCCCGAGCTTAGGGGTTTTCCAATGACCCAAACTCAAGTAAGAAGGTTATAGGGATATGTAAATAGTGATAGGCAGAGACTTGAATCTCGACAAACAACCATATATAAAATTGAAACCAATCACAAGGTTAAGGGGTAGTCTAGTACATGGAAACAAAGGGTAAGTGGGGAGAAGGTTACAAATGTAGAATGTCATTTATGCATAGCTATAAACAATATAGTTTACATGCATTTGATTGTTGCAATAAAAATCTTTAGGGGAAGCTAGTAGCAGTCTAGTCTGGCCTCAAGCTCCACCTAAGCTCTTTCCAACACCTCTGTGTATAGACCTATAACGATTTATACGCACATCAATACCCAATGTATTCACACATTTCCAACACGACATTACCCAATTTTTTGCACATTTTTAATAGAAGTACTCAATTTCTGCTCACATTTTCCACACAACAGTAACTAATCTATGCACACTTTTTCACAGGATAACAAGGTACAAATCCTACCTGAAAACACTCTTACAAGGTCTTTCTCATTACTTGTCCTTTGCCCTTGTAAATCTTTTGTCTTTGTCATCCTCATTGCTTTTTGTTGTAGCTAGCATGAATGAATAAAAGAATAGGAGAGAGATGCAACAAAAGACTACAGCTCATAAGATGAGTGGGTTGTTGGATCATGTAGCCATAGATGGAGGGACATATGTCCTTTCCAAGCCATGTTGCTCCACCTCTTTCCAAGCAGCCTAGAAGGACCCCATTTTTGGGTAGAGGACTTCCTAGAAAGTCCAAATGGCACACATATTAAGCCTGGTCATTTGGATTACTTAAAATATCTTTACAAAAAATTTACTTTCAAGCCCATTTGAATTCCAAGAACTTTACAATGGGGTCCAATTCACACATTGGTTAGATGAGTTTTAAAAACGTTCTATCAAGGCATTACATGATCTAGTGACCTATGGTTTTACAATTCACGTGGAAATGTTTCACAGGGTACTAAGGTCCTCACATACGTGACTTGAGTAGAGAAAAAACATTTATGCGAGGTATGTGATCCTCATGTCACACCTAAGATTAGGAGCAAGTCATCAAACACCTATCACTTGTATACTCATTGCACTTGTTACATTCATACAAGATAAAAATATAATATAATAAATGATGGAAATCAGTGCACCCACAATGTGGTCATACTAGTCTATGAAACTTGTCATTTTTACGAGCCAAGGTACATGCATCCCATTCCATGCTCTTAGCCGTAATATCCAATCATAATCCAAAATATATGTATTGCAAATAAATCATAGGAAGAAGAACCAACATGTAGCCCTGGGGCCCCAACTCCACTTCGAACCTTTCCTTTTGCTCCATTTGTTGTTTGTTGTTGGTTTAATAGAGGGAGGTGAGTCAGCTTGCGGCCCCCTAGCCAAAGCTAGTCATCTCCTCCTCCAGTTTGAAGTATAGACTATATGCATATTGATTTTAAGTATGTGGTGGAAGAGTCAACAATGGCCCTCTGACCACCTGCTTTCCTTCAACTTCTAGGAGAACCAAGGTAGACTCTTGGCCCTGAGTTATTCCTAGGCTAAACAAATTACACAAGGTAGTACACATAACGTGAGCATCCATACATGTCGTTGGAGTAACGACTAATTAACACATGTGAATCAGAGAGTATGGTCCACCATGGCAAGCCCCATGAATCATCCACAAACCATATCAAAACAAGTCATATAGTTAGTGCGTATAGAGTTAGATAACACACGAAGATAACTCGTCCATCAATAATTATGTTTAGAATCTATAGAAAGCACAAACAATATAACTAATCATAACACATTCAAATAAGTTCATGACCATTCATAGATATGTCTTGGTTCTCAAAAACTATGAAATACATCGCACGCTATATCACATCAAAGAGAGAGAGAGATAGAGTACAATTAGCAATGCAGTAAAAACAATCTTAAGTGCAATACACATAACTGACATCACTGGAGGTCTAGTAATATACATGAATGTCCACAAGCTACGAATAACAAAGCTAATCAATGTGAACGTAGTCAACATATGTATGTGTTGAGGATAAATAGGGCTACCTCCTTAGATGTCTAATAATCATATAATAATATAGGCAAAGAACCATCTCAATGCATACTCTAAGAAGGTCAACCAAAATCAATCAAATTAACATATTTGTTAAAACTAGAATGAACACTAATTATAAGAGTTATGTGTAAAACCCTTAGTGAGATGGACAATATCACTCCTAAGTACATCCGAAGAGCAACACTTGATGCACAACCCAACAATAGCCAAAACTATTGCTAGATACAAGAGGACACAAAAGCATGGGCATGCTAGTATAGACATTCTCTTGGAAGTCATTGGGCGAGGTGGGAATGTCGGTTTACAGAAAAAAGTATCTTCCAAGAGGTGGTGCTCACGACTAAACCATCGTCTATTGAATCTTGTCTTGATCTAGGTGTTTGTCCTCGAAGGCTTATCCCTTGATTGCTCCAAGTGTGAGCAAACTCAAAAGAGAACGATCCATTTTTGTCACCAAAATTTTTGATCCAAACTACATGTAAGCAATCTTGGAGCAGGTTGCAATAGAGCAAGAAGGATGTCATTGATAGACGAAGGTTTAGGGCAGCAAGCTTAAGCAATAGGCCACTATGTCATCTCAATTGAGAAACTCAAAAAGAAGCCTACTCAAGGTAGTCCTGCATTCATGGCTAGTCAATAGCCAAAGGGGCGCTATATCGATGGAACCAAGAAGACTATTGCCAATGGAGATCTCAACCAAATGGACGAAGTCCCCTCCTCTTAAGAGACCCTCAACTCCAAGATAAAAGCTAAACAACCCCAAGGAACCTAGTCCAAAACAAAAGTAATGTCTGAACTAAAACATAATGATTCTCTGGAGTGTGTTGAGCAATTCGACATTGTTGACAAAAAGCATTATAACCATCTTCATGGCTTCTAATAGAGAAAAAGGGTGGGTGGAAAAGTGCGCCACCATATCCAACCTTACCACCATCACCCTAATAGTGCCACAAAGAAAAATTAAGAGGAATGAGAAATGATAGAGAATCGCAAAATTTTCATCCCCCTTACTCTCCACTAGCTAGAGTAAGGAAGACCAATTAGATGTTGTTGCTTTATCTGGATGCAATGGCACACTAGGTATCTTGGATGCAAAAATCACAATATCCTCATGCAAACTAGACCAATGATAATAACCATCTCAGCTCTACACACATTTGTATGCTTCCGAATGCATTGAGAAGGAAACATGTTGTGTCCAAGCAAGATCACGGGATGTAGGTTCCTTGCATTTGACGCTAAAATGTGTTATTCTAGCGTGAGGATCCAACCGAATATGAGGAAGTAACTATAGAATGCTTACGAAGGCATTGTCCAATGCCACTGCCAACGTGGAGCTTAAGATGTGCTAGAATTAAACGAGACTTGGAAGGTTGGTTCTTTAAGCGAAATTGTTGCCTCAAGACCAGCACAATCTTAGAAGGATATCAACAATTGCCGCTAGCTCACAAAGAGTAATTGAGCTCATAGCTCTTGATATTCCATGGCTCGCAAGTCGAAACGTGATTCTCTTGAGCGAGAACCACCTCCAAAACCTTAAAAAGGAGCATCAATGTACACTTAAAGTGGTCCAACAAAAGAAAAAGGGTTTAAATTACTTTCTAGCTTCACAATGTAGGCATAGGTAGAGCCATGCAACGAAGCATGAACATATAGGGCTATTCTCGAGACATTTGTGCCTTAAAATTGTGGCCAAAGAATTGCCCTTGGACAACAAGAAGTAAAGAATATAACGCTGCCAGATTGGCAATGCTCTCACGAGCACTATGGGAACCTTTGTAAACTACATCTCGTGCTACTTGTTTGAGTGAGAGAAAAATGAAGGGTCCTCAAGGAGAATTAGATAGACTGAACTAGGTGCTATAGTGCCATCAAAACAAGGCTTGCAATGTTACAGGGACAATGGTCAATTCCCTTAAGATAATGGTTAGTCTCCGCAATGTGGTCTACGAAGCTACCCTACTAAAGTCGATAGCACTCAATAAGGAAAGAACACCCCTAAACAAACAAGAATGGTTTACAAGGAGAGAAGAGGGCACATACTCAAGCTATCTTCTGAAAAGTCCTCTGCAAAACCCAAATTTAAGGACATGCCTTTCATCTTAATAATCCCTTAAAAACATGTTTCTATGATTTAGGGTGAAATAAGGTAAATTTACAAATAAAATCCATAATCAGGGTATAAAGCTATGAAACCCAAGCAACTCAATTCCCTCATCAAGCTTCCTTGTTAAACTCAAAATTACATAAAACTTATCCCAAAACTGGGTGATAGTTCAAAACTATCACTATAATCATTAAAAGTTACTCAAAATCAAGTTATTAGTTGGGAAAATAATCCTTATGCTTGGTGCTTGACAAATTTCCAACCCAAAATACTAAATTTCTACACCACACAAGATCCACATGTAGCTGAAAAGCCAAGTATGTATGCACCACGGGATTAGATCTCAACATTCGATTGATCTTCAATGAGTCAACAAAGAGAACAAAGTCCCATAGTAATGGATAACTTAGTGGGAATGCTATTAGAAAGGAACACTTAAGCAAGAGGCTCACAAGAGCAACTACAATCCTTAAAAACCAATCACGAATTCTTAAATGTTCAAATGTTTAAATTGGAACATGGTAAAGGTGATTAGAATTTCCTACAAGGGGAGATGTTGCATGCAACATTGTAGATAAGTCTCCAGTGCTTGATTTTTAATGTGGCACACAACGGTATGCACCATGATATAAAACACCACCATGACCTAGCCGTAATGTGTATAAGGACCGACCCCCAATCCAATAGACAAATCACACAAATGCACCATGATATAGAAAGATCAAGATGAAATTTTGGTCAGATGTCAATGGTTGGACTCAAATAAAAGTGCAAGGAATCACCCCATGAATGCATATGGACTGAGTCAAAGCACAACAATAAAAGCAAACAAACAAGCAAATATACACAAACTTAAACACTAATAAACAATTAAATAATCATCGTGTTGTGTGTATGATAATAAAACGTTATGCTTGGTGCTTTGCCCCTAAGCTAGGGAGCGATAGATAAGATAATATGACCATTTGGACTTTGAGGAATAGAAGAATAGGGAAGGGGTGGTTGAGCTGACGCCAAATGCCCCATGCAATTGAATCTGCCTACATAGTCCCTGTGGACCTTCAAGCCAAATGTAATTCTCTCAGGAATGGGAAAGAAGAAAAGTGATGACAATGATTAGAATGAAACTGATTAAAAAGGAAAATGGGATTGGCTCGTAAAACGACGTGAGCGTAAATGGGCTCGCAAAATGGCGCAAGATGGAAGATAAAAAGGGGGAAATGAAAATGAGAATGATAGTCGCTGAGTTGTTCTAAGCTACCCCATGCAGTCAAGTGCTGCCTACATAATCTGTATGGACCTCAGGCCAATGTAATTCTCTCTTAAATGGGAGTTTAATGAAGAACTGCCAATGGCAATTAAAAATGACGACGAAAAGATAAAAGTCTTCCACCCATGAAGACGTTCAAATGTAAAGGGAAGATTATCCACGTCAAACATAAATAGTGCCGCCTAGAACAGGACCAAGAGGCAAATTCACTGGTGAAAAGGATGACAAATTGTACAAAGATTTTGTGACTTTTATCTCTTTTGGAGAGGTGAGGTCTTTTCTAAATGTTTTGATTTTTAGGGTTTTGGAATTTGCCAATGTTTTGGGATTTTTGGAATAAGATATATATGAATGCTCTGTAAAAAGAATACATGAAAGGAATATGAGCAAATGTACAAAGAACCGTTTAGTAAAGAAAAAACAACCTTGGGTAGGGGCTCAAACAATAGTTAAACTGACTACAACGGTACTCCAGGATACAAAGAGAATATGTTTCAACATCAAACCAATTATGCAAAGAATGTGATGCGGAATGAAGAACAAGACTAGGAGCGAAAAACAAGCTCTTGAAGAACTGCCAAGCAAGGAAACCGTCCCAAAGTACACTAATATTCTCCCTGTAAAGATGTACCAATGATGACTAAATCTGAACTGCTTGCCGAAATGTCTTCTCAATCCTTTTGTAGTACCTATAGGCTGAAATCAAGATCAGGGATGGAATAACACAGGGGAAAGGACAGGTACTGACTCAAGGATGGCAAATGTGATGAATGGGAAAGTGAGAGGACGTGCCCCCAAGTCGAGTGGCGCTCATAGACAATGTTCAAACAAAGCAAGCATCAAAAGTGCTTGAATTGAACCACCATGTTGTTGGAAATCAATAAGAGACACATGCATATGATTCCAATGCGAGCCAATAGCACTAAATGAGATTCAACCAAGTGTAAACATTGAAGCAGCATCCATCATACCCTCTACGATAGAGCGTACCACTCAGTAAAGTGTAATTGAATGTGGTATGGATGAAGGATTATTGTTGATCACGGGATAATGCAATAATAAGGTATGGTTTTTGGAGGCATTTGTATATTATCTAGGTATCAAGGGGAATGAGGACCAACAATATCACATACCAACTCTAATTCGAAATGATTGTAAATTGGTAGAAGAAAGTGTAATTAAATCAGTTAGAAGATATGTGCATCCATGAGCCAAGGGTTTCCACAATGTCAGTTGATTTGTTACTATCTTGTGGCATTTGCTCAAACTAGATGCATTCAAAGTTTTGTTTGAGATTGTCTAGCATGCCTTTGTGGTAGGGCACAAGCTTTTTATCTTTTAGGTGATGCAAACCTATACCCTGATTGATAATTAAGTGAACATCGCCATGAATGTCCAAGTGCTGAATAGTCTATTGTACTGCATCTTTTTTACGGGAATAATGCTAGAGATCCATTCTGAATAGTTGATGGGTCAATGGAATCTGTAATGACCCCTTCTCGAATCTGAGCTCATAATGACCGTTGGCCTATTCCTGGAAATCCATAGGCTATTCGGAAGGTGCAAGAGGGTTTCCTATTTTTTAGGATGTCTTTGTTCGAAGTTTTGACGGCAGTTTCCTTCTGGGTTTTTCGAGAGCTTCGCGGAGGTATGTTCGTTTCAGTTTTCTGAGCATTTCCAGGAATTTACTATTTTTAGTAAATTCTATTTTTGGCAGTTAGGAGGATTGTCGCAAGGAGTTTATTTTCCCTTTTTAGTTGTCTCATTCAGTTGTGGGCTTCAGAATTCGGTCTTGGCGGAATAAGTGAATGTCACTTAAAAAAAAATAATAATAACGTTATATTTTAACGTTGACCTTGGCCTAGACTTGATAACTTAATGTTATTTTAAAAGAGGGACTTAAAGGGGGGGGCGCCACATAGCTTGGAAAGGGGGCGCCACATTTGAGGATAAGCTTCTAGAAGAAGCCAATTGAAGCCTATAAAAGAAGGCATTGGGCTATCATTTGAGCATCTTGGTTTTAGTGCATTGTTATGCTGCAGCTTTGGCTCTGGAACTGCTTCGGGGAATGAAGGCCTCCTAGCAAAGGCATCTCTTCATGCTTGAAAGACAGCATCTAGTGGTGAAGTAATATCTGATATTTGTATTTGCTTAAGTAGTACTTTCAGTTATTGCAATATTAGTTCCTTTGATATTATCAGAATTTCCAGATATTGTATTAAATAGATCTAGGTTTTCAGTCACAATTCAGAAAATACAAAAAAACAGGTTGTGGGTATCATCTTATTGTGTTGGGTAGGCCTAGGCGCCCCTTTGCTTAAATTTGTAGAATTTTTGGATCAAGCATTGATTTTCTAGAGGAAATCACCCTTCTTCCCTTGGGACGCCCCTGTGGGGTTTGGCATTGGTTTTTGTGTAATTTTCTGGATGCAGATTTGATCAGTTTCATGATGCTAACTTGGGCGCCATCCTCCAGAAGAGATTTTGCAACAGAAATCAGGAAGTTTGATTAAGTTTTGCATGAGTTATGAATATTTGAAGAATTTAATAAGTGGCTGGTTTTTCCTCTTTCTAAAAGCAAATTCTGTTATTTTTGTAAGCTGACAGTAGTACTGGCAGCCCTTCTCTATTTGTTTAATTTGCCTTTAAAATATTGTAATAATTTACAGCTCCGCCTTATGGTAGCTACTTTCCCTATTGGGTTAGCAAGCACATTCTTGGTGTAGAGCATCCACCCTATGGTAGCTACTTTCCCTTCTGGGTTAGCAAGCACATGCTTGGTGTGGAGTAGTTTACTTTTCAGTATTTCCATCAAAGCACTGTTATTAAGCTCACTCCGTCAAATGGTAGCCCCTCATGGGTAGCACGTACTTGACGTAGAGTTCTTTATTTGTAATTACTCCGTCTTATGGTCGCCCCTACTCCGCCTTGGACTGGGTAGCACATACTGGACGTTGAGTTCTATTTCTTACATTCTAGTGGCAAAGTTATTTTAGTTTATTTGAGATTAACATTTAATCTTGACGGAACTTGCTTATGTTATAATCCAAAATCTAAAAGTTGAAAAAATTTGGCTCGGGATACTTCAGAATCCTGCACCCAACAATTTCTCCAACCTTGCTTGACCTTTGTAGGATCATCTATAGTGCCAATGCCAATAGGTGTCTTCCATAGGTGGTGTGGAAGCATCCTTTAATATAATAGGAATTAATGGGAATTGAACTTCTTTTTATGATTGTGGCTCAACTAGTTTATCAAGCTAATTGATGTAAGAAGAATTTGAATACAGCCTACAAAATAAAAAGCCAACCTAAAAATGTTGGTGGAAAAAAACCATGTACCAATTCCACAAATGTTTGCTCCTCAAAGGGAGTGGTACATTTATTGAAATGAAATCATGGACTCTTAAGGCTTTGCGCTACCTGTTGAAGAGAGCGAACATCCCCATCGATTGGCACCTCAGAGAGGTTTTCACCAAAGTATACGTCTGTCTTCACTTTTATCTTGGTCTAAAAGTGCCTCAAAGAGGTTTTCACTAGTAGACCTCAATGTTTGATTGTCTTATTGATTGAGGAAGTTCGCCTACTCCCCAAAGTAGGTCGTGGGGTCCGATGTGATTTTGAGTTCTTTCTTGTGATCGCTCAATGGAAGACTATCTTTGAGGCCCATGACTTCTGAAATTACTTTGTCACTTGGAAATTTCTTCAATGGTATAATATGATTTTGTTGGTCCTAGTCAAGTAATTGGGGGTAATGAAGGGTAACAGGAGAATTGGCCATAAAGGGTATAATGTTATTGGTAAAAGTATTAATGAAGAGGTTTGTATTGGCTAGCTCCTCATAAATATTATAATTGGACTTTGCATCGCTGTTGGGATCATCTTCATTAGTCGTCAAAGTTGGGTCACTCTCTAGATCAGAGGGGTCACCCCTAGGTGGTGTGTAGCCAATGCCTTGAGTTCCTTTATGTTTGGTTACAAAAATGGGTTCAATACTACCTTGTTGCTTTGGCCCGAAACCTTTCCCATTGTAATTTTGATGGCTTGTGATTCTGTTAGGAATGGGATACTTGATGTTTTGAAAGCAAGAGGCAAAACCATCTATATATAACCATGAATCATATGAACTACTGATTTGGTCTTGATGCAACAAACTATCTTTAACAAAAGTATTGGGTCTGTTGAGACGAGAATCAAGGTTTTCTCACCACTCCATTTTGGGGCTGCTAGGGGATTTGGTAGCATTGGGTCTACCATGGGATTTGGGAGACTTGAGTAATTTACCAATAAGGAAAGCATCACGGATGCTATATGTGCCAATGCCCTTATCTTCAATGGTAAAATGAGATGAAATTTGAGGTGGGGAATGAGATGTGGAGGCTAAGGTATCTGAATCAATGTAATTGGACTTTAGGAGATTTAGGTACTACATTCTTGTTCTTTTTGGGTATATGTTATAGCTAGGACAATCATTATAGTTCCCATATTCGGCTCCCAGATGTTTACAATATTGGTATGGCTGCAAATCTCTAGGAATAGTAACCTCCAATTCAGAATGGGAGAATTTTATGCACGGATGCAAAGTGGAAGGGATGGCTTTGACTTCATGGATCCAGGGTCGCCCAAGGAGTAGTTAATATGATAACTCAAGATCAAGGACAAAACAAAGTGTATTATGGGTGATAGGCTGAACAATAACAGGCAAACAAATGGTGCCTTCGGATTCTTGCTCTTCATTGTCATATGCTTTGATAGTAATTGTGTCTGGCCGCAAATCTACAGATGTATACCCCAGTTGTTTAATTAATTTCAATGAAGAAATATTCCAACCTGAACCATTGTCTATGAGCACTTGCTTTATTTTATGGCAAAAAATGACTGCTTCAATATAGAGCGGGTTGTTATGCAATGGACCAAGGAATGACATATCAATTTGATTAAATAAAAGCTACTACCTTGAGGACAAATGCCCCACAAGTGCTTGGAATTAAGTAGGATCAATGTCATTAGAAACTTTGGATTGGTGTTAAAGCTCATACAATATTTCCTTATGAACTTTGGATGTATGCAAGAGGACTAGAATAGAAATATGCATTGGTGTTTTGTTTAATTGTTCCACAAGGTCGTATTAATTTCCAGTGGAAGAAGATGGTTTGGATTTTGAAGGCAATGTATCTTGAACTGGACAAGGTGATGGAGGACCTTGGAGGGTAACCCATGGATGTTGAGTTGCGATAATGCAATTTCGACCTTGAGTAGGGTTATTAGAATTAGGAGGACTGAATGTAGGGCCAGGAAGAATAACTCATAGACGACAAGTCGCATCAATGCAACCTGTGTCAGAAGAGGGTTATTAGGCTGTGGATTGATTCTAATGGTGGCCACATGATTGCTTGTAACATGACCTACAACATTGTTATAGTCATGTGGGACATAATGATAGCCAATCTGGTTGGAACGGGAATTTGGACCTTGATTATGATTGTTGTGTTGATGATTTTGACTTAGATGTTGATTCTGATTCTATTGATTGAGTTTTGTTCTGTAAAGGGGTCTTTGTATATACCCAAATTTTGATTGGAAGTGGAAGGGCCACTAGCCAGCTCAATTTTGCCTCACTCAAGCAAATCTTGAATGAAGTGCCCAAGTTGCATACATCGGTAGACTCCATGGCCTTTGACTTGATGGTAATCACAATATTTGTTGTCTTTATACTAATAATGGTTTGGATCTTTTGGAAAAGACTTTGGAATTGGCCAAACAACAATGTTTGACGCAACTAATGTTTGAAATACCACCTCAATAGGCTCACCAAGGTCAACGAAGAATCTCTATTCATATTTATTCCTTGGCGGAGGTGGTATTTGTTGCACTATTTGCATGTCTTTGGATTTAGTGATTCCATCACCTATAATATACTTTTTTTTATTGAATATCTTTGGCTTCTCAAATGTACTGGCTTATGCTTGTGCTAGATTTGGAGTTGGATTCTGAGAATAAATCTTAATCATGCCCTTGTTAATAAGAGCCTTCTCAATTTGCACTTCAAATGTGGTAGCACATTGAAGTTGCAAGTGATAAGCTATCTTTCTGTTAAGATTAGCAACAAAGATGCTTGTTGATTGCTTGTCTAGAAAGGCAAGTGGAAATCGGTTGGCCATGGCTCTCCATTGTTGTAGAAACGCAGAAAAGCTTTCTCCACCCCTCTATTTGACATTACCCAAATCAACCATGGTTAATTCATGTTCCATGTTATACGAGAAACGATTGACAATTTTTTCTGATAGGTCATCAAAAGTTGTGACTGGTCCTTTTGGCAAGTAAAGGAACCACTCCAAGGCTTGTCCACCCAAACTGCATGGAAACAAGCGAAGCAAGTAGATACTACTGTACGCTACTTCCTGGCATGCAACAAAGAATCAATGTAGATGCTCTTTTGGATCACCTTTCTCTTTGTATTTATCAAATTTAGGCATCTCAAAGTGAGATGGGAAATCTACTTGAAGGAAACTCATGTCGAATGGATATGGGCATATCTCATCAAATTTGTAATTTTTACCCTGATTTTTTGCTTGGAATTTTGCAATTGCAATTTTCACCTCCTACAAGCCCTGAAGGGTAGGAGCATTTTGTTGGGTATTGAATGGTTGATTGACTTGTTTTTAATAAGCAAGCAAATTTGAATTGGAATGTGTCTGAATGAGTACCCTATTAGTTGTTCTACCAGGAATGTACACCCTTTGATTGGGATTATATTGTTGATAGGATACTTGTTGATTCATATTTGGAGGTGGATTATGAATGCGTTGTTGATTAAGAGGCAATTGTTGTCAGTATGAAACTTTTTGTTGAAAAATAGGAACCCACTGCTAATGAGAAGGAACCTGCTACGAATTAGACAATGTTTGTGAATTGTTCGCCACTTTTTGGACAGGGGGGTTAACAACTTGTTGTGAATGGTTTGGGATTTGTTGTGAAGTAGAAGGAATTGGCTGCGAATTAAAAAGGACTGCTTTATGATTAAAAAAGGTATGTTGTGGATTGTTTGCGGCTTGTTGCAATGGATCCATTGAAAGTGGCTGCTCAGAATTAGCCAATGGGTTTATATTGGTTGTAGGATTGGCTAAAAGATCTCATAGTTATTCTAATGGTAGATTTTGGTCCATAGATTGGGAATTGTTAAGTGGAGGTAGAGAAGCAATTAAATTATCTACAAGTTGATTAACAAAAAACTGACTAGCCTGTTGCACCGTGGAAGCAATGATTCTGGCATGTTGGGATAGGTCTAAAAGTTGACCTTTTTCTTTGTTAGAGGACGCAAGGACCTCATTTGAACTTTGTATAAGGGCTTGATTTTGACTAAAAGTTGATGGGTCTAAAAGACCCTGATTTTGACTAGAGGTTGATTCTGGAGGTATTTCCTCTCTCTGAACAAGGCTACACAATTGGTCAACAAAGAAGTTAGGCAGGCGTTTTGCTCCAGGCTCCAAATCTTAGAAGGGCTTTGTCTTTGCTTTCAGGAAGCATGTTCTCATACTAGATTTGACTATATCCTACACTAGGTGGCACCTTTTCGTATACGGTTTGGTGTTCATCCATGTCATCAACGTTTTTGTTACTTCGAAGATACGCAAGCAGATCATAACAACGCTCGTCATCCAAAGAGGGACCATAAGAAACCCCATTACGAGTGTATTTAGATGTGTTTTGAGTTGATGGTCTTTGCTTTAAATTAAAGGTAAGATTTTTGAATTGACTTGATGTGAATGCATGTAAAGCTTTACTTATCAATTTGAAGTTGTCTTTGGATTTGAAAAGTGTTTGACGTGAATCGTTTAGTGTAAGTGGGCTTGATTTGAAATTAGATTGTATTTGACTTTCAAATATTGACTTTTGAAAATGTTTGATCGATTTGGATTTAGTTTGTAATTGGATGTGAAATTGAAATTGGAGTCGGAATTGGATTGAAATTCGAATAGACTTGCAATTGGAAATGGAATGGAATTGGAATTGATTTAGATTTGTCTTGAAATAAAAAGAGGACCTGAATGAGATGATGTGAACAATTAATTTCAAACTAGATTTGGGTCCAAAAGGAGCTAATTTGAATGATTTTCAATTGGACAACATAATAGTATAATGTAGAAAAAATGACCCAACGATTGGGTAGTGTAACACCTAATTACGCGCCTATGGAATGACAAATGTTTGGATTTGAAATAACGTTGATTCGTTTGAGGTTTAAAGTACGCAACATGTAACACGTGGGTATAACAACAAATAAATAACAGATACACAAGACAACCCTATTTTTAATGGTAAGATGGGTGTGCAAAGTGATCAAAGTCCATGTAACTAATTGGTTGAAGTGGTGACAGATTGTTTTCACACAATCCTCACTATCAAGTGGTACTGTTATAGCTTGGAATTACACCCTTGTGGGAGAGTTTTTCAGGGTCTCCCACTTCCGGCTATAAGCATGGGAACAACCTCAGGATGTGGGTGTCATCTGGTGAGATTGAGCCTCTAGGATTTTTAAAGAGGTTAGTTCCTCTTGGTGGATCACCTAAAACTAATGCTGAAATGAAACTTCACAGGGAAAAGGGTTAGAAGGGAGATAAAAGCTCCTAAGAGGGCTAACCAAGTGATGCACCAAAGCTAAATGGGAAAATCTCACCAGCGTGAACCCACATTGATTTTCCAGAGTGTTGTTTCCAAAATTTGTCACTCATTTTTGGGACAACATATGAACTATTCTGGTCCTGCAAGCCAAAACTATCTCTCCCCTTCTCAAAAAATTGTTCTGAGCATTCAAATTCTTCATTATTCAAGCTTTTTCAGTTAAGGGACTAGTAGGTTCAACAGCTTCAACGGCTTCAACAGGGGAGTTCTCACAAAGGAACAAGTTCCCAACACTTAGGCAATTTCAAGATTGGTTCAACGCCTCGGTTCAACCAAAAATGTTCATCGGCAAGCTTCAAACAAAGGATTGAACCATTGATCCTTTGAACCCCGCTTCCAAAAGGTTCAAAGGTTCAACAGGTTCAAAGGTTCAACGACGTCAACAAGCTTAAAGAGTTAAGCGCTCCGACAAAAGTTCAAAGTTCAACCGCTTCGGCAAGTTCAACGGCTTCAAAGACTTAGCGAAAAGAAGGAAAATTGAACCGTTGAACCTTGAACCAAAAAAGGTTCAAAGGTTCAACACGGTTGGTTCAAAGAGATTGGTTCAAGCAGTGAATTGAATGAGCGGAACAAGAGATTGAACCGTTGGGCCGTTGAACCAAAGTTGGTTCAATCGGTCAGTTCCATCGAACGGTTCAAAGGAGTGCCGAAAGGGCAAGTGCCCTTGCCTAGGGCAGTGAACAAAAGGCAGGTGCCCTTGCGGAGGGCAGGGAACATTTGCTCAAAGAACAAAGAGAAGGCCGAAAGGGTAAGGAATTTCTTCGGACTTTTTGTCCAAAAAAATTACCAAGTAAAAGAACCAAAAGAATTCCTTTGGAAAGATTTTCCGCCGAAGAATTTCACAAAGGCAAATCTTCGGACAAATTGTCTGAAGGAATTCCTTCGGACATTTTGTCCGAAGGAATTGAAGAAGCAGATCACTTGAAGGACCCCGAAGGGAAGGTACCCTTGTGGGGGGCTCTCGGCACCCAAAAAATGGACCTTTGTCAAAGACCCGAAGGGACACCTTCCCTTTGGGAGGTTCCAAAGACATTAAGCCGAAGGCTCGTTTCTACAGACTCCGCAAGCTTGATAAAGACAAAGGAATTTCAAAGCTTCGAAAGACATAAACAAAAGAAGACTTCAAAGAACAAGGATTCAACCGTTGAACCTTGAACCAAATGGTTCAACGGGTTCAAGGGTTCAAAGGTTAAACAAGTTCAATAAAGTTCCAAAGACTTAGCCAAAACAAAGAATTTTGAGAAAGAGGTTGAACCATTGAACCTTGAACCAAAATGGTTCAAAGGTTCAAAGAAAGCTCCAAGCAAAGGAAGGAAGCAGAAGATTCCAGAGACCAGTTCAAAGAGATGGTTCAACCAAAGAGCAAGAAAGCGATTGAACCAGAGAAGCGATGGAACCAAGGAACCAATAAAGACCGCCTGAACTGTTGAACTATTGAACCAATGAACTTTCAAAGGTTCATGGTTCAATATGGTTCAAACACCCAGCAACCATTGACGTCCCCGCGGACGTCAAATTTAAGGTAATGGAATATCTGTTAATTTTCAAATATAGAGCGGAACTTAAAGGATGAACCAAGTGACCAGCTGAAGAAGATAGCCCGAGAGCTCCAATTGCAGCAGGAAAGAAGAGAAGGCTACAGAAGATATTGAAATATCTACGAGAGTTATTTTCGGTAGGTGAAACAGTCCACCAAGTAGTCATCTGAGAACACCAAATCAAGGACGTGGTCTGTTTTTCTTTCATGAAGTAAAGGCAAAGTGGACAGCTGCGCAAATAAGAAAGAAAGAACCAAGCGGCCTATACTTTGGAGGAGACATATGAGATGAATTGGCACGCCACAGTTAAGGCCAATGCACTGTTCCAAGCATGGCCCCTTGACAGAACTGAAGATGCATTCAAGGCATTGAATGCAGCATGGGTCGTTCCATGGAAAAAAACGCCAAGCCTTTCTTCGCTGCTATACATTGTAATCTCTTGTTTTATGCAAAAGAGGATCTTTTCGATTATAGAAGCAAAACTCTGCCAAAATTGAAAGGCGATTACTGAGACTTTGAGCTCAAATTGTTGATCATATTTCTTTATCTGAATGAGAAAGCAAGTTACTTTCAGACTTTGTGCTGTTATAGCTTGTGTTATTTTAGGAAATTGTTCTTATGTCCATTTCCTAAGAGCATTCTTGTTTATTTAATTTAACAAGCAGAACTAGTGGAAGTAATCAGGAAGGTGTCCTGAAGCCAATCATGGAAAGACTTTGTGCTGTCACAATTGTCTTCAGTGTGTTTTTAGTTTCTTTCTGTGTAAAAGATCTTGGGACAACTTTGTGCCCCCATTATCTTTCGTATTTCACTCTTTGGGCAGTTGAGGTGGAGACTTTGTGTTGCACTTCATTCTACTGATAACTGCGCCCTTGTTACATGTTGATTACCCACCAGAAAGTACTCATGTTGTTTGCTGCAAGACCACTTCTGAAAGAAGAGAAGTGCCTTCAGTGTTTTCACCTGGATTTCTCCTTTGTTTGTGAACATCATCTCTGAAAAAAGAGAGATGGATGGTGTAGTCCTGCTCTTCAATGTTATTTTCTGCTTATATATATAGTATATAGCTCCTCATATTTATAGGGGACCTCCCCTTGATGAGAGGAGAGATTTGTCCACCTTTGATGTGGTAAACCTGCACATTTGGCCGACCAATCTCCCTATGCTGTGGTTGAAGAGACCTATTTTGCTCATCAGTTAGCTGGTGACAAAATGTTCACCCAACATAGAGTACAATACTAACTTGCACAATCTCAAGATCGAGCTGGTTGCATTAGTATTTCATGGAGGAGGTTCCGGAAGCAAGAATGCAAACAGAGAGGAGTTCTAAGACTCACTGAAAGCTCACTTCAATGGCAGAAAGAACACTAAATTAGACCTGCAAACAGCATTGAAAAACTCTCTAAACAAGGTCAGAAAAGAGGACCATGGACGAGGAAGACTCTCCACACATTGCCACAATGCACAACTCAACAGACACGAATCCAAGGCAAGAGATAGGCAAAGAAAATCCTTTTATTGCATCAAGAGGTAGTTCTTACAAGTGCTTGACAGGTCAAGCCTAATCAAGCTGAGCATATTTTTGCAATATCTCAAAGAGTGTCTCGTCTCCCGAGAAGATAAAAAAGTCTAAAAACTGGGAACCCTTTACAAAAATGGAAAACGTGAGATATATAAAAAGGGGGAGAGAGAAGAGGAAGAGCTTTGCGTGGAGAGAAGGGAGAGAGGAAGTCATCAGTGATCGGCACCAACACTTATTCTACTCGAGCTCTTTGCATTCAAAGGATGCAACTACTTTGACCACTGGGTGAACTGTCCAGAATCACCATCCATCTCCTCGAGCTCCTCAAGCATTCAATTCTCCTTTTTGGAACTGAGCGAGCCATACTAGAGGTAGCTGCATGTTCCTGCCAAGCGTGAGTGATTTGTCCTTGCATTTAAAACTCGGCATGTTCTTTACTGCAATCTAGATTATCCCGGTTGGTCTTTGCATGTTTTGGAAGTGAGTTGTATGGACTTGTGCCACTTGTCATTCGCTGATTGACCCTTTGGATTTGCTGAGCATTGACCTTAATGTTACACGACCATTTGCTTTTTGCGAACTATTTTTCATATTTTTCCTTTCAGAACTTTTCATTTTACTCATCGTTCGGGTTTTTGACTCCTTGCAACTTACTTCTTGCTTCCTTACTTTGGGGTTTCCACTGCTTATGACTTATAAAATAATTTAAGTATCTCACCTCGGAAAACCTGAAGACTTGACTCTTGAAGAACTCGCGAACCACCACCCAAGACCAACTTGGGTTTGTCATGTCCCTTTACTTATTTCGGGTTTTTGACTAGTTGCAACTTCACCTTTTAAGCAAGGCAGCCTCACAAACCCGAAGTCTTCCTACTTGACAAACTCGAGGTTTTCTGAGAGAGCTCGAAGTCTTTTACTTGTTAAAGCCCAAAGCCTTCTCCTTCCAAGAACTTGAAGCTATCTGTTGTCTGCCCCTGGAAGCTTGAAGTTGTTCTGAACTTGTCGCTTTTGTTTGAATGTCCACCTTCTCACACTTAGGCAAAATTTTGGTATGTGGGCCAAAAATGGCCAACAGGGATGTCATGAAATCTTGGGGGAGATTGGTTTCTTTCCTCCTACCAAATCATTTGCGGGTGATAGTCTTAGGCTAAAGTTTTACAAAGCTATATAGATATACCTTATGGTACATGGGGCTCAAAATTCGTCGAAAGGGAGAGATTAATGGTTAGCGCATTAGGGTCTCGTCTCTTCATGCACACTTTAGTAGTAAAGGTCTCAATGAAGTGGTACCAGAGAATCAAAGATGAGGGGTAAAGTCTGAGGTTTTTGTTGGAGCATGAAAGCCCCTCCATTTCATGGATGCGCTTAAACATTTAGTTGCTCAACCATTAACGATCGAATACAATCTCAATTTATATACCTTGGCCAATGTACAGGGTTGGTACATGCATTGCTGAATAAAGCCTCAATCGCCGCATCCTAAAGATTCACATGAATGTTACAACCCTTCAAGTTGCACTTGGAATAATGCAGTAATTTTTTTTTAAACTAATTACTTAATATTCATTCCACTTAAACATACTTAACAACTTAACCAAACAAATCAGAACAGTAGTACTTCTAAATTCAAATATCAAAAACAATATATATATTATTACAACTCCAAGGAAAGTAAATACATTAAGACACAACGATCGTTGGTCTACTAATACAGCAACTGTTGCTCATGTATATACAAGAAAAATGCAATTATATTTACAGTAGGCATTCAGCTTTAATAATATAAATAGATACCAGACCCTCCAGAGCTCAAGTCGAACCAACTCGTGTATCTCTGAATCTCAAGTGTAGCCTCCAGATAGGTAGTACTGCTGTGGGGAGAGAGCATCATCCGAGCATTTTTCGACACCAACCGCGAACCAACAATTCCCCGCACAGTCTTTTATCAGGAAACGGCCATCCCTTCATGGATAGGTAGATAGCACGGTGCGGGAATTCAAAAAACAAGCTAGTACCCAAGTGTGTATGATTTCTAAAACTAAACATGCAGTGTATCATAGAAAATCCGTTTTATTGCAAGATATGGCATTAACATGTAAATCAAACATACCAATAGATAATGTCTCACTATGCATTATTTATCCATAGGACTAATACTAATTACATCCTCCTAGCAATAATATCACATCACATGCCGTACATAGGAGCAAACAAAGTATTCATTTATTCCATAAATACATAAAAGAGTCATACATTATTATTTAACTCATACAAGAAATAACGTCTACAGTTCATACCACCCGAATATGTTTCACATTCCTAATAAATTGCATATTTCCAACTACTACAATAAGATCCATACGACTACACTTCATGATATACCATAATATCATAGTCTAGTGTTCTAAGGCACAATTTCTAGATTTTTCACAATTATTCATACCAAGTAGTCATAAATACATAGAAGCATACGTTTTTAATCAAGCAAGAACATATAATAAAGCAAGTCATACAAACACATAAAAGTCTAATCTAACATTCATTTACACTCTTAAGGTTGTATGCATGCATACATGATATCCTACTAACTGCTACAAACCATACTGTTCAAGAATAACGAACGCATACATTTAATCAGTCCATTAAGGTGAGAGTATAGACATACAGCTACGGTATGTACCATTCGGGAATATACATTTAAGCTGAATTATTCTATGATATCTCATATTATCATAGTTCATTGTGCATAAAGCACCCCATTCAACATGAACAAACAATCTTACACTATAATTAATAAACAAGCAAATACGGGATTATACCACTCGAGTATACCCTAGATTAAATTGCACAATAATAATCAGGCGAAAACATATCTGTAGGCACACATCATGATGCATTATTTTATGCTATAACAGTCTAATTATTTTTACACATAATACTTTCACAATATGTATTGTACAAAGGTTTTCACCAGTGCTTTTTATGTGTCACAACTCTACACAATCTAGGTTCATGCATTTAATTCTGCTAGCTAGATTAAATACATACAATCTTTCGTAATAGCTACTAACACGCATTAGCCATCAAAAGCATGAATGAACCTTATTTATTGATTTATTTCACAACCAATATCTATGACAAGCTAGTAAATCTAACAAACGGGTATTATGCAAGTCATGGTATAACTTATTTGACAAATCTTGGATCAAGCATTGATAATCTACTACTAGATAGACCAATAATTTGCTTAATGCCCAAACAACTAAGTTAAGTGTTTTTAATACAACAATGTGTAGAATCCAAGTTATAATTTTTAAGACATGTTGCCAAGTTATTAAACATGTTATTCATAGTGTTATCCCTCAATCGTTTTTCCACAAATAAACTTAAAGTATTTTCGTACAAACTTCTTGTAATAAAATACTATATGCATGAGGATTCATTTGGTTTTATAAACACAAACTCAAGATTATATATACTAATTTTTTACGCCGCCCAACTAACTATGACATTCGCAAAATAAAGTTCCAATCAACATTCTATTTGGCAATAAAGATGAGACATACTCCAGAATAATATACGGTCTCAAATATAATAACCACCTTAAAAATACTCGACGTTTTATATAAAAACTACTTTAGAGATTTAGCATTTATAATATAAGAATCCCATGATAATCATGCTCATTATTTAAAATGCAACTCTAGCTGGTTATGCAACCCCGTTCAATCCATGATACGGAAATCTGAAGCAAAAATAAAGTTCAACCCAGCATTCGATCTTGCATTTAAAGAGTAGCATTATTTTCTTTTATTAAAAAGACTTAGCAATACAGCTTAGGTATTGTCAGCGTTAACTCAACTTCAGCGTTTAAACTTAGCGTTACAATTTTTAAGGTTGGGCGTTTTAACTTTGAGACTGGGCGTTTTTTTTTAATATGCTCAGCATTATAATTATAAATTCAGCATTCTTTTTGTATGACTCAGCAATTTAGTATAAAACTCAAAGTTTCAATTTAGCGTTATGGAAATTTGACGCAAAGATTAAGTTCCACTGAGCATTCGATCTTGCATTCAAGAGAAACATTTATCCAATGTTCAACTTAACATAACCAATTTAATTTATTAATTATGCCAGTCATAATTCGACAAGCAGCAGCGCCAATTATCTACATGTAGCGTTTAAATTCGTGACTTAGCATTTTCAAACGCTGAACTTGGTGTTTCAACTATACACAACATTCCATTTATACATATGTTGTGTTCTAGTTAAATTCATAGTGATTTCCATTAATACTTTTGCGTTCCCATGTATTCAAAATGGCGTTTCTGATATACATAATGCCCTGGGAGTCTCAAATTAAAGACTTCAGCAGTGCAAATTTAGACTCAGCATTTAATAAAATACAGTCCTCTAATATGTATTAGAACGCAATCAAGAATTATTATTGGAACGCAGTCCAATATCCTTATGAACAACACAATCATAAAGTTAAAGAGCATTTGACACTATATACTTATTAAACTCAATCAATATGAGATATTAAAACGCTGCCTACTCCCCAGATGTGAGACGCAGGTGTAACGCAGCCAATATCAAGTAAAACGCAGCCCTGACGTAGCCAATATCAAGTAAAACGTAGCCCAGATGTAGCCAAAATCAAGTAAAATGCAAACCATGGGAATGAGACGCAGGGCAAAAATAATACGCAAGTTTACTATGGCGAAGACACAAGTCTATGGACGTAGCCAAAAGACATTAACTCGGCCAATTTTATAAATGACACAACGTTCAAATTATAGACTCATTGTTTCTGATTATATACTCCACATACTCGGCGTTAAAATTTATTAACACGACATTTTCAATTAAAGCTAAGAGTTTCAGTTTGTATACATGGAGTTTCAATTCAAAGCTTAGCGTTTTAACTATAAGGCTCAGCATATCATCTAATGCAGATATCTAGTGCTATTTTAGATGGATTAAGATGTTGACTAAAGAAGAAATGGAACGCAGCCAAAAGACATTAAAAACATAGATGAAAGAGGAATTACGCAGTTCAATGAAAGAATCCAAACAAAATACTAGGTTCCTTTTTCTTTACATGATTTGTACACAAGAAAATAAATTGTGGAACCTACCTGGTAGAAAATTTGCTTGTCAAGATACTTGGATGAGTAATACACCTCTTTTCTCCAATTTTTCCCATCTCTTCTATCTCCTAAATTTGTCTCTTTTTTTGCTTCTCGTTTGTCTCCATTTCTAATTTTTATCTTATTTTATTTATAAAATTATTTTCCCTTCATCTTCACTTTGCATGCATTTTTTCTTCAAGTTTACGATCCATGCATGGGATTTTAATCTCTTACTAACTTTACTAACTGTTGTTAACTCATTCTCTAAGATCGTAGTTTATCTCACCTTAAAATTCTTTAATTAATATTAAAACATATAATTTGCTTAGCATTGACTAATGTGTCACACTCTCCAAGTTAGCTTTAAACATGAGTTTAGTTGACAAATAAAATATTGATAATCTAGTACTAACTTTTAATTTAATTTTATGCATGTATCTTATTCTAAGTTTAGATTGTCTTCACTCAAAGTTAGTACATTAAAATAACTCAGATTCTTTAAAAGCAATTATTTCACGGATAATTATTTATTTAACTAATTTAACTACTGGATATTTAATCAATAATAATTAATATCTATTTAGCAATTAATATCTATTTTCTTGATTTATTATCAAAAATCAAGACAATCAATTTAAAAGAATCTAATGCATATTAAGAACTAAATTTGCATATTAAGATAATCATATATAAGATTTTTTTAATTACGCACTAGCATTTAAAACATATAATATTTTTAAATCTAATGTGCGTGTGTAGGGTCACTAGCAATTTCTTTGTCATCGTCCCATCTAGCCCATCCTCTCCGATGATGCTCTCCATCAGCAAGCTCTGAGGGTAGGTTTTATCTTACATCCACTTCATAACAAGTAGGTAGTTAGTGTGAGTCATCATCAACCAATGATGCAAAATTAACAAATATATATCCTCAAGGTACAGAATAATAAAATACGACTGTCACATCATATATATTAATCAATAATATCACTGTCTCATTATAGTATATGTCAAAAAATTCAAATCAAAGTAATAATAATCAAATAATAACCAAACTAATCCACAGATTCAAAGGTTATAATTTATAAGGTGAAATTGGGATGTGACAATGAAGCAGATGAAATCCACCCCACAGTCAAAATAAAAGAAAATAATTGTTATTTTCGATTCTCAGGACCCCACGAATGGGCAAGGGAAGAGCATACTCTAATATTCTTTCGACAAAATACAATGATAACCTAAGTGTTTCTAATTCTCAAGACCTTACAAATGGGCAAGAGAAGAGCATACACAAATAGGCTATCCACAAAACAAGCAACTTAAATGAAAATTTAAGCGATGCAAACTTTAAATGATGCGAATAAAATAAGTGCAAATGAAACAAGTGTTTTACAAGCACTAAAATGAAGTGTGAGTTCTTTGCTTAAGCACTAAATTGAAATGTGAATTCAAACATGCTTTATCCTGCAATAAATCCACTTTTGTGGCTAGCAAAAACTGCAAGAAACAAGTTAGGTGTTTGAAATGTGGTATTTGACAAGCATGGAAAGTTAAGCTCACTGTTTAGCTCGCAGGAAAAATACATAGTGTGATCTTGCCATTTTGTAGAAGCCAAAAACGACAAACAAAGAACTGATGATTTCGACAATTTGTAGGGCGTTCCTGCAAATCGAAATATTTTACATTAATTTGGTTTTATCGGAATTCTTTTTCAAATAATAATAAAGTCAAATGGATTAATTGTTTATCTCCGAATACGAATTTCAAATATTACAAGCAGCACCACAAGGGGTTTCGTCCTTGGATTCAATAACAAGGGTTTTCGTCCTTGTATCTAGGTTTTGCAATTAAGGGGTTATGTCCTTAAAACCCATTGTAAAGCGGTTGCTTATACGTAATATATTTGTATACATAGATGATGTCTCCCATCTGAATGGCTGGTTATTTATATCTTCAAATCATTTCATCGAAGAGACATGACTTTTCCAAATGTCTTGTCCCAAGAAGTATATTCCCAAGAGTGGTGTCCTTTGTCTTAGTGAATGTTGTTTAACAATTTATTAATTAAAGAGTAAGGTTGGTTATCCACTTAATTATTGTTGCTGTATTTAGCGCTCATTATAGATTTGTGATTTCCTTGGCTATGGCAATTTCTCCTTGTAAATTGTAGATTACAGACCTGTGGTTTCTTTGTTAAATGTAGCACTCCATTTCCAAATGCTGCAATTTCCCTTACTGACTGCAATTTAATGACTTTACTACATATTAGCAATTTGTTGTTGGCATTGAATTGCTTGATGGGTAGCAATTTGCTTATAATTGAGTTGTTGCTGGTGTTTAGCGATTGAATGGTCAATGGCTAAATACCCTTCAGCGATTTAATTGAGGCTAAATTTGGGAATATTGCAAACCTCCCTTCCTCAAATTGTTTGTCCTCAAGCAATTGTAAATTGAGGCGTTCAAGAAGTAATGCTTCTTTTCTCGTATCTTCGATTGGCAATCTCACAAATGCAATCCAATACCGCAAGACACCAGTCTGAGTGGGAACGACCAAAATGTCAGGGGGTTTTGCATACTTTTTCCATGAGAAGATCTTACAAATAACCAACACTCTATAATCTTTAGGTTTCTTGTTTTCACTCAACAGCGAAGGATAGCAGAAAACATATGAATAGTTCTTGTCAATCAAGAGGTGGATGCAAACATTTTCAGCAGACATGTACTTTATCTTACGCAAACCCATTAAGCCATTCCTTATAATAGACTACCAAGTACATGTAGAATTTCCATGGAATGCAAACATAGATTCTTTAGTGGCCCTGCGTTGATCCAAGTTGTTCTCTCGTTCTGAGTAATAGAAAATTACAAATGCATAAAGACACTTGTGCACATTCAAGTTATTAGTGTTCTTTAGTATACAAAATGAGGATCTATGTATAAACAACACATAGATGATGATTTGGTGTGGAATTAATATTATAATATTATATCTATAGGGTCTTCTACAGATAACTCAGCTTCATTGATACTAGCAGATCGACAATCCTTCCATAGCCATGGTATACCCAACTTCACAATTAACCCAATACCCATCTTTGTACACCAGTTCTTGAAACCCTTCATCCAATTTTCCAAGGAAATCAAAAGGCCAACAAAAATGTTTGTGGTCTTGTCAATAGTTTCAATTGTATGTAACAATCTATCAATTCCAATCCCGCCATTTCGGAAAATGTTACGAATGGGTTGAATAGCTTTATCTTCATCCTTAACAATAGCATGATTGCCATCATGTTCATCTATTTTGTTCACATTTGTCTCTACACAATCACTTGATGAAACTGCAATCGCTTGATGTCCAGGGCATACTTTGATCAAATGATCATCTACTACACATTTGGGAATTTCCAGGGTCTATTCGGAATTCTTCAAGCCAATTAAGTTTGTTATCCAATAGTGCTCCGAAATATAACTATGTTTAAGTGGCAGATGTAGAGTGGAGTCTCTCAATAAAGGCCTTTTACTTTCCTCTAAAATAGGAAATGAAATGTCTTCAACAAGGTAAGGGGCACCAAACCATAGTTCATGTGGCTTTGAGAAACTTAAACTTTCTAATATCAAGTTTGGGTCCAATGTTTTGAATACAAACTTCCCATGAAGAATGTCTTCTTCCCTATACACTAACGAAGGTTTAATTATTTAGATGCAAAGCCCAGTTCAAACTGTTGAGACTCACGATATTTTAACTCTGGGAATATGAAGTTTGAATTATTGATAACTTCAAGCTCCTTAAAAATCCACGTTTGAGGACCTGCATCCCCTAATAGCTTGATGTATGGATACACAACCCTTATATTTAATATGAACAAATTTGGACATTTTTGTCCCATTGTTAGGTTCACAACATCCTTGGCAAGCCATTCATCAACATCTTTTAATAGCCCATCATCATAGTTTATTTCTTCCAATATCACTTGAGCCCCTCCTACCGAAGAAGCAGGCATGGAATCACCTTCTCGTTCATCTTTTGTTGTGGATGGTTGTGTGTAATTTATCTCTAAGTCACAACCCTCAAGTGCAGCGTTTCCAAGATTAACAGCTACAGCTCGATTGCTTTTATTGATTTCTGAATGTTTTAAGCACACCTCCAATGACTCCATGTTCAACATGTGAATTTCCTATTACTCCAAGATAGCCAAGGAAATCTAAAAGAAATGTAGAGTTTTGTTTGTTATCCATAATATCACTGGAAGTCTCTTCGGTATCCTTCAACAAGTGAGGTGCATTTAATGATTGTCTGTCTTCCAAGGCATCAAGGTTATCTGGTGGACGTTTTTTCCATATTCTATCAATTGTTTTGGTTGGCTATCCATCTTGTTTATTTTTAAGACCGTAGCCCATGATATCTTGTTGATAGTGTGCATTAATTAGACAATCAATTGGTTTATTAAACTTAGAACCTATGTTCAGGGAACAATTCTCAAGACTTCTCTCTTGCACAAACTGAAGTTTATCTTCACTTTGACATAGACAACACATATTAACATCATCATTAGTGTTTTGGATAGATAACTCTTGTTCATCTTTAATATCTAGAGTTTTTTATGTCATTCATCCCAATAGACGAGTCTCCATAAATATCAACTTCTTCTTGGATAAGTATGTTTGGGCATTCCCTTAGTTCAATGTTGGATGCCTCATTTGTTTGCTCTTGGATAGAGAAGTCAGTATTGGAATTTGTCATCTTCCTTTCTTTTGGGACCTCTTGAAAATTGAATTTCTCTTCATATTCAGCATTGCCATAACTATGATTCACGTACTCGTCTTCCTCATAGTGTCAGTTTCCATTTCATGACTCTTTTAAATCCAAATATTTTGAAAAAGATATTTCTTTTCGAATCTCTGCTAAAAGGACATTGTACGACTCATAACTGTCCATAATTTCCTTATGTAATGACCCCATGGTTCACAGGGTAACAAAAAAAGCAGCGTTGATACCACTATAATATTCCAAATCAGAATATTTGACATTAATTTAGTTTTCTTGAAATTCCTCTTTAAATAATATTTTATAAAATAATAATAAAGTCAAACTGGATTAATTGTTTATCTTCGAATATGGATTTTGAATATTACAAGTAGCACCACAAGGGGTTTCATCTTTGGGTTCGATAGCAAGGGTTTTCATCTTTGTATCTAGGTTTTGCAATTAAGGGGTTACGTCCTTAAAACTCATCGTAAAACCGCTGCTTATACATGATTAAATATTTGTATTCATAGTTGGATGATGTCTTCCATCCCAACGGCTGGTTATTTATATCTTCAAATCCTTCCATCAAAAAGACATGATTTTTCCAAATGTCTTGTCCCAAGAGATATATTCCCAAGGGTGGCGTACTTTGTCTTAATGAATATTGTTTAACAATTTATTAATTAAAGAGTAACACTGGTTATCCACTTAATTAATTATTGTTGTATTTAGCGCTCATTATAGACCTGTGACTTCCTTGGTTGTGGCAATTTTTCCTTGTAAATTGTGGATTACAGACTTGTGGTTTCTTTGTTAATTGTAGTGCTTCATTTCCAAATGTTGCGATTTCCTTTCCTGACTACAATGTAACGACTTTACTGCATATTAGCGATTTGTTGTTGACGTTGGGTTGCTTGATGGGTAACAATTTGTTGATAGTTGAGTTGGTGTTTAGCAATTGGATGGTCAATCGTTGAATACCCTTCAACGATTTAATTGAGGTTGAGTTTGGGGATATTTCAATTTCACGTATGTGCTTAAACATTCGGCTGCTCAACCATTAACGATCGAATACAACCTCAATTTATATACCGTGTCCAATGTACAGGGTTGGTACATGCATTGGGGAATAAAGCCTCAATCGCCGCATCTTAAATATTCTCATGAAAGAAATGAAATCCACCCCGCACAATCAAAATAAAAGGAAATAATTGTTATTTTTTATTCTGAGGACCCCATGAATGGGCAAGGGAAGAGCATACTCTAATATTCTTTCGACAAAATACAATGATAACTGAAGTGTTTCTGATTCTCGGGTCCTTACAAGTGGGCAAGAGAAGAGCATAGACAAATAGGCTATCCACAAAACAAGCAACTTAAAAGAAAATTTAAGCGATGCAAACTTTAAAGGATGCGAATAAAGTGCAAAGGAAACAAGCGTTTTATTAGCACTAAAATGAAGTGTGAGTTCTTTGCTTAAGCACTAAATTGAAATGTGAGTAAAAACATGCTTTGTTTGGCAATAAATCCACTTCTTTGGCTAGCGTAACCTGTAAGAAATAATTTAGGAGTTTGAAATGTGGTATTTGACAAGCGTGGAAAGTTAAGCTGACTATTTAGCTCACGGGAAAAATACACAGTGTGATCTTGTTTTGTAGAAGTCAAAAACTACAAACAAAGCACTGATGATTTCGACAATTTGCAGGGCATTCTTGCTGATTTGCGGGACATTCCCGTCGATATTAAAAATGACAATAAGTAGAAAACAAAAAAGTTACCTTAGCAATCCTGTCGTTCCGCAAGACGATCTAGCCATTTAGCAGGGCGTTCTCATCGTTGGGTTTCGATCTTGCCATTTGATAGTCTAAATGTAGTAGAGCATGCCCATTGGTTTTCTGAAAATCGTAGAAAACTAAAAAATAGAATAAAAAGCGATATTGTCGATTTGCAGAACGATATTGCCAATTACGAGAAGCAAATCCATTGATACGAATAGCATTATCGCTAAAATGCAAAATACCTAAAAATGAGTTTTTAAGGAGAAAATAAGCAAAAAAGCTAAAAAATGATCTTTTTTCGAATTTAAAAGGTAATAGAATGTTCTCAAGAGGATTGTGGGCGTGTTGGTCCCAACGGGCATGCTAAAATGTATATCATAATTACAAGAGAGGTTAGTTCATTGGTAGTGATTCAAAACCAAAACAAATTAATAAACATGACATTTCAAGCGTAATCCATTGGTTTAGGCAAGGTTTAGGAGAATATAAACAAATAGAAAGACAAACAAAAGCCATACCTTCCCAATGGATTCGTTCTTCAAGATGGATTAATGGTGTATTGAGCCCAAGATTGTAGCCATGGAGTTTTCATCAATGTCGCACCATTATAGGCAGCGTCTCCCATAAGTTACACATGATTTGGTCTAATTGATAAGAAGAAAATGGAATAATGATGAAGATCTCCTTTAGATTTCTGCAAAGTTTGTTTGCACCGAAAAGCTTGTTTGTTATGTCAAACAAGCCTTGTATTTATAGACTTCTCAAATTGATTACAACCGTTGAATCAAGATCAAGATGTGTGGCCATAACTCAGTTAAATTTGAGTAATAAATGTCATTAATATTTAAGGTTTGGGTTTGCATTTATTAGGCATGGGTTCAAAAACCCTGATATTTATTGTATTTATGTTAATGCTTGACAACTTTTTGTGTGATGTCATGATGATGTCACAATTCAAATATTTGTTGAATATTTGAATATTGAATAATTATAAATTAGTCAATTTATATGAATTGTATGTTTAGCCATTTGATTTGATATGATGGGCTAATTAATCTTGACTAGCTTCTGGGTGATTTATACAATATCAAAATCTAAATATGTGTTCCAGTTAGTTGTCCTAGAACGTTGCTTGTAAAACAACAATTTGACTCAGGGTGAATTAGACAACGCTGATGATTGTGTACGGTGTATTGCCCCAATTAGGGATGCACCAATACTTTTCACAATATGCATTTCAAGTGTGCGGACTAATTTGGGTGTTTTCAGTGATGTGTGCATTATTGTTAGAAATCATTCTAATTACAATTTCGACATGAAAGTGATGAGAATTGAGTGTCTACACAAATATTGGCATTATTGGGTTTAAATTTATATAAAGCATCTTTGTGATTATGCTTATCCCACAAAGAACCAAGCGATGCATAATAAGCATAAGCGACACTTGAACTACAAATAATTGAAAATGGTAGTTATGGATGCAACTTTGTTGAACAAATTCATTCATTAGTACTGATATACATGTTGAGTAGTGTCATGTCATATAGTGAAATGTTGCCATCAAATTATGTGTTGTTGTATTCACTATGCTACTCTTTTTTATCGAAAAAAGTAAAAAGATAATTATATCATAATGCTTTATTTTTTTGGTACAAGACTTGTAACATGTAAGGTCTGACTGCAGCCCCATTCCCAATTCACTTAAACAGTAAAAATACAAGAATCTAATAACACCCAGAGCTCCCGATGTTGCAACTGGGGCTCAGATAACAAAGTGTAGTGCACCCCATTAACACCCTGTCCTAAATGGGTTAAAATAGGGTAATTATTTTTTTCAGGGGTTATTTTGATACTATCTAACATCAATCAATCATTAGTTGCAAAAGATGTACAACTTAAGAGAACAACTTGAAGGAAGAACAATCAGAACAACTTCATAGTATAACGCACCAATAATAATCATCATTTTCTCTTAAGTAATATTTCAGACACACAGTAACTCAAGGACCCTATCCCTATATATATATGCAATAAACTAAAACCCAATATCACTCAGAAACCCTAAACTAACAACATAGAATACAACTTATCCAATGATGATTAACAATAATATCACCTCCTCCTTACAACTCGATCCATGATAGAGTACAAGCAGGGACTCTATTATTTGTTTTGAAAAACTCTAAATAATGAATCCTCAACGCAAATAACATTTTTATAGAGTTCCAAGCTTTTCAAGGAACAATAAATTAATTTCTCATTTTTTTTTTTTTCCAAATGAATAATATAAAACATTGCTTTCAATATTCTATGAACACTTAGAGACTCTTCTCCATTTCAATATTTTAAGCATGACAATACGTGAATTTAAACATTCTTTTCCACAACTCCTGAAACTCTGCTTTTGTATTGGGTTGCAACTCAACAGCTAGAAAAGGGAGTGCTCTCCGCCCATCCATGTGATGTAATCAGGGTTCTAAAGTTCTGATATACCGAGCCCAAGGGGTTTCCCAATGACCTGAAACTCAGGTAAGAAGGTTGCAGGCATATGTAAATAGTAACACACACAGAGGTTTGAATCTGGGCAAACAACTGTACAACAAATTGCAACCAATCACAAGGTCAAGGGGTAGTCTAGTACATGGAAATAAAGGGTAAGGGGAATGTTAAAAATGCAGGATTTCACTTTGCATAGCTATAACAAATATAACATGCAGGCTTTTGACCTCTGCAATACAAATCCTTAGGGGAAGCTAGCAGTAGTCTACTCATGCCCAAGTTCTATCTAAGCCTCTTACAACACCTCTAAGTACATATCTATAACCAAGATTTATACACACAACAATACCCAATTTCTTCACACATTTTCAACACAGCATTACCCAATTTATGTACGTAGTTTCAACATTTTTGCACACATGTACAACACAACGATACCCAATTTCTGCACACTTTTTCACATGATAACAAGGTACATATCCCACCTGAAAACACTCCTGCAAGGCCTTTCTCATTGCTTGTCCTTTGCTGCTGTAAATCTTCTGTCTTCTTCATCCCCATGACTTTTGGCTGTAGCTAGGATAAATGAATGAATGAATGAATGGGAGAGAGATGCAACAAAAGACTACAACTCAAAATAGGAGTAGGTTGTTGCATCATCCGACCATGCATGGAGGGATTGTCCTTTCCAAGCCATGCAACTCCATCCCTTTCCAAACAGCCCAGAAGTACCACATTTTTTGGGTAGAGGGCTTCCTAGAAAGTCCCAATGGCACACATGTTTAAGTTAGTCAGTTTGAATGCTAGAAATATACTTTTTGGAGATAGTTTTTTTTTCAAATATTCACGTGTAAGGAGTGTTAGAAATTGTTCTATCGAGGCATTAGATGGTGCAATGACCTATGGTTTGATGATTCATGTGGAAATGTTTTACAAGGTACTAAGTTCTTCACATACGTGACTCTGGTAAAGTAACATCTATACTAGGTATGTGATCCCTATGTTACGCCTAGGATTCGGAGCAGGTCATTGGGTCATGGACAATCCCCCTTGTCCCTTTTTCTATATTTGAACATTTGTCACCTATACACTCGTTGCATTCGTTAAAATGTTTACACAAGATAAAAATATAATATAATAAATGATGGAAATCAGTGCACCCACAATGTGGGTATACCAATCTGTGAATCTTACCATGGTCACATGATCCAAGGTACACGCATCTCATTCCATGTTCTTAACTATAAATTCCAATTGCAATCCAAGTTATATGTGTCACAAATAAATCACAAGGGGAACCAACATGCAGTCCCCAAGGCCCCAAGTTCCACTTCTAACCTTTTGCTACATTCACTATTTGATTTACTTATTTAATAGAGGGAGGGGAGTCAGTGTGCGGCCCCCTAGCAAATGTTGGTCATCTCCTCCTTCGGTCTAAAGTATGCATATTTACTTTTAAAAATTTGTGGGAAGAGTCAATAATGGCCCCATGACCGCCTACTCTCCTTCGGCTTCTAGGAGAAGAACGCAACCCCTTGACCTTAAGGTACTCCTAGGCTAAACATGTTACATCAATAGTACACATACTGTGAGCATCCATGGATGTTGTTGGAGTAGCAACCAAATAACACGTATCAGATAGTGTGCTCTACCACGACGAGCTCCATGAATCATTCAAAGCCAATCTCAACAAATCACATAGTTAGTTCATACATAGTTAGATAACACTCAAATATAACTCGTCCATCAATAATTATGTTAGAATCTATAGATAGCACGAACAATATAACCATGTAAACTAATTATAACACATCCAAATAAGTTCATGACCATACATAGATGTGTCTCTATCCTCAATAGCTATAAAATACATTTCACACTATAACATCAAAAAGAGAGAGAGAGAGAGAGAGTACAATCCCGAATGCGGTAAAAACAATGCTACGTGCAATACAGAACTACAACTGACATCACCATAGGTCTAACAATATACATAAATGCCAGTGGGCTGCCAATAACAAAGCTAATCAAGGTGAACATGGTCAACATATGTCTATGTCGAGGATAAATAAGGCTACCTCCAAAGACGTCTAATGATCACATAGTAATATAGGCAAAGAATAATTTCAATGTCTATCTTAATAATTTCAGCTAAAATCAAGCAGATTAACATTGTTGCTTCAACTAGAATGAATGCCAACATTCAGAATTATGTCCAAAACCCTCAGTGATATGGATAATATCACTACCAAGCACATTCGAAGAGCAACACTTAGCATACAACCCAACTGTAGTAGGAAATATTGTAAGACATAGGACAAAAAATAGGGCATGACACTTGACAATTTCTCTGCCTTCAATGCACATTGATATGCTTCTTCAATAGACCTTAACTTAAACATTCTAAACTCATCTTGTATGAAAATATGAAGACCGTTCACATACGTTGAAATCCTCTCTTGATCATCCTCAATATGACTAGCTCTAATTGTGAGCTTATAAAACTCCTTCGTGTAGTCCTTTACATTCATTTCCCTTTCCCTCAAATCCCATGACTTCTTAAACAAATTCAGCTGATAATTTGAAGGGAAGAACTTACCTTTCAGATTTGCAATTATCACATCCCATGCTTCAATTTTGTCTTTGCTTCTCCCCCTTTCTATCTACACACGATCCCACCACAAAGATGCATGTCCCTTCAACTTGGTGGAAGCAAACTTCACTTTCTTGGGGGTTTCCATTCACTGATAGTCAAAATACTTCTCTAGATCTATGATCCAATCAATAAGATATTGAAGGCATAAAATTCCTCCATAGCTAGGGGTGTACAATTTAGGCTTGCTTCCATCTTGACAATGGCCTTCAAAAATTTGTCTTCTGGTTCATCTACTAGATCTTCAAGTTTAATTTATTGGTTTTCTCCATCATCACTTACATCTGCAACTATAGTTCCTCTCCTTTGTGTAGTGTCCATAACATCTAACCTTGTTTGGGTTCCTCTAAACCATAGTCACAAGGTTCACCGCATTTTTTTGATAAAATGCAAAAGTCGTCGATTTTCATGCGGCAAAAAAAAATGCGCCAATTTTTTTCGGGTTCACCGTATTTTATGATCTACGTTTTTTTCATCGTTGCTAGCTTTCACCCTGCAAGGTTGTCAATCCCACTAGCAAAACTATGCCCTGCTTTTAAAACTGTCGTGGATTTCCATGGCCTTTCCTTTCGCAGCCCTAATTTTTGTCATTTTTTATCTCGTCAGTGAAAAGGATGGGGAAATTAAGGACTTGCTTACACATGCCACCCATCGCACACATTGGACCACACAACCCACGTGCTTTGGTGTGCTTATTGTCAGTCTTTGCCAGCCATGTTATGAATGGCATGCATACATTTGGGAATAATTATTGCTGAGAAATAATTATGTTTCGCAATATGATGCACATTGGCCTATATGATTTTATTGTTTTAAAAAAGGGTTTGAGTATCAAGCAGTTATAATTGTAGTTTTAAATATTTTTACTTAAATAAGCGAGACAATTATTATTTTAATTTTAATTATTTATTTATTTTTATTTGTTTTACTTATTTTTGTTTTTATTTTTTTAATTTATTTATAATTATTTTAATTTTAATTTAGTTATTTATTTTAAATTATATATATCATATAATTTATATTTTTCTATGGTTCGAACTTAATGGCAATTTTTTTTCGAACTTTTTCTAATGAAGAACTTGAACCGAATTTTATCCTCGTCGAACTCGAATTCGAACCCGAACCTTGTGACTATGCTCTCAACAACTTTGCCAAATCTGCAATTCTAGATGCTCTTCCTCCTCTTACACAAAGTGTTCATCTATGTGTCATTTCTATCCCTCACAACTCTCAACAATAACAATGCATGACTCTTTCACAACCTGCATGTGATTGAACTAGAGCCTCACACACAACCCAAAAAGGCACAACCTTGCTCAAATACTAATTGATGTGGGCGAAAATGAGGGAACCAAATTAATGGTGGTCTGGCTCTCCATCCCAGAGATACTCTCAAGGGACACACTTTAGACACAAAAAACTCAGACTAGATGCAACCACACCCTTTATTGAATGAGCATTACAATATTACAGAGATTTGATACACACGTGCACGCATGCGCTCTTTCCTATTGAACTATGAAATGAAGAAGACAATCCAATCTTAGTCTCTCACGGATTGGTTACACTATATGTTCTAGACATATTACCCTAGCAAGCTTTGCAAGTCTTCTCTCTTTACTCTTGCTCGTCTCTTGGAAGCTGAACTAACACAACATAGCCCTTCTCCCATCTGACACTCTACATTTGCAAAGCGGATCCAAATATCACCTCCCGCACACTGAGATCTTGCAAGGCCAATTCGAGTTCCCTGTTGCTTGGAAAACAATCCACATATCGAAAAATGAAGTTTTGGGTAGTTGAGTTTTTCATTCACCACAACCGAAATTGCCAAATACTGTAGATCAATCATTTTAATGTAAATCAATGGTTTCATCATCTGCCCAGTAGGGGTCAATTTGACCTCAAAAGAGACAATTGAAATCTGCTCCACTTGATATTCTTGAGATGTTGGAGTCTTGATATGTTCCTTGGATTGGTTATGACCATCCTTGACATGCACAGTGATATTGACTTTGTTGACAAGTCACATTTTTTTTTCGATTGATCATAAGGGTTTTACAGGACCTTCACCCAAACATATATAAAATATGAAAACGCAAATAAGGAAATGTTTAGGAGTGATCACTAAACCTTTCCCACAAAAACGACATGATCCTTATAAAATGGATAGCCCAAGAAACTCCAAGGAACAAACCCCGAGTTAAATCGAGGAATAAACCCCAATGCCCCAAACAAAAAAAGAAAAAAAAAGATGAGGAAGACCAACAAATCACCAAAACTTAGCAAGAAACCTTAAGGTACTGTTGGTTTCTTATAAGAGTGAAGTGCCATATGACAAAAGTTCTTTTTATTGGCAAAATTTTTCCTATTTGAGACCTTTGTCCATTTTTTAGCATTATCAACCTTACTGTCAAGCAAAGGGGAGTCCAAACTTGAATCCAAGGCTTTTAAAGAGGAACTCCCAAAAGAGAAGGACTCAATTCTTGCAAGGAGAGATCTGACAAAATCCAGAGAGACCTTGGAAAAAAATTATCCAAAACAAAGACCTCTTTTCTAGAGGGAACAATCGTTTTGATAAAATAGGAGGAAGAGATTGCCTCGGAGGAGGATGCAGAAGAAGATGGAGAAGTGTTAATCTTGTATGCGAGAGAAGCAAAGTCCTTAACCTTACCATTATTGTAATGCCCCCTTCTAGTTAGACATTGTACTTTCAACATGATTAGCCTATCAGTGGCCCTCATAGGCTAATACGGCAAGGTTTGAGGGTCCTCTCCGCAGTTACCCAAATGGCAGTCGGTTTCTTTGGGGAAGTTTTGACATATTCTGGAGGTTTTCTAATGATTTATTAGAATGTTCTATTTTTAGAAACCTCATGTTACAAGATGATGTTATATTTTTGCTTTATGATATAATTTGTTATTTTATATTAAAGTGCAAATATAATATATTAAAAGGGAAAAATAATAATAAAATATTATGATGTTTCTAGAAGCTTCCCAAATGAAAAAGAGTTTAAAGGGAGGTGTGGGTTGCTATTATGAATTATCCCGATTTGATGTTGTCTTTGTTGTGGTATGCTGGTGGAGCCTAGAGTTTCCTGCAGTGAATCAATTTGTCTTTGGCAACAATAACTCCCATTGATAGCATAACTGCAGGAGTGAAATATCTTTTGAAGGGTTGCATTTTGGAGGTGATATTTCAGTCATCTCAATTGGAGCAAAATTTGTGGCCATTGGCCAATTTTGGAAAAATCGATTTGGTGAATTTGTGGAGGTTGCATAGCTATCTTTTGGTGTTGGTTTCTATATAGCTTGGCATCGATTTTTCCTTGGTTAAGAGAGCAGATTGCATTGTAGAGAAAGCTGATATAAAAATCAGATATTTACAGTCAAGGAAGGACACTAGTAGGAGGGACATTTTTGCTTGTGGGGGTTACATTTTGCATCGATTCTCTGCTTGGCTTGGTGTGTCCACTTGGAGCATGGAGATGATATTAGATGCTTGAGGCAACGCATATTCAGTGCATATTATTTTAAATTTGAGATCAAACCAAAACAGGGGTGGCTGGCTTGGAAAATTCGATTTGGCTTGGGAGATCATCCTTTCACTGGGAAATTGCTTGCCCCTTCATCTATTCTCAAAGGCGCCTCAATCCCACCAGGGTTCATTGCATACAATCCATCCTTTAGTATAGTTTATATTTGCAGTTGTAAGTGTACGTCCTTCATACCAGCATACCATATAATTGTAATTCTTGTTTATGCCAAGAGTCTTGGCTAGTTTAGTGGAGCATTGTATCAAATCATCAATACAATTAAGAATCACAAGTTGCTGGTCATTTATAGTTATCTTTTGAGCATTTGAATTGAGATAGTAGGTTAGATGTCAACTGTTCAACTAAATGTCCATTGGCTGTAAGTGATTAGTTTGCTTTGTGAATTCATCTAATTGCATAGAAAAGATCAAAACCTGCATCTAGAACTTAGCATTGTCATTCTTAAAACACTTGAAGCTTTAATCCATCGTCATTTAAACAAATCATCAAAACTGTGACAAAAACCAGCAAGAAGCACTTTGCTTACAAAGTGTTTGAAAAAATTACAAGGCAGCAAATTGAGACAATTAAGAGCAGATTGGGCAAGGATTGTTACAATTATCCTTACCCCTACCACCATTATCTGTATCCCTATTCTTACTAAAGATAATTAGATGCTCCACCTCCGCATCTTTCGACCAAGTTCCAATTTTTCCAAATTTAAACTTGCTATCAGATTGACCACCAAAATTCTTAGGGCAATCAATAGCCACATGTTTGCAAACAGAGCATCTCCTACATCTAAAGTTAAATCTTTCGTAATCTAGATGTTTGAGTCCAAATTCTATTACCATCCTTTATCTTAATGACTTGTGGAAATATTTTTAGAGATCCATGACAATGCACATTTGAGCAAAAGTAGTCCTCATGCGAGCTTCAGTCTCAGGAGTGAGATAAATTCCCCAAGAGATTTGCCAATGACTTGAAGAGAAGAAGCCTTCCAAAATTGCAAAGGTAAATGAGGCACCCTGACCCAAAGTGGAGTAGTAGCAAAGGATTATGTAAATGGATTGAAAGCAAAGAACCACAGTTTCATGCAAAGAAAATCTTTGTCCCAAGTCCAAGGGTCCGAATGCAACAACTAATCTCTATCAACAGTGGAAGAGTAAACAATGATGAAGTCTTTGGCACATTGGCACATGGATGAATAATGAAAGTGCTGACCAAAAGAGGTTCCAATGCTTGGAAATCTTGGCATGCAAGTTGACTGCGCTCGACCAAAATTTGTGAAACTTACAAATTACTGAAATAGATGAAAACCAAGCTTCATCCCTCAGAACTGAACCTCCTAGTTCAACCATTAGAACATTGGATGTCATCTCTAGATTGGCTTGGTCCAGAGGTGCAATTGAAACACCTATAGCAAAAGAAAACCTCGGAGGAGAAGAGGGTGCAACAATACACGGAACGGCCAACAGAACCCTGCACTCAACATCGAGAAGATCTGTCCCCGTTTTAGAAGTTGAAAACACATAAGAAACTGAAGGGAGCAACGGCCACTTTAGAAACAGTCACAAAAACATTGAAAATCCCAAGCACCCTACTCAACAAGTTGCACAACTATGCACAAATAACAACCCATATTTTTGGTTGATGTAAGGTTGGTTGTTAATCCATATGCTCTTGCATCACTTTGGAAGACCAATGATGGGTCTCCTCAATAATAGCCTAGAGTGTAAAGATATGGGCACAATGGTCTTGCATTTTCTCTTGAAGCCTAGCTGGGTCTAAGATTACATCTCTCCAAGTGCTCAAAAAGTTGCATGTCTAACAATGTGGCATAAAGTTTTGAAAAAGCATGCCCAATCATAATGGTCCTATTGTTTCTAGGATATGAGTTATCTCTAGACTTAAGAATGGGATGGATTATATGCTAGAACCAAGAACGAGGAATTAAAGAACTTTGCAAATGGGGAGCCAAGGGATTCCACACCATATTTGAGGAACTCACCCTTGAGGCTCTCACAATCTATGGCTTTGCTGGTACACAACTTACAAATGGCCCTCTTGATTGTACCTACAAAAAAACAATAGAAGATGGTGGTTTATTGGAGGCAATGACAACAAGTTGGTTTGGGATGTCATAAAGGGAAGTGGCATAGGAGACCCAGGATTGGGGGTTGATGTATGAAGCAAGGGTTTTTCTCAAGAGGAGAGTGTGCCAAAAGGTCTTAGGGGAATGGTGGAAGGTAGCAAGGAGAGCAAGTCGTCTAGATGTAAGAAATTGGCGTTTCTTTTGTCAGAGAAGACAACAATAATCTCTACGGGTGGAGGATATGGAGGGAGGCTCATGGGTTGGTGAAAAACAAAGTCTTTGATGCAGGGATTTGCACTCATCGCCATACCAATGGCTCATAGGGCATGACCATTGGGGATGATGTGAGCTAGAGTAGTGCATAGTGTAGGGCCATGAGTCAGGGGTTGCATCCTAGAGGGTATTAGATAGAAACTCATACATGGGATGATGAACGAAATTGCAGTGAGATATAAGTTGGGAAAGTTGGGCATCATAGTCAATGGTGTGGCGAGTGTTGGGATTTGGGTGTTGGGTATTGGTGGTGGGTGTTGTGGGAGGGATTGGGGAATAGAAGTAAGAAGAATCACAGAGGGTGAAATTCAAGGCAACATGGTCGGAAATTGGGAGCTGATGGGAAATAAGGAAATCTTGGTTGTGAGGGATGAGGGATTTGCCAGTGAGAACATAATCCACCACACTTGCTCCCGCCCGCTTCCCCTCTCTTCCCCATGTGGGAAACAAGTGAATCTACTACAAACAAGGAAACAAGGAAGCCCGTTAAGATTATGGAGACTCTGAGATTGCTCCGTCTGGAGAAGGTACCTCCCATAGGTTGTGACTGGAGTATTTCCATCCGTTGATTCACTTTGTAAACCAAACTCCTCTTAATCTAGTGCCTGCAAGCATAATTCATCTTGTGCAAGATCATGAATAGGTGTCTAGTGAGTCCTTATGTTTATGGTGCCCACTAGGTTGCATGACCCTATCCATGGGCTTGCATGACCATCACAAGGAGGGAGGACTCTCTTGCTCCATCTTCATACCAATCATGTTGGCCCAAAACTGCCACAAAACTCGAATTATCATAGTAACAAACTAAATGAATGCATTCATGGGCTGTACCTTTGTTCTCCCTTACTCCATCTCTCTATTCTCTCTCCATTCATCTTCCCATTGACTTCTTGTCAATGATTCTATCAAATCATTTCAATATCCCACTCTTTTGTAAAACAACCATGTTAGTGGTTTTTTGGGGAAAGATTAAAATGTATGGAAGTTCAATAAGTGAAAGGGGTAGTATAGTTTATAAAACATAAACTTTATTATTATAATGTTAAAATAATATTAAGGAGTGATAAGGAATTATATCTTTCTCTCCCTTCTATTCTCATAGCACAAACAATCATTTGGTTGTTGCAATGTTTGAGAAGCTTTGAACATCATAGACAACGAATCGACTCCACCATACGAAATGTACAAAATTGACTGTAATGCCTATCATACAATGACATAAGAAATCAACAATCAATTAAACCATGCAAATTGAGTAAAGCCTGCTCAAAAACATAAATTAACGACTTGATTCAGTCATTCAAAACATGAAATTGTGGTGTGTTGGCGTCCTCTCTCACCTATTTGGCACAACCACAGGCTGATATTCCTCTCCCACCATCATGGTCTTCCTTGCCGGTGTCCGTCAAGTGCACTCTACATACATGAGGACACAAGTATATTAGTAATCATTACATTGTCTTCAAAACAACACTAATTACACAACATAATTAATCATAATGAAAATAAATCACAGCAACACCACATAATGTTGTTTAACTAAAAATAAAGCATCAAATAATTCATTAAATTTTGTTTTATCCCTCATAATAAATGAGTACAAAAATGGGTATGACACTTTGCCAGTCCCGAATAGACCTTGGGAATCAATTTCCATGGATTTATTTTCAGGTTTACCTACTACTAAGCATGGTCATGATGGTGTGTATGTAGTAGTGGATAGAATCCTAAAGATGGCAATGCTCATGCCATATAAAAAGGCTATCTTGGTTCAAGAAACAATTCAATTATTCTTTCAGATTGTATGGGTTCACTTTGGATTATTTTCCACCATCATATTTGATAGAGATACTAGGTTCTTGAGCAATTTATTGAAAACACTTTGGTCAATGATGGACACAAAGTTTGACTAAGTCTACCACGTTCCATCTTCATATTGATGGAAAAACAAAAGTGGTGAATAGGATGATTGTGCATCTTCTCAAAATGTACAATTCCAAGAAGCATCGAACTTGTGATGAAAGCCTACCTTTCATTCAACATAGCTACAGCCTACAACATAGCTTTTCACAACTTTACTAAACACAACCCTTTTGAAGTTTGATTGGGTTTCCAACCATTGGCACCCACTGACATAGCTTATACTATGCCACCATCATAGTATCAAATCCTTCATCTCAAAAGGTAGTTGGTAAGCTGCTAAATTCATTGAGCACATTTAGTACATCCAACAAGAAGTTAAAACCATTGTGCAGAAGGCCAATGCTTAGTGCAAGCAATGCCATGATCAGCATCGAGCACCACACTAGTTTGAGGTTGGTGATAGAGTATGGATTCATTTGTAGAAGGAAAGACTCACAAGACCTTATGACAAGATCGTTCCTCCTCAGTATAATGTTTATACCATCACTATGAAGGATGGAGATAACATGCTTGAGCTTAATCTTCCAAGCTATTTGGGTCTTCATTTTAGTTTTCAATGCATATGTACCAAATGAACGTATGCTACTAGAAATCAGTCATGATTTCAAGATGCCAACAAAATCGGATCAAATCATTGATGCCAATGTCAAATGCACAAGAAATCAGCAAATTCCTATCTACTATATTTTCAAGATGGGTCAAGTTGCTCATCAAAGGAACTAATACATCAGAGCTCAAGTTACAGAACACTTTCCACATCTCTCTCAAATCCCCACAACAGGGACCATAACTTCTCAAGGAGGGACAACTGATCCAGGAGGATATAGGACTTCGTGCCACTTGTCATTTTCACCATTAGCTTCAGCATCATGCCAAGCACACATGGTCAAACTGATAAGTGCTGAAATGTTGTATCCAATACTGCACAACACTGACACTGTCAGCCCTGTCCAACAGACTTGTTCATTGGTACCTGCAAAAACTGACAAAATAGAGAATATGAACCAGTGAAATGGAAGTGCTTGCATTTCTCGTAATGTCCACGCCATCCCTTTGTTTCCATCACTTGTATATTAATGTAACACAATTATTCATGGAATGGTTGATCAGATAGAGATTTAAATAGGAGAATCTTGTGGTTGATGGTAGATACATCCAATCTTTCAAATCATTGTACAGAACTTGCATAATACAATCTTAAGTCACAGTTCTAGCATGGTGTTCTCTTGGCTTTGTATTCTCTTTGATTTAGCACTGTGAGAATTGTTGTTGTTGCAAACTATTATTCATAAAAAATTTCCGCATCTAACACATTAGAATCTATTTTAGTGTGATGTCCCCCGGGTCACCCCGCAGCCCCGGATCTGGCATGCAGCGAGTTACTCACTTATGATGTTTTTATGCACACAAGCATCTTCTACATGGGTGTTTTTGGTGCAAGCACCCTTGCCCGACTCTTTTACACTATCATCATCTTTTGTATGTTCTTAAGTCCAATGTATTGTGTAAACCCACACTTTTGATCCTCCTTATTGATATTACCCCTAATTGTGATTAACCATGGCAGGATTCCCAAAGGTTTGAGTTATTTTATATGGGACAAAGTTCCAAGCTGCACAATACAGAATGAGACTGGAAACAAAATATTGTACAACTAGGGACATTTGTAGACAACTACATATCATTCTTTTCTCTAAGTTGACCAGGTCAAACATTGTTTTGGTTCCTTAACATTCCCACAATGCTGTGCAAATTTGAAATCTGTTACAACAAACATAAAAAGTGGATAACAAATCATATTGAGACATCTAACATAAGAGTTGTTGCAGTGGGTATGTATGAGAATCCCTTTTTCAAATGCAATCTTAACAATGAAAGGACTAACACAAGTAGCCAAGAGCCATGTTCGTTGACAGAAGACTAGCAATAGTCTTGCTACTAATTTCCTTTGTTGCTTCATTTCAAGTTTATTAATGACTGCAAGGAATAAGTCAAACCCCAAATCTTGGAAATGATTATCAATAAAATTTCGTTTCTTTCCATGAGAGTGTAAGTCCTCACATAAGATTTAGGTGGGTACATCCTTGAAGTATTATTTTTTTCCTTGTATTATCAAGGATTTATTCGTCTTTGAAAGCAATATAAGGGATTTGTTGCTTTACAAGATTAGAGCGAATTAAAAAATTATGATTCAAGCAAATTGCTGAAAAATATGAGATAATGTAGTTTTTTCCAAGTTGGTACAGTATTCTAATTCTATCAAAATGGCTGGGTCGAATAGCAAGAAACTACAAACAGTTAAATAATCTATTTGAAGTTTGCAATGTCAATTTAGATTTACGCTGTCCAGTATTACTTGAGAAAAACTACCTTGATATCGTTTTGTGTGTTGAATTGATATTTTCCTTGCAGAGGGATGAATTACCTTCATCAACATAAACCAACACCCATTATACATCGAGATTTGACTCCTAGGTATTGGAAAAATTGTTCTAGTTTTATTTTAACTGATCTCACTCAAGACCCAAATGTAACAATTCCTATAGTTAGTTATTACTTTCAGGGTTCTTGTTTAGAGTTAATTCCTATTTGTATTTTGTTTGTTTTAATAGGAACATCTTGCAGGATGAAGAAGGGCATTTGAAAGTTGCTGATTTTGGACTGAGCAGGATAGTTCAAGATAAGTATCTTCAGGAGCCAGTTAGAATGACTGGAGGAACAGGATCATGTAAGGGATTGCTCTACTCCTAAGCTTAGGCTACATAAATTTACTAGTTTGTTTTTAAAACCCAATGCATGGTAGGTCATATATTTATGCTTTACATCTTGAATTTTATGAGCTGAATTTAGTCTATTGGTTAATCTGGCAGATCGATACATGGCTCCCGAGGTCTTTTGTGAAGAAAGTTATGACAAGAGTATAGATGTGTTCTCTTTTGCCTTGATAGTGCAAGAGGTATTTTGGATTTGAGATTGTTTGCCATATGGCCCCAACATTTAAATACCTTATATGTAGTGTTATAGTTTTCATGTCCAATAACCTCTTAATAAGTTAAGGGAAAAGCACCAACCCAATGTTGTCCAGCTTTCACTAAATCCCTTTGATTGGATTCTAATTAAATGAAGTGACTCAAATGGTCATTCCATGCAAGAACTGAAAACTGCCTCAATGAACCTTCCTTTCTCCATGTAGATCTTCGTTGAGACCCCTACCGTTTTTCTTAGTCTTCTTCAATTTAGACAAGGTAAAAATAGTGATTGAGCAATAATATACAATTGGAAACATCTTTGACCTTTGTAAATTATGCAATGATTCCTTGATGTTCTCTGATTTGATGTAATCAAGTCTTTTCAAAAGTACACAATTAACAACTTTAGCCTTAATACTTATAGACTGCCTTGTTCTTTTTTTGTTTGCTGAAGAAACTTTCAACTACAAAACTAGAGATTACATAGGAACTAGAGTACATCTTAACTAACTAGAACTCATCGTATTGAGTACATATACACCTTTAAAGATCTTTCAATAGGATTTTGGGAGAGAACATATCCACAAGATTGGAACCTAGGTCTCATTGTGGTAGGTGCCCCCTACTTACCACTTAACTCTATGCATATGGACTACTACCTTGTTCATTTCCATTGTCAAATTCCTTCATATAGATTGATCATGTTTTTCTCCACTACATTTTCTCACAAACATGATATCATGGAGATTCTTGTGGTGGATGAGAGGATTTGACCTTTTGTTGTTACTTTGGTTTGATTTATTGTCATCTCCACTTCTTCCCATTTATATCATTTTTTTAATAGGTTAATCAAAAAGGGCAAACAACATCAACAGTTACAAATATAAAATAACAACCAAAATCTCTTGGGTTGTGTGACAAACCTGATCTGGGAGTGAAAGCAATGCCAATTACTCAAAAACCAGCAGTTTATGGTGGCTTTGGTTTTGAAAATTAGAGCACACTGCTATACTAAATGTCTTTTGTATTAACATAAACAGAGGTCTACCATGGCTTCCATTAGAGGACTTACAGATGAAGCAGAGCCTAACCTCAAAGAAAGTTGTGTTTTGAAAGGTTAGTGACAATCCATTTCAAAAATTTGAGATTTTTCAATTCTTGACCAAATCTTGCTTCCATAGCTGCCTCAGTCGTCACCTTGCTACTCTCATCCACAAGCACATTGCCTTACAGCGTCTTTAGCTTGAGATCATCTACCATGCTGAAGTATGTTTGATAGACAACTTCCAAAGTATAATAGCTCAATAAATTTGTAATCCATCCCTGCATCACCCTTCAATTAGTCTCCTTGCCCTTTGGCTAAATGGTTGCTCCTATTACCTAAGGATTCCCCTTTTTGGGTCTTGGGCCATCAGGTTGGCCATTCTGTTGGATACAGGCTTCGAATTTGCTATAGGGCTCTAAACAACCACTAGGATGGAAATAAGGCAGCATCAGGGCCAATAGGAATTGACAATGGAGATTATTGCTTTTGGGCCAGGTAATTCTAGGGCTTTGAAGGTGGTTGTAGCAAAGCATTTTGTAATGTCCCCCTTTTTGGCATAACTTGTTTATGGATCCTCAGCTTGGTTTTGTTCCCACAAGGCTAAGAAAGAGAAGGGAACTATGAGGGGGCTATTCAAAGAGCAAAAAAGTGAAAAGTACTTAAGTATTCTAATTTCCAGTTGAGTTATGCAAAAAATAATTTTTATCTAATTTTCACTTAAGTTGGGACCTTTTGAGGGTCATGGGCACTTAAAGCCTAAAAGTGAAAACGGTAAACTCTCCCTTTTTATTTTGGGCGCCACATTTGGAGGGGAGATATAAAAAGAAAGGAAAAGCTCATTTGAAAAGGTTATACATTGTAGGTATTGAAATTATTGTGCAAGTATGTCAAGCTTGTTCACCACATCTTGAAGATGAAAACCTTAGTGTGTTAGGGGTTTGGGGACGAAAACCTCTATTCCTACTTTGAAAGCAACGTTACTTAAGGGATGTAGTTGTGCTTCAAATTTGCATAGTTGTATACAAGCAGATCTACAAAGGTGTTTTTGGACACCACTTTCATCAAGTATTATTACGAACCCTTCGGAGAGCTGGAATTTCATGATTTGTAGGTCAAAGAGGTGGGCAAACTTGGTTTAAGGAGCTTCGTTGAGTTTGGAGACCTTCCCAAGGGTGGCAACTTGCTTTGGGAGGGTGGCGAACTCTCTCAAGAGGGCAAATTGTCTCCAAAACCCTTGTCTAAGGTCAAAGGCAATTTTTATAAAATATTCCAGCAATTGGCAAATTATTGTGGATCAAATTGCAGGTTTGGAGGGTCATTTTATGCCCTAGGAATATTCATAAATTAATTATATTTTTTTGGCAATTTGGGCGATTTGATTGGAGAGGTCCGGAAGGTGATTAGAAGGACAAAATTTGAAGAAATAAATATTAGAATTATTTCCCTATTTTTCTTAAGTGTGCAACTCACTTGTGGAGGTTTTATGGGTGTTTCGAGAGTGAAAAACGCAGCTGTTCTTTCACATAAAAATCAGAATATTTGCAGGGGTATTTTCAGAAAATTCGCCCATATAACTTGGTCAAAAAAGGTACCTTGCTTTCAGTTTATTTTCAACTATTTGTGGAGCTATTTTTAGCATGTGTTGCTTGGAAATTCTATAAATTTTCAGCTAGGGTTTGCTGGTTTTATGGATCAGATTTTCAGTTAATTGGCAATTTTATTCAAGTGTTTGTTGGGAAAACCCCAACTAGGTCTAATTGTCCCATTTGGAGACATTACACGTTCGTGTAGAATGCACACCACAAAACCCTCCCCCAAAAGATATGTGCAATGTCTATATTCACAGCAGCAAGGGTGTGTTCCTCCATTTTTAGCGATTTGAGAAGTTCAGCCAACCTCAGAGCCTTAGCATCCCCACTGTTCTCAATTTAAGTATTAATTTTTGCACTTAGCATAAATGGCCTCTATTTTCTTGTCTTATATCACCATCTGTACTGACACACACTTCATGAGATGCCAAATTATATCCAACGTCATCATAACACCCCCCTCCATCTGTTGAATGGCCTCATGAATTTCTAAGGTATTACTAGTGTTGCGCAGCAATATCTGAGCAACAATCATGTGAGCCACCTTCGTAACATTCATCCTAGGAATAGACTGACATGGGTCTACCATGGCTTCCAAAACAGAGCTGACAGATTAAGCTGGGCCTAACCTCAAAGAAAGTTGTGCTCTGAAAGGTTAGTGGCAATCCACTTCAAAAATTAGGGATATTTCAAACCCCATACCAAATCATGCTTCCATAGCCGCCCCAGCTGTCACCCTGGTACTCTCATTCACAATCAAATTGCCTTCCAACAGCTTCTTTAGCTTGAGATCATCTACCATGCTGAAGTGTGTTTGATAGACAACTTCCGAAGTATAATAGCTCAATAAATTTGCAGTCTCTTCCTGTACCACCTTTCGATTAGTTTCCTTGCCCTTGGCTAAATGGTTGCTCCTCACATTACCTAAGGATTTCCCTCTCTTAGAGAGCGGTCTTGGTCCATCAGGTTGGCCGTTCTGCTGGATACAGGCTTCAAATATTCTGTAGGGCTAAAAAACCACTGGGATCGAAACAAGGCAGCAGCAGGACCAATAGGAATTGGCAACAGAGATTATTGAATTTGGGCAAGGAAATTTTAGGGCTTTGAAGTCGGCTGTAGTAGGGAATTCGCACGGAATGCACACCACAAAACCCTCCCGCAAAGGATGTCAAGTGCTGCAGAAAAAGTAGACAAAACACACTTTCTGTCTGATGCACAGAAAATAGCTAATCCAACCTCTACTTTCCCAATTTCTCTCTCGAAAACTAAATTATCTTGCTACCGGTGTTGAAAATCATTAAAAGGAACAAGCCAAGAACTTACCTTTAACCAGAAAAGCCGTTTACTGTCATTCTCATATTGAGCCGTCTGACATAGTTGCCTACAAATATTTTCCTTGCTGCCTTGATTGGCCCCCCACTTTCAAGTGGGGTGTCTTGAATAATTAGAATGAGAGGATTTATATCCTTCTACTCAACTCAGTGACAAATGTATGAGTTGGCATGCATTCACATGCGCATCCTTAAACTCATTTGGTCTGATTAGTATTAGAGAGGGTGATGAAATTATATCCTCCCTTCCTTTATGCCTTTATCTCATTACTAGTGACAATGTGTTTTTTACTAGTTGGCCACTCCATGCCTTTATCTCATTACTAGTGACCGTGTGTTTTTTACTAGTTGGCTCCTTCATGCCTTTGTCTCATTACTAGTGACCATGTGTTTTTTACTAGTTGGCCCCGTCCGTGGATTTTATTATTTATATAAGAGGAGTACCCGTGTCCTTCCATAAGATGGTGTTTGGATAGGAGTCTTGGACGTAGGATCTAATTATTTTTTGAGTAACTCCTCCATTTCTGAGAAAATCAATTCCCATATTGTTCAAAAGATCAGCAGCCTCATTCCCACCTCACCTGATGTCATGGCAACTTATACTTCTGATTTCAAGTGAAATTACCAGAGACATCACAAGATATACAGAATTATGCATAAGTCTAGCCTCTAGGAATTCTTGAAGATCATCTATGATTTCCATCATGATGATTTTAAGGTGCCAATTAGCACACTCTTTCCTTTTTACTGCATGAATAATAAGTTGAGTCCCCTTCTATGTCAAACATTGTCCAATTATTAGCGTTAGCTAATTTAACATTCTGCTAAATTGTTGGTGCATTTACCAATATCACAGAAATAGGCTTACGATGTGTGCAGCTGCATAATTTCTAATGATACCTCCTCTCATCTAACCAGGATTTCCTTTGGCAGTGCCATCAAAGTTCAATTTGAGTCGACCCAATAATGGGGGATCTCATTTAACTACCTTATTTTTCTAGGATTTTCCACCTTTCCCATTATCAGGGATTTCCATTTAACCATTTATAGCATGGTCTCGCTAAGCTTATTTAATATATCCATAATCTTATCTTCATCTCCTAAGTGGCCACGTGAACAAATGCATTATCATTTTACAGTTCTTTCACTTTATAGAATGAATTATGTCGAGGCAAAATCTTCCTTATTGATGAATGCTCTTAGAGCCTTATGAACCTCTATCTTCTAATGATTTGGGTGAAACATCCCTTGATGTTTTCAACCTCCTTGTCATACTCTTTTAAGAAATGAATGCCACTGTCATTTTACCCTCCTCCTGACAGAATTATTATGATGAGGAATCCAATTCACTTGAATAAATAAGTTCACCATAAGTAGATGGTACTATAGATGTGTTAAGCTTATTATAAGTAGATAGTTCTTTAGATGTTGTGAGCTCCATTGGATCTATACATAAGAAATGGATATTTTATATAATTGCTTACAATCAAAAAATGATTTGAAACCCTTTTAATTCTATTATGTGGGATTTCTGTTCCAGATGTTTGAGGGAGGACCGTCAAATAAAAATGAAAATCCCCAAGTACTAGCAAAAAGGCGTGCAAAGGAGAATCATAGACCAGCACTCATGGCACCTCACTATACTGAAGAAATCAAAGTGTGAGTATTATTAATATGTAGGGATTGCTGCAAACCAATTGCTGAATATGAAAGGATATACATTAATATGATAATTTACATTATTATTTCTTATCATATTTTTAAGGAAAATTAAAATTGCTCATCCATTTTTCAGGCTTCTTCGGAAATGTTGGGATAAGGATCCTACTAAGAGACCAACATTTGTGACAATCATCAATGAACTAGAGGCAATTGAAGAATCTATCCTTAAGTGTAAAAAAAAGATGTATCCTCACTATTGGCTTACCTCCTGCTGTGTAATGTAAAGATTCTATAAATGGTCTTCGTAACAAAATTTTGATTGATAAACAATAAACTTTGGTTTTAGAATGTTTCATGTATGTAAGGCAATCAATATGAAATGAAGATTTTTAGTATATTGACACTCAATTTTATATTAAATATTTTTTTGTAAATTATTGTAATGACAATAGTGTGCCTTGTTTTTTGTTTATTTCCTAGTTAAATACATTTTTCAAATTTCTAGTCTAAATTGCTCAAAATTATTAGTGGAAAAATTATGATCACAAGAGGTTTATGCGAGTAATCATAATTAAAAATTTAGTGTATTTAAATGTTTAATAATGTTAAGCATGATGACTAAAGGTTGACTTGTATTCTCATTCTTAATATGACATGAATAAATGTCGTAACTGACCTTAATCATGTTGGTTGACTTATTTTGTCTGCCATTCAAGTTACACCTAGTTCGCTTCCAAAATTTGACTAAGTTGGCCTCCAAATTTTGATTAAAGCCCTACAAGAAATGAACTAATGAGAAAAGACCATTGGAGAATAATTTTTGAAGCACAATGACACTCTTATAATCTCACTGATCAGAAACGTTGGAATGAGCGAACGTGCAACAAGGAAACACTATTGCTGGTTCTGATATGCAACTAACTGAAGGAAATACTGTACTTAAACATAGAGAGGTGTCTCCAGAGAGCATGTCACAAATCGATGGCCATTTCCAGCTGCACATTATGGATAGCAGTGACAGCTTGATTTGCAGCATTGCTCATATTTGTGATTCCTCTAGGAGTCAGGTTTCACTAACGGTCATCAATCTGGTGATGGTATTTTGTCATTGGCTGATCAACTGTCTATGGATATCTTTGTTGAGTCACATGTTAGTTTTGTTACTAAATCAGTTGGTCAAGTATGTATTGTAGTCTTTGGAATCTTGTAAACATTAGGGAATGCATTGTTCTTGATAAACCTGTTCCTGTCCTTGGTAATAATGACACTTAAAAAAGTTTTAGTTTTGCTTCTTGAGCTGTAGGTGGTACTGTAAATGTAGCCATTTGAGGGAGTTGATGTTTTAACTAATAAAATTTCTGGTGCAGTTGTTTCTTCTTGTGGAGTTAAGGGGTCCATATCATTCCAGCATAATGAAAATTGGGGTGTCCAAAATGCTCTCTGATTTGGGTATGCGAATACGAAAAATGTTGTCAATGTCTTGATGCTGGACAGTCCAACATTCTAAAACTGGGCAATGAAATTTCAAGCAAACTCAAGTTCATTCACTACCATTATTTGTGTGGAGAATTAGAATGTTTTGGCTAACTATATTGTCTGGGGGGAATTGAAGTTGAATTGGAGGACAGAACTGCAGCTGGTCTGAATGAATATATTTTCATAGTTAACATGTCTTGAGGATGGGAACGGGGTTTCTGGGATGGCAAAAAACAAAATCCAGTGTTTGTGGATGGCATGGGACGGCTATTAAAATAATATTTAAATATTTTAACTTTATTCAATGAAAATTTGGGGTTTATATTTTATTTAATGTTTTTCAAAATACTTTCAAGATCAAGGTTTTGTTTTTGTTTTTTCTGTAAAAATAACTTATTTTTACAGGTAAAAGCATAAAAAAAATTAAAAAATTGGGGGCGTTCCAAGCCCCCGAATGTTCGGAACATCACCAAAATTCAAGAGATGTGTCCCTACATAATATTGTGATATTTTGATTTCTAGCCTTGATGAAGATAAGCATTTTCAGTAGTTCTGATGTGATTTTGTTACAAATTGATGTATAATTTGTATTGTGATTGATCATTGTGTTGAGTTGTTTAGCACACCAACTTAGGTATGGTAGAAATCCACCTAACCCTTGTTGAAAGGAGAAAATCTTCCTACGGTTTACTACTATCAAGGCTTGGCGTGCAGGGGAGTTTAGTAGTTAATGCAAAATTGTCCCATTTCAAGAGGCATGTTTAGAGTAAACGCAGATAAATGATATGTGATTTTGTGGATTGGTTGCTTATACAATCAAAGAAATTAGTGTGTCACTAAGATATAGTTGATTCAGTAATTGTTCATTGCATATATGGATTCAATAATGCATCGTGAACAATGGCAAGATATGCAATCAAAATAAAGCTTGTAAACATGGATTGGAACTTCAGAGCTATTCTACCTACTCTAACAAATACATAAAAAAATGAACAAAAGATGAGGGTAAAGAAGAAAATATAAAATTGTTTTGTAGATAAAATAATGCTAATTCATTTGACTTAAATGAGCTCCATAAAATTAATTTGTTGTATGAATGGTCAGTGTGCACACAATCATGAATACAAATGATACAAGAGTCTTAGGTATTTAGCTATGAAGAAATATATATATAATCATCATATACATATACACACATTGAACAATGGTCTTTAATACCTTTCGGTTTGTTGGATATTTATTTAAAAAACAATGTTTGGATCCACTTTAGTCAAGAAAAATACAGAAAATACTTCACAACATTGTTCATAGGGATATTTTTTAAGAAAAATAAGAAATTGCATGATGAAAGTGTCTGGTCCTCTATTATGTCTCTCAATCAATAATCAACCAGTCCTTAATTTTGCCCTAATGTTGGCTTTATATAGACTTTCAAAAATATAGTCCACCATGTGGTTATAAATATTACATCAAACGTCTCAACTAAGGCAAATTCAATGAGTGTTTATCTTCTAAGTAACATTTTTTTGAGTATATCATTTTCTTTTAAATATTGGCAACACAACAATATTGGACTAATGCATCATTTCAAGGCACACAAGTCGAAATGAGTTTCAATTCTTTCAATCAATTACCAATGTATTAAATATTTGGATAAGTTCTATCTTCTAGTTGAGAGTACTACTTTTAACCAAATGTTTAATGGTGGTAATCATGCTTAATTACGGTAATTTTGTCTTATTATGATCGTCGTCTATCTAATCTTGATTATTCGAGATTTGTTTGACTCAATCCACTATTTGGCTTGCTTTGGAATCAGTCTTCATGATTAGTTTTGCACTTGATAAGTAGATATTCATTGATTGCATAAAATTCAATTGGATTTAGTCCAATCCCTAGATTTTGACGGGATTATATGGGTAAGACGGGCAAAACGGGTGTCATTTTCAAGCTTTGGTATTGTTCGTAGAGGTCGATGTATCAGCGTTGGGAAGGCTGCCTTACGTGTCCATTTCATGTTGTTTAAAAGAAGCTAGTGTGCCTTTGATATGTAAGAATTCAATTGCATATCAACTTCTTGGTACTTTGCAACTTGTTGAGCCTTTGACTTTTCTTTGAATTTTGGTGTAGCAAGATCTTGACAAGTGGCAAGTTCTTGCTCCCCTGGAGGTTTGCAAGTCCTTGGTCCTCGTTCCATGCTTTGATTGTTATTGAGTCTGGAGATTATGTCACATGGTATCATTCTAGAAATTTCTTTGATCTCAACTCCATCATATTGTTCCTACTTGGTCCAGAGGCGTGGAGAAGTAGGGTGATGCCACATGGCAACATCTCGTTTACTCAGGGGGTTTGATGTTTGTTTGCTTTGTTTGGAGCATCTTGAGGGCCCAGAGAAGCAGCATCATGTCATGTGGCATGATCTCGGGAGTTCGGAGGGTCTAAGGGCCTAGGTCTTTGTCTAATGTTTTTCAAAGAAACGGAGCTCTGAGATTGTGATAGGGGCTACCGCCCAATGAATTTGAACTTGCAGATAGAAAATAACTATTAGACTCCAAATAAAAAAATTAGCCATTAGATATTAAACTCATAGACTAGCTGTTAGATCTCAAAGTTCATGAAAATCGACTAAGGCACAAAACTCGAAATAAAAACTGAAAACACTGTTAAATCTTGCAATTGAAAATTGAGTTTTTGGTAAAGATTAATTTGTTTAATCAAATAAATGATCAAGCTCTGTACATCAAAAGAACAAAAAAATAGTCAATTTTATACTTTGTAATCCTATTAAATAATGAAATTAGACTCATAATGGATAGATTTTAGCAGTTTGAACAATTAAGTCTAAAATAAAAAACATGCTAGGTCCATGATGGTCTTGACGAGTCAGATGACAGTAAATTTTAAGCAAGCGAAATGTTGATGTGGATGTTAGAGCACCATTTGGTTAGTAGTGGATGCCAAGCGACATCCATTCATTCATTCAAGGCATGCTTGAGTGTCTAATTCCACTAATGCCCTATAAGCTCGCAGTGAAACGGGATCTTAACATGCATCCAAATCTCATTCACCCATAGCTTAACAATAGACTTACAATGATACAGACTGGCCTTGGGACTGAGTAAATGGGATAGTGCCACTTGGTAAGATCCCAAACATTCAAAGATTTGACCATCATTAGGAAGTATATTGACTACCCTAAGGGGTTGGAAAAACGGAATCACGTCACGTGGCATGATCTCACTTATTCGAGAGGTTGAAGCATCAAGCTCGCGGATCTAGAACTTAGAAATGAGCAAGTAACCAGGATCATGACACTTGTCTAAACCTTGATTGCTCAGGGGGTTGGTGGTTAATCAAACAAACTCAAAAGGCCCAAGGAAGCGAGGACGTGGGATGATGCCATGCGGCATGATGTCGTTTACCTGAAAGATTCAACAAAATAACCTAGGCAAACGAAAGGTCCAAGAAAGTGAGAGAATAATAAGTGTCCGCTCCGTGCTCCCTTGGGGACTTACAGGGACAGGGAAGTGACCATTAGTCGAAAAGACAGACATTTGAATTCAAATTCAAACCTTGAGTGAAAGAAATTATGGCATAGCAAGAGAAAAGACCAAAGGAAACAAATTCATATATGAAAAATAGTCCTTTCTCTTAACTTGAATCTAAATCTAACCCATTATTTTAAAAGCAACTAAAATTCAAATTGAAACCATAGCAAAACATAGTTATTATAATTCGACGAAGGAACAAATAAGGCCAAATTACTAGAAAAAAGACAATGAAAACATTGAAACAATTATGTAATTTCCATGAATGTATGCTGAAATGGATTACAAAATAGAAGATTTAAGTACATTTCAAAATATTGGTGAGATTGGATAACACTTATTGTCTATGCAAATGCAAATAATTATATCAATGGATCCTCGATTACAGATTTTTTAGCCCAAGTGCTTACAAAAGGCATTTTTAAATTTAGATTTAGTGTTAAGAATAAAATGAATACCATATCACAATTGTAACTTGTCAATGACTCTTTTTTCAAATTAAGTCAACAATTAAAACATATCCAAGGAACAAATTGGATCAATTCAGAAAAATCAGGTTCCAAAACAAAAAGGAAGAGGTTCCTTAATTTCTCAAGGTGAAATTAAGGCGTGTTGTATAAGCAACAACAAATTGTGACTTTGCTAGAAAATAATCCAAATATTTTGAAAGACATAAATGTGTTTATGAACCCATAATCTTCGGCTTAAACAATATATAAAACATGAATTTTTTTATGAAAGGACAAGAAGGGAATTGTTGCAGAACAAACCCAGATATTCACATTGATTAGTGTGTGCAAATATTTTCATTCATTTTTTAAAAAAATTAAGGACTAATTATTATAGATGAGACCATCAAGCTAGTGGATTTTACATTTGGATGAATACGTGGACATTGTTTTGTTGCCACCCAAGCATTTATAGTCCCGACAAAGTTATAATGATCCTACTCAAAGCGTTAGTTTACTGTCAGCTAGACATCCATAGTCTCAGAAGAGGTTACTTGAATCACCTAGAAAATTGAGCATTTTAAATAGTATTTTTCTTTTCTTTTCTTTTCTTTTATTTCTTTTTTAACATCTCAATTCTGAGTTAGAGACCACCATGGCAAATGAGAGGTAAAATTATGGATTTTTCACTCTAGATTTTGACTGCAGTAGTTTCATCCAAAAAACCTAGAAATAAATTTAAGTGTGTTTTTTTGTGTAAGGTTTCGAGAGAATATCTTTCAAAAGTCAAGTAATTTACCCTAACTCATCAAAACATGAATAAGTTCAACATATGCAATAGTCCAAGTCTTTGAAACTAAATTCATATACAAAATTTAACATAACAAAACAAACAAAATATTTAGACTACAAAATGTTATTGAGGTTGCTTACCAACATATCATTTTCTATTTCATGATCTACATGTACCACCTAACTTAGGACTAGACAAGACCAAAAATAAAGGCAAAGATTGAGGACAAACCAACAATTAGCTATGTACAACAAGTACAAACACATAAAACAACTAACAAAAATAAAAGCATAAAACTATGTACAAGGCTATAAGAGGTTGGCTCATGTTTGGAAATAATGTTTGAGGAATTGTCTATTAATAGGTAATGAGACATCCTTATTAGTCAAACTCTTTAACTTAAAAACATTCTCACTTAAAATTTCAGTAATTTAGAATGGATTCAATCAAAGTGCATCAAATTTAGTGGTCTTTTTTTTTCATGAGCTTTGTTCCATAACAAGTCAAGATTAACAATCTTAAAAGCTTTTATTTTGGCACTCCTGTCAAACCAACTTTTGACAATTTCTTGATGTTTAGTAAAGTGCAATAGGACTGCATCTCATGTTTCTTCTAATTGTATTAGGTTCAAGAGCCCAACTTTAATTTGGTCATCATTTTCAAGATAATTTGTCATGAATTGTAAGGTGAAGATTTTCAAATCCACGAGAAAGATTGGTTCCTGGTCATATACCAAATGGTATGGAGAAGTACCTAAGGATGATGATCCAAAACTCAGAAGCTTTGATTGAAAGATAATTCAAAAAATAAGATTAACATAATAACAATAATGCTATCTCTGAGAAGAGATGTTTCATCAAATTTGCAGATCCAAACATATTCTTATCTCTGAGAAGAGAGTATGATTTTCATTTCGGGTTACATCTTCATTTATACACATTTTGAAGGTAGGAGGAGGATGTGGAAGGTCACCAATCTCGAGGGAGATCAAGTGGTTCGACTTCCATGATTTATAACAATACAGAATTTGAAAAATTATTATTTTTAGACTACACTACTAAAATTGAAATTTAGGGAACTTCTATTTATTTCTTAAGGGTCAAAACCCACCGATCATAGCTCCATGCCATCTCACGATGTTCTCCTCATTCTTAGCTTTCCAACGGTTCAAACAGGGAGTCAAACGGAGCTATGGTGCAAAAGTTATGGCTCCCAAAAGTTCTGCCACCAATTGGGGTAAAACCGTTGCCCGAATTGTCGTCTGAAATATTGCTCGGATCACTCCTCCCTCTTTGAGAAGCAATGGTCCCCATTGCATCAAGATTTGTCAAGTGTGGTAGTTGTGTTTTGATTTGATTCCTGATGCATACTTAGAATGGACTATGCTTTGTGGCACTGTGTAGGGCCTGATTGTTCACCATTTCTGTTTGACCATTAGTCTATGGATGGAAGGATGTGAACTTCTTCAGCTTGTTATCTATTTGCTTCTGTTGTTGTGTTGTTTGTGTAGTCAAGGCTGCAACATCAGCCCTTTTGGATTCTTGTGGCTTGACCACCATGAGAACGAATTTCTTAACACTAATCAGGGAGACAGATGTAGAAGGTGGTACCTTTGGTACCCTGTAGCATCGTGTTCCAAGAGTGAGGGTGATCCTTCTATTTCTTAATTCATAGATTCCATGTTGATCATACATGAATGGTTGACCAAAGAGTACATTACAAACATCTAGATTGACCACATCACATAAGACCTCATCTTGGAAAGGTTTTATTGTATATGATAGCAGACATTGGTGGGTGAGACGGAGGTTTCTCCCTGGACTCAACCATCCAATATTGTATGGCTTTGGGTGAGGCTTCATGGATAAATTTAGGCTTTTTACAACATTAGTAGAGATTAAATTCTTTTGACTCCCACTATCAAGAATGAAATGCAGAGGCTTACCTTTCACCCATAACTTAGAATGAAACAACCTTTCCTTGTCATCTGGCCTCTGCTCGTGGGTCTGTGATGAAGCAAAAATGACATCGGGCTCAGCATCTACAATCTCTTCTTCATCCTCTTCAACTGTAGGATGTGTATGAGGTAGAGTAGTAGATGTTGAGGATTGTGACTCAAAAAGTAGGGACTTGATGGCAAAACATTCTTCTTTGGAGTGAGTTATAGATTTGTGATAATCACACCACTTCCTAGTCTTTCTTTCCATTTGCTTCCAACTTTGGCCTCATGTTTGATCTTCTTTGTCATTTTTTCATTTTGAAGGCTGACTCTTTGTATTCATTCTTCCATGCTTCTGCTCAATCTTCACTGCAAACTTGTACACCTCACCAAGGGTTTCCAAATTGAAGAGTTTCATTTCTCCCCGTATATACCATTGTATTCCACCACGATATTTGAGAACCTTGTGTTTATCACTTTTTTGGATGCTCAATCTCATAGATAGAGAATGAAAAATGTCAGTGTAATCTTGAACAGACTATTCCTTACCTTGGTGAAGTTGTTGCCACTCTATATACAGATCGTCATATGCTCCAATGAAGTATTCTTCCTTTACAGCTTCTATGAAATCATCCCAGGTAGGTTCTACCTCAAGGCCAATATCATCCATACTGAATCTCTTTTTGTACACTTCCCACCAAATTTTGACAGGGAATGATGCTTTGAAAAGAGCAAAAGTGATCTTCTCTTTATCGGTGAATTTATTTATAGAAAAATAAGATGACAATTGATCCAACTAATTTTCTACTGCATAAGCATTGATTTTGCCTTCAAATGTAGGGATATCAAAATTCACCTGAACTTTGAAGGGTGTTGAGGCACTGAAAATATGTGGGGTTGCAGATGATGAGCCAAAATTTCTCACCAGAATTTGTTGGAGAATTTGGGCAAATTATTGTAGCATCTACACTTGTTGTTGCTAGAAGGCTTCATTCACCATTTTATTGAAAGGATTAGATGTATCGATGTTGTCTACCATTTGAAGTCGTTTGGAATGAATAGGTGGATAGTTTGGAAGCTCTGTTGTTTTCCACCCAAGCTTCTTGTAGCCTAACCTCATCCTTGGGATCATATACTCTCAAGACAAACTGTCTTGATACCACTGATCTAAAACTCAGAAGCTTTAGTTGAAAGATAATTCAAGAAACAAGAATAACATAATAACAATAATGTTATCTCTGAGAAGAGATGTTTTATTCATCAAATTTGTAGATCCAAACATATGTTTATCTCTGAGAAGAGATGTATGATTTCCATTTTAGGTTACATCTTCATTTATACACATTTTGAAAGTAGGAGGAGAATGTGGAAGGTCATCAATCTCGAGGGAGATCAAGTGGTTCGACTTCCACAATTTACAACAATACAAAATTTGAGAAATTACTATTTTTAGAAACTTACTATTTTCAGACTGCACTACTAAAATTGAAATTTAGGTCACTTTCATTTATTTTTCAAGAGTCAAAACCCACTGAGTGAAGCTCAGTGACATTTCATGACGTTCCCCTCATTCTTAGCTTTCCAACGGTTCAAACGGGTAGTCAAACGGAGCTATGGTGCAAAAGTTATGGCTCCCAGAAGTTCTGCCACCAATTTTGGGTAGAACCGTCACCCGAATTATCACCTGAAATGTTGCTCGGATCAGATGACTTGACTCTATTTCTATTAGTCCAAAATGTAAATTTCAATATGTTATGTCAATTTCTTGGGTTTTTATCCAAAATTTTCTTAATCACAAGTAAATTCATATTTATAGATTAACCACACCATTGTCTTGTAGATAATTATTAGAAGAGTACTTGAGGATTACCTTATTAGTGTATGCTTATTCTATGAATTACAAAGAAAAGAACGGATGACCATTATCACATACCAAAGTAAATGGCATTCCAAACCTAGTGATGATATGTTCTTCAAGAACACTGATTACCACTTTAGTTGTGTAATTTTTGAAAGCTTAAGTCCAACGAGTACAATAGTCAATAATTGTTAAGATAAACTTATGTCTAGCTGATGAATTGACATTGATAGCTTCAACAAAGTATAATACCCATTTTACAAAATGTCAAGCTTCAATAACAAGGTGCAAAGGCATGGCAAGAAGACATTATCTATGTGTTATAACTTGACATGTATGACAAATTCTCGAATGTGCATGAGCATCCTTGAAAATGTGTGGCCAATAGTAACATGTTCCAAGGATTTTGTGAGTTATAACATTCTTTAAATCATGGCAACTTCCATACTTTTCATGAATATATATAAGTACTTCAGCTGATTCACTTTTATTTAGACATCGTAGATGAATTTTTTTATGATTCTTTTGGTATAAAACTCCTAATTTTATTACAAAATTGTTACTTTTTAAACATAATGTTCTTCTTTGAGTGGAATTCAAGTACTTAGGATAGTTGTTATTCAATAAGTAATAGACTATGTCTTGATACCACTCATCATCGATGATTGACTGCATTGTGTACTATTGACACATGATTTGAGAACTGACTTCAGTGATCATTTTACTTAGTCCTTGATCTCTTACTCTCTTCATTGGCTAGATTTCTAAATCAAATTCCTGTAAAATAGTCATCCACTTACCTCTACATTCATCTATCTCATTTGACATCAACATTGTTTTGATAGCAAGATTAGGTACAATGGCAAACATTTTGTTACGTAAAACGTAATCTCTGAATTTTTTGACTATCTTGATTAAGGCAAATACTTGTTTATCAATGATAGAATACCCGAGTCTTGCATTTTTGCGTGGGAAACTCATAAAAGACACTGGTCTTTCATCTCCAAGTTATTTTCTTTGTGTTAGAACAATGACACTTGAATGTTCTGAGGCAAAAGAGTAAATATAGAAAAGTTGCATATAATTTGGACTAATTAATACTAAAAAATTCACAATGGATTTATTGATTTAAGAAAATATAGCTTGTGCTTCACTAGTCCATTCAATCTCGGCATCTTTTTTCAAGATGTTATTCAATGGTCTAACTATCTTAGCAAGATCTGAAATGAATTTACGTACATAATTGATCTTACTAAAGAATGACTTCAACTCTTTTTTACTGCCAAGCAAAAGAATTTTCAAAATTGTCTCCACTCAATCTGGATTTATGGATATGCCTCTTTCAAAAATAACATGGCCTAACAACTTGTCTTTAATAATCCCAAAGGAGATACAATGCTCTCTACACCTTTGTAAAGTCATTCTTAAGTTTTTCACATGATCACTTATATTATTTGAAAAGATGGTTAGATCATTCATATAAATCACAATACACTTATCAATCAAGTCCTTAAATGCAATATCCATAACATGTTGAAATGTAGCACCAGTATTGATTAGACCAAATAACATCTTCTTGTATGCAAAATTTCTCCATTTTGTGGTGAATGTTGTTTTTATTTTGTCTTCATGATTCACCAACACTTGATTGTAACCAGAATATCCATCTAGAAAAGACATCATCTGTAAATCATTCACAATTTGTAACACTTTATCCAATGATTGTAATGAGTAATTATCTTTCTCTAATGCTTTATTCAGATTTCTAAAATCTATGCAAAAACATATCTTTTCACTCTTTTTTTGTACGAGAACAAGGTTAGCCACCCATGTAGAGTACCTAATAAGAAAGACAATCTTTGTTGATTATAACTTTTGTACTTCCTTGAAGATTAAAAGTTCTAACAAAGGATTCGCAGGCCTCTGTCATTGACGAAATAGTTTAACTCCTGAATGGTATGAGTAAAGATGGAAGTGTCAAATACCTTCAATTCTTCATGACTCCAAGCTATCACATCCTTTTTGTCCTTCAAAACTTGTGTAAGTTTATTTTTCTCCCTTTCAATACAATTTATACCTAAAATTACTTTTTTCGAATCATTTTCATCCTTAATATTACATGGCTCATGCATCATACCTTTGGAAGGGATTATTTTCTCACTTTCATGTTGATATTCCATGTCAAACAATATTTCCAAAGAGACCATACCTTTTGGGAGGGTTTTTTTTTTTTCGGGTTCAAGAATGCCTTTTTCATCTAGCTCAATGTCATCTCTATTAAGCTTCAACAATAACTTGAGATCCAAACATATCTATGTAGTGACAAAGTCAATAATATGTTGGTCATCATTGAACACCTGAAAATTTCTGATATTATTTGGAATGGAAGGAATGGAAATCATCTCTACTAAGAATCTCTTTAAACAAAAGCTAGCAACTATCTCTAAAGTACTTGAAACTGTTGCTGAAGTATCAACTGTGTGATTCCTTCTACGAGATATTGTTTGTATGTCAGAGGCATTAAAATATTCTATTAAATTACATACTCTATTGTGGTATCTTGACAAATATTTGTCATTATAGGCATATTAAATTCTAACTTGCTTAACCACAAATTCTGAATCGCCTAATACTTTCAAGTATTTAACATTATTTAGATAAAATTGAATTCCATAGATCAATACCTCGTATATGTTATTAGTACAAGAAAATTGCAACCTAAATTTAACGAAATAAAACTTACTCTCTGGATCGATGAGGTCAATTCAATTCCAACACCACAACCTTACTTAGATTTAGAACCATCAAATTTTAAGATCCACAACTGATTGTTTATTGTTTGTTGTTGTCTTTGAGATATGAGTATTGCAGCAATATCAGTGTCATTAGTTTCACCCTTGATATCAAAAAAAAAAAAAATGTTCTTCACTTGACAATGCCCTCTTGGTTCTCTCTTCAGTAGCTGAAGTATAAATAGTGTTGTTCCTTGTGTAAGTCTTTCTAGATTTGATCTTTGTTAAGTCATATTCTTCACTTAAATAATCTTGTTTTGAAATGCTTACTATTTAAGTCTCTATTGTCTTCAATGCTACAAAGCATAGAGGACTATAGTACTTTTCTTGATGTTCAAGATGATGTGAATGTATAGAATTAGGGACAACAATAAATGATAATACTATCTCATTTACATAAACTGAATCCTCTTCATCAAGTCTTTCTAATTCTTAAATCTTGTCTAGTAGATGTAGGTTTGAAACTTCTAACTTTTATTGGATGAGAAAAAGGTTAACATTCATGTTTTCAATAATTGTTTCATCTGAAATCACTATTCTATCGACAACATCAACACCACTAACATTTTCTTTAGTCATATCTTGCTTAACAAGTGAAACAAAACTAGTAAACAAGAATTATTTAGTTTTGTTTACAATAATATAGACACCAAGATCTAATTCTTGATACATTATCTCATTAACCTTATTGTATTCAATGATCAAATATTTCATTTTCTATTCCCTCTCGATTTTAATTTGATTTGCAATGCCATGTAAGCCACATATGATAAAAATCAGTGGCCATGTATTTGTTCAATGTCCTAGACCAATCTCTACTGAAGAGCGTGCCATAAACATCTTGTATATCAACCACTTGAATGTTAATGAATTGATGTACCCTTGGATCTGGGTCTAATTAAATGCAATTATGATTCAACTCACCAACTATTTTGATTTCTAATTTGTCTACATGCACCACTTTTTTGTTTAACTTGGCAAGAGTCAATATTAGTTTTGACAAACTAAAAATGGCATCACATTTCCTAAAGCACTCAAATCCACTAAACAGTTCTATAGGTTTTTATCAAAAATGTGAATTGTCAAAAGAAAAGGAAGAGTTGCAATCTTTTCTTTGTAAACTGCAACATTTGCATCTGCTAATTTACTAATTTCTTTTCTTTTTGGAGGAGATAAAGATTTTAACAACTTTATTTATTAATCATTTGTATCAATGTAAACATGGATATGTTAGCTTTGGTTTTCTTTAAGTCTTCTACAATGTTGTATCCATGTTTGTTTTATTCAAGTGTCTTATCAACTTGTAAAGAAGTGGCATTTTTCTTTGTTTGTGAAGATGTGTTAGGTCTTTTTAGAGAAAATGAATTGTTATTAGAATTTTTATTAGGTGAAATATGAGTGCTATTTGGAGGAGTAGAAGTTGTCAAGGGTGTTTATAGTTTTCTTCTCAACATGTAATTATTTCATCTTAAAATTTGTTTAAAATCTTGAACTTCATCTAAGTTGTCTGCTAGTTCATTGTCACTTTCGCCTAGGAATTCATGAGTCTCTAGAACTAATGTTGCACTTGAATTTGTTCCAACTTGATCTTGGTAAGTTTCAGAAATAGGGACTATTTCACAAAAAATCATTTCTTTCTGAAAAATGTTTGAAATTAATATGAAATCAACACAATTACATTCATCATGATCTATTGTGTTATGCAATCTACACCAACTAGGTAAGGTTAAATCAATTAAATTTATAGAATTTATAGTATTATTATCAGTTTGGTTTACCTTATTAAGGGAAGTAGGTACACCTCCATTGTTAGGCCTAGTATTCCATTGGTGATTAGTCATTTGAAAATTAAAATTTTTATTTTGGAGAGAGTTATTTATAATCTGATTCTGAGGTTTTTTTATTTTCAAACCAACTACATCATTGGTCAATCTTCTAACTAGTTTCTGTAAGTTTCTTAACTCAAGGTTTACAGTAGTGTTTTGATTATTCCATGTATTATTTTACTGATTTGTGTTGGTTACAGGAGCTCTAGGATTCAAAAATACAGGTACAAGAGGTGTTGTTGGATTATGAACTATATTGGGAGGTGTTTGATTGTTTAAAAATGATGGGACCACTTGTTCATCGTGAGTTGAAACGGGATTACCAGTCATGTTGGGTGAAACAACAGGGTTATTTTAAGAGACAGGAAGAATTTGTTGATTACTTGGGTGAGACATCTAATTTGGAGGAACAACTTGATTTCTGGACATTTGATTGAAAGGAATTGGATTCTAAATCATGTTCTAATTTGGATACAAGGCTCCTGGGATCTGATTCATCATTGGTATGTTATGCATAAGTGTTTGATTAACCATTGAGATTCTATTTTATGGTCCTTGTTGTCCTGAGGATGGTAGTGGACTAACACCATATCCTTGTAACATCATTTTTTGCTCAATATTAATTGATTTGATATAAACTTGGGTTCTTCTAAGGAGCATGGATGTCATTGGATTTAATTCTATTAGGCAAGTTTGAATAGCAGTCACTTCCGTTTGGGTATAAGGATCTTTCAATCTATTATACAATTTATAGAAACAAGTGTTAAACATATTCATTGGTTTATTTGGTCATCTATGAGCAGAAACAAAGTGATGATATAATATGGCATGACCAATAGGTACCTTAAAGTGATTAACAAATACAATTATTAAATCATTCTAAGAAGTGATAGATCCATCTAGTAGGCTGAGATACTAACCATGGGCAGCCTCATCTAGGGAATAAGGGAGTAAGCGACAAGCTACATCCTCATGTTAGATCTAATTTTTTATGATAGCATCTTTGAAAGCTTGAATGTGTTATTCAACAATCCTAATCTCACCTTGCACATATTTTGGATAAAACTTTTCAAAAAAAACTTGACAAATCATGGGCAACCCCTAGAATGTTCATAATAAAATTACCTCCACCAAACGAAGTAACAACCATTAGTGGATTTAGAGGGATATAAAAAAGATCTAAAAAATAAACTATAGCCTTATGAGAACTATTGGTTGAATGAGTATTTCTAATTTTAGGTTTTCCTTTGTCAGATCTAATTTTTCTATGCTCAGTGAGGTATAATAGTTCAAATTCACCATCAATGGATTTTGACCTATTGATAATCTTTTTATTTTATAGCTTTGAAACTTAAAATGTCATAATGTGGGAAATGTTTTACCAGTGCTCAAACTAAAAACCATAGTTTCAAACAAAACTAATCATAGATTTTAGGAATATTCAAGAATAGACGCCTCTAATGCTAATCTATTGATGGGTTATTTAGTTAACCAACTTGGGTGGAAATCTACCTAACCCTTCCTTAAAGGAGACAAAATCTTCCCAAGGTTTACTACTACTAGGTCTTGGATTATAGGGTAGTTCAATACTTAATGCAAAATTGTTCCATTTCAAGGAATCTATTTAAAATAAACGCAGATAAATGATGTATGATTTTGTGGATTAGTTGATTATATAATCAAAAAAATGAATTTGTCACTAAGATGTAGCCGATTTAATTTATTATATATATGGATTCAATAATGCATTATCAACAATGACAATATATGCAATCAAAATAAAGCTTGTAAACATGCATTACAACTTCAAATATATTCTATCTACTCTAACAAATGTATAAAAATAATAATTATGATAAATAAGAAAATATAAACTTTTTTTGAAGTTAAAACAATTTTGATTCATTGAAATTAGATGAGTTCCATGAAACTAATATGTTATCTAGCTAGTATGTACACAATCATGAACACAGATGATGCAAGAGTCTGACGTATTCAACTATGAAAAAATGTGGAAAAAATCATTATATACATGCACAAATATTGAACAATAGTATTCAATACCTTTCAATTTGTTATATATTTTCTTGAAAAATAGTATTCAATACCTTTCAAGTTCATTCTAAAATACTTCACAACAACATTGCTCATAGAAAAAAATTAACTTAGAAAAACAAGATATTTTAGAATGAAAGTGATTGGTCCTCTACTATACTTATCTACCACTAATCAACCAACCCCTATCTATCATATTGTTGGATTTATTATAGACTTTCAACAAACTGACCCACCGACTAGGTTACAAACATTAAATCAAACATACCAACTAAGACACAAATTCAATGAGCGTTTATCTTCTAAGTAATAACATCTTCTTTTTTAGTATATCTTTTTCCCTTAGATATTGGTAACACAACTGTATTGGACTAATGCATTATTTCAGGACACACAAGTGCAAATGAGTTTCAATTATTTTGATTAGTTACCAATATATTAAATGTTTAGGTATGTTCTATCTTCTAGCTGTGAATACTTCTTTTAACCAATGCCTCACGGTGGTAATTATGCTTAATTAAGGTAATTTTGTCTTATTATGATCCTTGTCTATTTGATATCAATTATCCAGGATTTGTTTGACATAATCTACTATCTGACTTGCTTTTGAATCAATCTCCACGATCATTTTTGCACTACAAAGATATATTCATTAATTACACAAAATATGATTGGAATCACAGTCCAATTCTCAAATTTTGATAGCTTTAGACGGGCAAAATGGATAAAACGATTGTTATTTTCAATTTTTGGTCTTGTGAATGGAGATCCATGTATCATCCTTGGAAAGGCTACCTTACATGTCTCCTTCTCACTTCTTGAAAGAAGCCAACGTGTCCTTGATATGCAAGAATTCAACCACATGTCAACTTCTTGGTACTTCACAACCTGGTAAGTCTTGAATTTTCTTTGAATTTAGTTGTAGTGAAATCTTAAAAAGTGGCAAGATCTCACTCACCTAAAGGTCCACAAGTCCTTGGTCCTCATTCTATGATTTGATTGTTCTTGAGTCCTGAGATTATGCCATGTGGCATCATCCTGGGAACTTGTTTGATCTCGATTCCATCATATTATTCTTGCTTGGTCCAGAGGTGTGAAAAATTTTGATGATGCTAAATCACACCATACCATTTATCCAGCAGGTTTTCTACCTATTTCTTTGGTTGGATCATCTCAAGGGCCTAAAAAATTGTTATCATGCCATGTGGTATGATCTCGAGAGCCCGGAGGATCTAAGGGCCTGGGTATTTATTCAATGTTTTCTATAAAGCAAAGCTCCAAGATTGTAATAGGTGGTGACCACCTAGTGAATCTAGACCTATGGATAGAAAATGACTATTAAACTCTAAATAAAAATACTTGCCATTAGATTTTAAACTCATAGACTAGCAATTAGATCTCAAAGTTAAAGAAATTTGACTAAGGAAAAAAAATTAAAATAAAAACCTAGAAAACCATTGCATCTTGCAATTGAAAATGGGGTTTTAGGCAAATATTAATCTATTTAATTAAATAAATGATCAATATTTGTAGATTAAAAGAACAAAAAACCAGATAGTTTTACACTTTTCAATCCTTTTAAGTAGTGAAATTAGACCCAAAATCAATAGATTCAAATAGTTTAAATAATGAAGTGTATTAGAAAAATAAGTTAGGTTTATGAAGGTCTTAAAGGGCCAGATGACCATCAATTCTAAGAAATTGAAACACTGATATGCATGCCAGATCACTGTCTAATTGGAAGTCGATGCCACATGACATTCATTCACTCATTTAGGGCATGCTTGGGTGTCTAATTTTGTTGATGACCTATAAGTTTGGGGTAAAATGGGATCTTGACATGCATTCGAGTCTCATTCACCCAAGGCTTAACAGTAGACTTACAAAGATACGGACTACCCTAGGGCCTGAGTAAATGGGATCATTCCATTTGGCATGATCCCACGCATTTGGAGAGTCAACCATCATTAAAAAGTGTATTGACTACCCTAAGGGCCCAAATAAATGAGATCACATCACATGATGTGATCTCGCTTATCTGGGAGTTTGACAGGCCAGGCTCGTGGATCTAGAAGATATAAATGAGTGACTAATCAGGATCATGACATTTATCCAAATCTTAATTGCTCAAGAGGTCGATGGTTAATCAAATAAACTCAAAGGGCCCAGGGAAGCAGGGATGCGATATGGTTCCATGTGGCATGATCCTGCTTACCTTGAGGATTCAAAAAAATAAGGCAAAAGAAAGGCCTGGGAAAGTGAGAGAATAACAAGTGTTTGCTCCTTACTCATCTGAGGACTTGTGGGGAAATGACTATTAGTAAAAAAAAGACAAGGTTGTTCAAATTTAAATTCAAACCTTGAGTGAAAGAAACTAAGGCAAAGGAAAAGAAAAGGCTAAAGGAAAAAAATTCATACATGAAAAATAGTCCTTTGTCTTAACTTGAAGTTAAACCCAACCCATTATTTTAAAAGTGACTAAGACTCAAATTGAAACAATAACAATACCTAGCAAATTATAATTAGGCAAAGAGGTAAATAAGGACCAAATTACTATAAAAGAGACCATGAAAACCTTGAAACATTTATGTAATTTGCTTGAATGTAAGCTAAAATGGACTACAAAATGGAAAATTTAGGTATTTTTTAGAACATTGATGAGAATGGATCAAGACGTATTACCTATGCAAACTCAAATAACTATATCAATGGATCCTAAATTGTAAATTCCTTAGCCTAAGTGCTTACATAAACATTTTTAAATTTAGACTCGGTTTCAAGAATAAAATCAATACTATATCACAACTGCAATTTGTCAAGGACTTCTTTTTCAAATCAGGTCAACAACTAAAACATACCTAAGAAGCAAACTAGATCAATTCATAAAAATCAAGCTTCAAAGCGAAAAGATAAGAGGTTCCTTGATTCCTCAAGGTGAAATTAGAGCATGTTATACAAGTAACAACACATTGTAGTGATTATAACCTAGTAAGAATCTTTTGGATTTGTATATAAGATGAAAATGATATGCCATTCTAGTTATTTAATGCTTTGGGTTTAGATTTTGTAGACCTTTTATTACCAATACAATAAAAGGTATTAGTCACTGTGTTATGATGTATCGTCATATATGATCTTCTAGATCAACTAAAAAAAGTAGATGATAATAAATAAGCAATGTATGTTTGCATATAGAAAATTTAAATCCCATGTTTTGTGGAAGCATAGTGGTTTTTCATGTTCTTGTTATTTTTTAGTTATATATTTATGCTTTTTTTTGGGTCTAAGGGTTAGTGGTGCAACAGTAATGGGACACTCATGGGTGTGATGTAATTTCAAACTCACTCTACAATAAGGAGGGCTATAATACAAGTAGAAATATCACAAGGTTGAGGTGGAAAAAATGTAGTCTGAGTTTACCTGCCTCACATGAGAATGCAATGTAATCCAAGCTTACCACATATCTTGTTAAGGCAACCCATAACCTTGCTCAATATTTACCAAGAAGTATATATTAATTTTTTTGAGTTATACATTATTTTAAAGATGCTTAAATTGAAAGTTTAATTATAGGCATTTTTTTAAGGAGGTCTTGTCATGTTTGACCTTGATTAGGATTTCTTCCCCTATATGTCATACCGTCATCAATTTCAGCTCTACGAGATACTGTTAGTTGTATTTATTATGTTTACATTATGAAAACATTTGCATTGTCACATTAATTACAACTACTAGGTACACACATATATACTTATTTTTATGATGTGTACAATAAAAGGTTTTGATGGAAAGTGATAAAACCCTCTTAGGCACATTATGTCACCACTTATGGTAGGGCTTACAACTATTACTACTTGGTTCTTATTTTGCCTAACACTAGTGCATTTTACATGATATTGTGGATACATAAGGTCATACTATCCCATATTCGGTACATCGATGCTTAAATTATATCCATAGTAACTAAGTGATTAAAATTCTAGGTATTCTATGTGAATACCCCATTCAACCTAAAACATTTCCTCTTACGCTTCAATAATAGCATATTATACAACCTATATAGGTTAAGCCTTAAAAAAAAAGCAAAGGCAAGTGATTGATTTTATTTGATGCCTAATTCTCCAATGGAATTTACACCATCAATATATTTGAGTAAAGCAAATGTTACCAAGTCTGTCACATCCTAAAATAGTTTCACAGTAGCCATGAAAGCATGTTTCATAGATAATACCAATGCATTCTCATGAAATACAATGGATTCCACATGGTATTATGACTATTATAAATACACAATGCATACATGATAATATCAATAATGATAATGATATTGGATTCTTACATCTCATGAGTAATTATCCAATTTTGAGAATGATATTTATGTCATTCCTTGCCCACTTCATGTGACTATTGCATTGATTAATCCAGGACCTCTACCCGAACATCCCATTGATGGGATCATAGGTCATTTCGAAGCAATTCAATCAAATATTCAAAAATTATATATATATATATATATATATATATATATATATATATATATATATATATATATATATATATATATATATATATATATATATATATATATATTAAAAAAATATAACTAAGACCTATGCATGAAATGTTTTGTTGGTACACATAGTTGATAGATGTCATTCATCATATACATGATGAATTACATATCCATTTTTATATTCATATGTTTGTCATAGTACATTCAGGTTACATATGATACATGGCCATACAAATGTGTGACATTACTTACACCCATGAGAAACATTTATACATTGGGGGAATGCCCATGTTGGGGCATCTACATACATTTTTAAGGTTATATCTTTATTTACTAGTCCATTTATCATACTAAATTATGATTTATAACTTGATCTTCTTTATACTTTCTAGAGTATTATTTCCTATGGATATTATGATTTGGTACACTATATGATGACATTGATTGATTATGCAAACTAAATATTTTGCTCTATGTGTACCTTATATTGATTATTTTAACATTGCTTTATCATATATGTGTGTTATAATAATTTTCATATGGGTACATTGATTGTGTCTTGTCCTATCATGTGTCAGTCGTGTCAAAGGATCTTCTAGTCAATGTCATGTCATTGTCGTGTTAGATTCGTGTCATGTCTTGTTTTACTTTTTGCTTCTTTATGATGATAGGATGTGTGTGTGTGGGGTTACGTATATTATTATTACTATGAGCTTGGGGATGTGATTATTATCACACATATTTCCATTGTGTGATGTTGCCACAATTTATATCATGCATTTATTTTGATTCTTATTATTGTGTCCTTAATTGATATATATACTTGACATTGAAACTTATAATCCTAGTTTCTTTAATTACATGTTTTATATGTGCTTGAATGATCAAAATATTTCTATGATGATAGATCTTATTATGTTTTTAATAAATACTTTACATGATTATACTTTTTCATATAGCACATGATGTGCATAACTCTTTCTTTTGAGATGAGTTATTCATGGGCTTCATCCCTCGTATCGAAATGAGGGCATAGAGTAGTCATGCTTTAGATTTTTCAGCCATGATAGATAGACATTTCACGTTCTAAGATAGATTATATGTTCTAGATGTATCAAATTGTGTAGATTGAGACATATTTGGGGTATTAAACATGATTTTTATAAACAACTGAGACATTATATGACATTTTGATACACAAATGTTTGTATTCTAAGGGACAAGTAGATCATATTGGGGTATGTACTTTGGTTCATACCAAAAAAACAAAACTATTTTCTATATTGAGAATTGGAGAGGAATTATGGTATTATATGAGTATTTTAGGTCTATATCTATTTGCAATAATTAATCCTTCTGCATGAAAACCTATATTGGGTTAGAATTTGAAATATGAATATAATATGGGGTTCTATTCTTACATAAAAACTTCTTTTGGGGTTCCATTTCTACATACAAACCTATTTCAAAGTTCCACTTTGACTTACAAACCTATTTTGAGGTTCTACTTTTACATATAAACCTATTTCTAGGTTTTAGTTTTACACACAAAACTATTTCAAGGTTCCACTTTTACATATGAACTTGATTTCATAACTCCACAAAAGAGTTAATATGATATTCAAAATAGTGTGATTGAAATTTATATGTCACTCAACTTCTACCATTCATTCTTCAATGGTAGTTGGGGCATTTACACTCAACTCATTTTTTTAGTGGTTACATCTCCTTGGGCCACAATAACCACATGATATTCTAAAAACAAGTTCAAAAAATGGTAGCTTAGTTCATATACCATCAAGTGTATCTATTATTAGCATTTCAATCTCAATTGATTCAATTATCTAGATTGTTTTTTATTTCTTGTCATGAGAATAGATTAATCTATTCTAGTTTTCTTGCAAGTTTCACATGGAGAAAATTGGACATTTTGGGTCATACTTGTCAACATTGAGGGTGATTATCATAGATACCAATTTTACTCTTTTATCCTTTTCATTTATCATTTTCAATACTATATTAAAAGGATGCATCGATAGACACTTGAAGTCAGTCTTAGACAATTTGTAAACATCAATTTTGACATACTTGGGCATTATGCATACATTTGAATCTTGAGCACACTTTCTATTTATCCATATACCAATCTATTATACTGTAAAACTCTATTCATTAGATACATATATTCAAGATCAGCCTTGTCTATATAGGAACATCCTAAAATCCTATACAAACCTTCTCCATATCTCATATAATAGATTTACACTTCCAAGTGTTAATCCATGGATAGTTTTGGTTACCATAGGGATTTACCTTTACCAGATTTTTCCAAGCACACTTAATAGCCATTTTCAATTTCAAAATCCTCTATTAATTCAAATTAGACACTTTTCATGGGTCAGCCATAAGAAGAAATAACAAAGATCGATTATAAATATAAATCATTCCAAAAGTTATGCTCACTTGGTATGACTTGGACATCACCTTGATAATCATTTGAAAACTTGAGGAATGAATTTTTAATCTATAGAGACATTATAAAAAATGGATAAAAATATAAAACCCTCAAAGGATTAGTCCTATATCCAAGTCTAGATTAAAAAAATTCAAATTTACATGTTGTCAAATGTCAAAGATCAAAACATTGCATTGTATTCTATATTATTCATAATGTTGCACACATATACCTATGTAGGATAAATAAATGTAGTTTGATTCTTATTCATAGTATTGTAACATACTAAATTCTTAACCATTCAACAAGGAGTGGTTTTGATTTTCCAATCCAAAATAATAACTTCTTTTTAGGGCATCTTATGGTTGAAAACATAATTAGGGTTTGGACAAAATAAAAATGAAAACAAACAACAATGCATAATACCAAAAGTGTGCACACACATAGGAAGCATTTTCAAGCATAAGCATAAGGGTCTCAAGAGTTACAAACTAGCACAGTGCATAGGTACATTGTTGGTAGAACTGAAATAGCTTCAATAACTACAGGGATCAGACTTCACCGATAGCATCCAAGCAAGGTTTTATCTATTATTTTTTTATCTGAGCAATGATGAAGTACATATATAATATTTAAATATTTAGTGACAACATCTATGAGAAATAGGTAGGAAAACTTATCTAAATACATCATCCCTCTTTATCTTATCATTTCTAAATTAAAAGAGTCTAATATCTATTTACCCATTTCAACTCATATTAGTATATTTAATGTCATATTTTGTATGTTTGAGTTAATGCATAATTTTACATTGATGCAAAGTATTAATTGATCATTAATGTGTATTATATTTTTTTATATGGGTATATTAATTACGTCTTATCACGTCATGTGCCAATTGTGTCAAAGAAACCTCTACTCCATGACATGTCCATATTGTGTTAGACTTGTGTCATGTCTTTTATGTTTGAGTGTTTCTTGATCATGATATTGTGTGTGTAGGTGGTTACAAATATGACTGATACTATGATCTTGGTGTCATGATTTCTATCACACATATTTCTATTGTATGACATTTCGATGATTTCTATCATGCATATACTATGATTCTTATTAGTGCATGCTTAACCAATATACCTACTTGACATTGGAACTTGTATTCCCATTACCTTGGATTACATGTTCAATATGTGATTGAATGATTAAAATTACTCTATGGGGATATATCTTATCTTTTTTGTATATAAATACTTTACATTATCATATTTTTCTATATAATACATTATGTGCATAACTCTTTTTTTTTTTAGATGAGTGACTCACAAGCTTCATCCCTCATATGAAGTTTCAAATATTTAGGCCATGACATATATATTTTTCACATTCTAAGACAAATTATGTCATTCATATGGGTCATATTGAGACATATTTTAGACATTCAACATGATTTCGAGGAACAATTAAGACATTATATGACATTTTAATAGACATATGTTGGCATTCTGAGGGAGAAATATATCTTATTGGGACATAGACTATGGTTGATACAAATATTTTTCTATTTTTTATATTAGGGATCTTAGGGAATGATGGTACTACGTGAGTATTTTGGGTCTATATCCATCTTTAGAGGTTTATTATTCTATGTACAAACTTGTTTCAAGGTTCTAATTTGACATATAAACCTATTTCAGGGTTTCAAGTTTATATACAAATATGATTCGAGGTTCCAATTATATAAACAAGCCTATTTTGGGATTTCAATTTTACATACAAATTTCATTTGGGGTTCCACTTTGACATACAAACATGATTTTGAGATACCATAAAAGAGTTACTATGGTACTCAGAGTAATGTGGATGAGTTTTTTGTGTCACTCAACTTTTAGCACTCCTTCTCTACTCATATTTGTGGCATTTACACTTTTCAACTCATGGTTTCAATGGTTGTACCTCATTAGGGTATGATAATCCCTTGACATTATCCAAACAAATTCAAAAAGTAGCAGCTTGGTTCACTTACCATCAAGGATATTTGTTCCTTTTCTTTTAAAACTCAAAGGATTCAATGTTGTATATTTTTTTAGATTTCATATCATATTGATATACGCATGTTTTCTTGTAGGTTTTTCATAAATAAAATGGGACATTTTGGGTCATAACTATAAACACCAAGCATGATTATCATATGTACTAAATTTATTATTCTATCATTTCAATTTAGCATTTTAATACTATATTACAAGAGGGCATATTTAGACATATAAATTTTATATTAAACACTTTAGCAATATCAAATTTGACATACTTTGATATACTTGGATATTAAGCATACATTTGACTCATGAGCACACCCTCCTTCTATCCATATACCTATCTATTTTATAAGTTAACTATATTTTCCAAATGCACATATTCAAGATCAATCTAATCTATACAAGGATATCTTAGAATCCTATATTGACATTTTCCATATCTCATATCATTGATTTATACTTCTAATACACCAACGATATGCTTGGATAGTGATAGCTACCATGATAGTCTACCTCTCTTGGCAGTGTTGAAGTGCACTCAATTGATAATCTTCAAATTGAGAAGTCTCCATTAGGTAGTCCTAGACACATTTCATGGGTCAGTCATAGTGGGAAATAGTAAGAAGAGTCAATAATAACTTTAAATCATTCATAAGATAATACCTACTTGGTATTAGTTGGCCATCACCTTGAAAATCACATGAAATTTTGAGGAATCAATTAATACTCTTTTAAGACATTATTATAAATGCATACACGTCTAAAAACTCCTCAAATGAACAACCCTAAAGCAAAGTTTAAAACACACAAAATTCAAAATTATATGGTGTTAAGTGTCAAAGATCAAAACATTTCATTTCATTCTAGATTATTCATGATATTTCACATACACACACATAAGTGGGATAATTATGTGTAGTTTCAGACATATTAAAAGTATCAAAACATAGGAAACACTCATTTAATCAATGGGGAGTGGTTAGGGCTCTCTAACCCAAAATTCTAACACCTTTTCAAGGGAATCTTTTGGTTGATATGAAAATTAGGGTTTGGATGGAAGTACAAGTAAAACATGCATAAAAAAATAGGACTATAGGCATATGCACACTGTTGGGATTCTTTTCCTTACATGGGCATAACTTTTCCTTGATGCGCACTGAAGTGGTTAAGAGTTAAATGTGCTAGCGCTCTAGCATTTCATGGAAGAATGAGTTCTCACACACTCACCTAAATCATGTAGCAATGGAATGATTCCCATTGGTTTTATCATGCAAGGGTGTTAGTCCAAATACCTAGATAGGGGCACTCGAACACATACACAATACCAAGATCATTCCATAATCCATATATATCTTAACACATGTTAATTTCTCAATGATCAAAAAGAAAAAGATGACATAAATAATAATTATTAACTTTAACTTAGTTAGCTGAATAATGGCATAAATGATAACCAATAGCATTATCTCCATAGTTAATCGAATAGCAAAATTAAGTTAACACAAGCTTCATTCATCATATTCAGAAGTGATCTCTAAAGAGTACACAGTTCTAGAGTTACAATGCAACTATATAGTATATACTATATCGTTAACATCCAATTGAACAACAACATTATAAAGTACATTCTAGGGGTATTTATACTTGGTTTTCCCTAACCAAGTAGTTATAAAATCAAAGGTGACTCACCAATGATCATTAATATATTTGAGTCATGGCAACTGATTACATTAATTTCCTAAGGACCCAAGCCTTTGTGCCCCTATATTCTCTCTTTGATGTTGGATCCTCATCATCGATTGCCTATCTTCCCATGGGTTGGTGTTGGTTTCACGCTTGACTTATTCTCTTTCATCCCTATGAATCTCTCCATAATTGTTCTTCACTTTCCATGTGCTCCCCAAGTCCTTTGCTAAGTTCTAAGTCCTTCATTCTCAAGTTCTTTATTTTACATGCACATTTATTCCATGAGACTTGGTCCTTCCATGGCATGGACTCTTGCACCATGGCCTTCCATGCTAGTTATTCCAAAAAGTACTTGGCCAAAATTTGGGGCCCAACATCACCCCACACTAAGCCATTAGTCCATCCAAAACTAAGCATTATTCTTGGTCTCTACCAAATATTATGGTCCTATCTACTCAATTTACTTCTTAACACCTTCCTAATGGCTCAAGGTGTTTTTCAACTTGGACATTATTTATTCGACCATCGCTTTGAGATTCTTGGTCTCCTTGGGTTATTCAAGACACTCACATGTTTTATTCTTCAAATGTTCAAGGGATGTGGAGGTATCCTTATGAATGCCTTCAAGTAAAGTGACCTTGGTGATAAACTATCCTTAGAGTGTTGTGAAGTTTGAATTTATTTCCTAATAGTGAGCACTTATTACATCCTCCATTTCTTCCACATCCTTGAATGCTTTGGCATGCTCTATGTGGTCTTTTATTAATAAGGCATTATCCACCAATTATTGTCATTGAATTCTACCTGGATCCTAGCTTCCAAAATCTTGATGGGCCACTCTAGTTTTTCAAAAAACCCATCTAAAATGGGAATGATATCACCAACTCTATTAAATAAACTCTTGCATACCTCTATTACTTCTGTGAACTACTTAGTTACCTAAGTTTGTTCATTCTAGGGGTTGGGTTGGTCCTTACAATGTTTCAACAGGAGCTCTACCAAGGTCTCTAGTTTATCCACTACCTCACCAAAATGGGGTACTCCATCTGCAAGCACGAGTTCTTGGCTCAAAATTGTTTTATAAATGTTTAATGATTTTACCTTGGTTATTATTTCAATCTCCAATTGATGCTTAACCTTGGCCAGTTCTTCCTCAAGCTTTATTCTTGCAGTGACCTTGTTCAGATATAAAACCACCATTTTTGCATGTTTCTTTTCAACTTGTTTGGCATCAAACTCAAATAAGGCATTCTACCTTGTAACCTCATGTGCCAACTTTAGGAGTGTCGTGCTAGCCTGTACCATGGTAAACTATCGTGGGTCTACCTAAAGGGTATCTAGAAGTGCCACTGCTTCTAGATCCAGTACCAAGCTATTTGAAGGCATCTCAAAATTCTTCATTATAAACATCATGGGAGAAAGACAACTCCCATCAAGTCTTCTTAGATGCATCTTCTGGTGCAAAATGTGAAAACATGTACAAGAGATTTTTTGGCACTCCTCTCTGATACTGGCCATGTGGGGTTATGATTGCATCAATTTTATCTAGCCTTAGGTTGGAGTCATCAATCAAATTTTTCCCCTTAGAGGGATCTTGTTTGAGTATTTTAACATCTATGTTTTCACTCTGATGATTGGCCCTGATGATAAGCTGACTCATTCCCAAAGTTGTGTCAAAACCATCCCTCTCTTCACCAATGATATCTTCAATTTCCATTTGTACCTCCTTGAGGGTGGTTTCTTCACACCACACCTATGAAGGTGTTTTCTTAGAGTCTGGGAAGACCTATTCTTCTTTAGTAACAACTTTTTTTTTTGTCTCCTCCAAACTATTTATCTTCTCTTCCAAGTCACCATCCTTAGGTGCCAATGTTTCATGTTCCAAAAGAATAATATGTGCTACTAGCTCTAGGCCTTTGGGTTGACTTATTTATGGAGTCTCCTAGGGTGGTACTTCATCAGTCCTTTACTGCTTTATAGGTTTTGGTTGGACACTTATGTTATTACATGCCCTGGATGCTTATGCTTCTTCTTCTCTAGTGCTAGTTCTAGTAGGATTGTCTCTTTATCTCACTTTTCACTCCCTGATAATTCCTTCTTGGGCTTCAATGTGTAAAATAAAGAAGGAATTGAATTTCCAACCAAAATCTATCAGACTTTGATGTTGGTTTTATCTGACTCAAGATTTACCTTATATGCCTTCTTTTTGAGTTATATGTACAAGTGGCAAAGGGTGTGAGTCTCCATGTCAATCTTATCTACAACATTTTTCACCATTTGTGTTTCATATATATGGTTGATGGCATTCATGAAGTATCGCATCATGAAAACATATAGTAAATTCAGCCATCCAGACAACTCTCTAGAGGGAGCCATTTGGATGGGTTATAGGGAATTTTTTTGTTTTATTGCAAATATTTTTTGGTCCCCAATCTATTCAAGTAAGTCTTTTGGAATACACCACTCATTCCCAAAGGATTCCTGTCATACTATCCCTTCATTTTGACCTTATGGGATGGGGTTATTGGTCTAAGGCAAGTGAATCCTTTGAACCATTTTGTGAGGGACTTGTTATCAGGAAGGTATGCCCATTTCAACTCTATAATGGTGTATTCAAGTACACCAATCTCATCAAACACCATCAATAAAAAGAACGTGCCCCATGCACACCTCTGGTTGGGTAGGCAGTGGGATTTCTCTATATCTATGATAATTCTTTTAGTGAATTAATACACCCAATTGTACTTTATTCCCATGGTAACTTGTTGAGTAAAATAAAGGTGGGCCATATCCACCTCTTTCCACCTATCATCACCTCTAACCTTGGTCATGATGATGCACTTGACCACTCTAAGGGCAGGATCTTAGAGACTGGTGATATGTATAACATGGCCTTATTTTTTATATTTAAGTACCATATCAATCTTTTCAATCTCATCCTGGTCCTCCAAGTCATAATCAAGGTTTACGCTTAAGCACTACAACCCTAGACTTTGCTTATCTTCTATGGTGTAATATACATTTGGTGCCCAGCAAAGAAGAGATAGTCTTCATGCACTCATGAAATCAAAAACTTCACTACTTCAATAGGATTCCTAAAATACAAAAGATTGAACAATTAGAAGAGCCTACATCAGTTAGAGTATTGAAAATACTCAAGTCATACACTATTTCACTTCTCATGATTTGGCACTCTACCTAGAATTCACATTGTGGTTCCACTTCATTGGCAAATTGGTGATGGTTATAATAAAAAAGTTTACAAGTGGGTACATTCAATATCTAATTTTTTTCATGTAGTACCATTTTTGGGTACTACATTTCCTCACCAATAATGAGGGTAGAAGAGGTACAATAGCCTTCTTCTTTGCTTGATGTGCCATTTCTAATTATGTGTCTTATGCATGTACTCCAAGATCTTTAGGTACCTCTTCTTGAATCAACACATTTTCACCACCCACACTCTCTAACTCTTCTTCCTCTGGTATTACAAGCAAAGGCTCACTACATCAGGCCTTTTTTTTACTGCATCACTCTCCAAGGAGCCTAAAGGTTGAGGCATAACCGTCTAATCTTCTCAAAATAATACATGTTTGCCTTGTTATCCTACTCAGCTCTCTTGATTCAATGCCCTCTAATGGTGGACATCGGCCTCTACAACCTGTAAATCCAAAAACTTGTGTCTCCTTATACCCCTCCCAACACTATGCATGTTTCTCTCAAATGATATACTCTACAATGCTTAAAATTAGTTGAAAATATATAATTCTCACTCATCTAGAAGCTTGAAAATCACTCTTACAGCAATTCAAATACGCTCCTTCGGCTCTGTATGTTCACAAATGTGACAATAGTAAAAATTGAAATAACCTATGTTTAATCTTTATAGGCTCTTGGGGGTAACTTGCATTTACTAACCCACTACCTCTTCCATAGCTTCACATAATAAGATTTAATAACGGTATTGCCATGATGCATACTTGGCACACTTTCCATTACCATTGCTTTCCTTGTATTTAATACATGTCTCATCCCATGCTTTTCCTGAAGTGTATGACAACTATAAAGAATTTGAATATTATCCATTCCAAAGGCAATAACTTACTTCTTTACCTTAACTCAGCTTAGTGTTTACATGCCACATCCTATTTACCCTTTATGTCCTTACACTTCCACTTACGTGCCCTTATTCCTGTGTGCATTCCTATTGACCATATCCTTAGAGCTTCATAGATTTTACTTCTTTTACCCTTACCCTGTACAAAAAGTTTTTTGTGGTCCTCCATGATAGTACAAATAATTACAAAAAACTAAAGTGTTGACCCTAAATTACTCAAGGGTACGTGACCAGTGCCATGTTTTATTGAAATTAATCAAAATCCTAGACTAGTATAATGGCATATGCCTTATTATTACAAAAAAGAAATACTATTTAGAATAGTAGGGCCTCAACCAACTACCACTAAAATGGCCAGGAAGGAATTAGCCATCTAGTTGCTTTAATCTACATGCACCAATGGGATAGATACTACGTATAATATAGGGGCCATCCTAACGTATATGAAGCTTTCCTAAGTGGCATGCGAACTTGGATTCGTATACTAAGACTTGCATTCCTGGAGCAAAAGTCTTGTTCTTCAAATGGTGATCGTGTCAGGGCTTTCATTTACACTTCTACACCCTTTGACTCCAATGTATGAGAAATTGATTCTCATTCAATTGCAATAAATCATATAGGCATGATTTCAAGGACTCTTTATCATCTAGTATACCAATGCATGTAATGCGAAGAGAAGGGAAAAAGAATTTAACAGGAAGAATTACTTCAGTACCAAACACAAAATGAGTGGTGTGCTCTTATTTAACCATTTGTAAGTGATCTGATATGCCCGTTATACTACCAACACGTGATCATCCCAGTGAGTGCATCCAATATTACACATCTTGGTCAATGTATTACCCAAGATCTTATTAAACGCCTCAATTGTACCATTGGCCTGAGGATGATAAGGTGTAGTTTCATGGTATGTGATCATGAATTTTGCCAAGAGGATACAAATGTTCTCATTAAGGAAATGGGTTCCTCAATCATTTTTCAGACTCAATGAACATCTAAACTATGTAATGATATTCTCCTAGATGAATCTTGTAGCAATAGTAGTGGTAAAATCCCTTGTTGGTGTAGTTTTAGCCCAGTAAGTAATATAGTTAATAGTAATAATAACATAGTGTGCATCGGTATGCCTCCCTATTGGGTGAATGGGGCCAAAAAAGTCAATAGCCCACTTTTTGAAGGGTTCTTCTGACAAGAAAGGATGAAAGGGCATCACATCCCTTCTATTTAGCTTTTCCACACATTAGCAAATGTCACACTGATGTGCATAAATTTTAGCATCTTTAAACAAGGTAAGCCACCATAAGCCAGCCAAAATGACCTTCCACGTAGCTTCATTGGCAGTGTCCTTTGACATCACCCTCATGAACTTCTTGAAGAACCTCAACATGCTCATGCTACATAACATAGTGTCATAGCACTTCATCCTAACCAAGCTTATAAAAGTCACCCCTATAAGCTAGAATGGAGCAACATGGACAACCAACTGATTATTTTCTAGAATGCTGAGGTGAGATGTTGTTGAACCCATATTCAAAAAGGCAAGAATATCTTCCAACTCCTTAAGCATGCATGTGACTTGGAATAACTACATTTCAAGTAAGTTGTCTTCAATAATATGCTTTAGTTCACTAAATTAAATACAGAATAGATGATTTGGGCTGCATTTAGCCTTACTAGGTTTTACCATCACTAAAAATTAGAACTCTTGGAATAACACAATCCATTGATAAATGTGCCCATGCAATACTAGTTTATTTACTAAGTACTTTAGTGCCTCATGGTCGGTTAAGAAGATGAAAGGAGTAGCCAACAAGTATTGACAGAACTTTTGGAGGGCATAAACCATAGGCAATGCTTCGTGCTCTAGTGTTATGTATTTTGTTCATCTAAAGTAAGCTTTCTACTTACAAAATAGATAGGGTGGTCCAGGTTGTCCTCACCAGGTTGAGAAAGGATAGCATTGACCGTCATGTGAGAATCATCAACATGGATGTGAAAAGGCTTCATCTAGTCTGGAAACTAGAGAATGGTAGTGTTGATAAGCTTATCCTTGAGTGTAAAAATGCTTGTTGGTGAGCATTGGTCTAGACAAACTGGCCATTTTGCTTTAGTGATTCCTCCAATGACATAAAAATATTAGCATACATGTGAATGAAATTCCTATAATATCAGTATGTCCTAAGAAGGCATGTACCTCTCATTGGGTGGCCAACACTGGAAAGTAAAGCATAACATTAATATTGGTTAGATCCACCAAGATTCCATCATGGCATATGACATGACCAAGTAGAATGCCAAAGGGGGTGGCAAACACACATTTCTTCAGATTAAGGGAAATTTTAAGGTTTTAACAGTGCTCAAGTAGTAGTCAGAGATTTAAACAATGGTCCCACACTAAGCCATAAACAATCCAATCATCAAGGTATACTTGAAGGAACTTATGAATAAAGTCTTTGAAATCCTCAACTATGATCCAAGAGAGCACATCAAGAGCATTTTTGAACCCAAATGACATTACATTGTAAGCAAAGGATCCTCACTCAGTTGCAAATGTGGTCTTAAACTTATCCTCTTTTGCAATTTGAACTTGATGGTATCCAAGGAAGCCATCTGTAAATGTATAAATTTCACACCCATCAACTCATTCAAGTATCTCTTCAATGAAGGACATTATAAAAGGGTTGATCATGCAATCCACATTGAGTACTCGATAATCTACACATACCCAAATGTCTAACCTTATTGGTACTTATAACCATGAGGCTCACCCACTCAGACTCATCTATAGTAGTAATGACTCTCGTATGCAACATGCTCTCAATTTCTTCCTTAACTTGAGTGTGTAAGTTGGGATTTATCTAATAGGGCGTCTTCCTAATAGGTTGAGTACCCTCTACCAACTTTATGTACATCTTTCATAAGTAATAATGTATACCTATCATTTTAGTATAGTTATTGGGAATACATCTTGATACTCTTTTAACAACTCAAACACCTTAGAGATCTATGTATCAGAACAATAGTCTCCCATAATAGCCATATTGGGCAATTTCTCTGTGTCAATATTTTGTTAAATAGTATAGAGTAACTCCAAGTATGGGTATTATTCATTTTAGATAATGTCATAGACATTGCACATGCCATACTCCATGTGCACAACCAAACAATTAGTTTATGGGTCAGGCAAATCAAAAAGGGCACCTTCGTCAAATTGGTACATGACTTTTTGCTTACCCTTATGGATTTGTTCTCTCAGTGCATGGTATAATATAGGTTCAGGCGGTGGAGATGATTCCTTATTATGTTCATGAAAAATAGTCAAACTCTCCTCTTGCACACTATGTATGCATTTGATCTGATATTTTACTACGGTTGGGTCACCTACTATAACCTAATGCATGGCTTGTATTATAAGGCATGAATCTATCTATGGAGATGAATAAGATAGTGCAACAGTCATTTTACTCTTAAATAATTTCCAATAACTCATTTCCATATGGTGTTCTTCATGGACATACCATGCTCTAGCCCAAGTGCATAAAGTGCCATAAAATGTATGAACCCAAAGGTACTCAATAAAAAATGTTTCATCTACCTTCCACATGGTTTCATAGGCTTCAAAATGAGGTTTAGGAGCTCTAATGCCACTATAATTGATGATACCATGAATATAATTATCATGGTGAAAGTAATGGTGTAAAGTAAAATGAACTCAATCCCAAGTACGTAAGTTCAAATGATGAGTTCTCTACCATCGAGAAGTTGTGTCATCAAAGATATGTATAATTGATTGTACCCAATCAGCTTCAGAGTCATAAAAGGCTTCTAACTACTACACAAACTTGTGAACTTCCATCTAACCATGAAACCTTATTGGTGGCATAGCCATAACTAATCCATGAATGAGATGAACAAATTTATGGTGTTTCTGATAATTTTGTGGAGTATCATCTCAACTACCTATAGCGCCATAAATTCTCTTAGTAAGGTCATAGTCACTTTGAGCCCAATAGTCATAGGCAGTGTTATTAGCATTAGACATAGATTGTGCATCTGCCCACTATAAAATTCCATCTGGGGTGGGATTAAAGTGTTTCATACCTTGAGTTGTGACATTATAAATGTGGTTGATGTCCCCATCAACATTGACCAACTCAACATATAGATGTCCTTGAGCATGGTCCAAGGGGATGTCAATGTGTTGTTCATCATTCTCAAAACTAATGTAGCACTTCTTAAATCTCAAATCAACATTATTTTCATAACACCACAAGTGACCCAATAAAGGTTGGGAAGTCATTAGGTTTGGCCAACTCTATGACTTCAAAATCAGCTTTGAAAGTGGTACCAAAGATATCCATGATGGCATCTTTAAGTACACTAATGGGAAAAGCACGAGTATTTTTGGCCATAAATAACAATGGGGTCAAGGATGCAAACTCAGGTTATCCATCTTCCTCCATGAAATCATAGTAAAGACACTCAATTCAGCACCTATATCAACTAAGATATCCTAGATAACCCATCCATCTATAGATGCATTAACCAATATATCCTTATCCCCCTCTAGGCTAGGTTGGATGTGAGTTTCTTGCCATCGTGCATGGTTTAATTGGTGATCTTCAGTAGGCCTAGGCATATGATGCTTTAGCAAATTATGCAATAAGGGTACAATGTCCTCATCTAATATTCATTTGCACAACTCATGAAATTCATCACATGTCATGTCATGTCATAAAGGTATATAGCTTTCTACATATTAGCACGTGTAGTAGTATCTCGATCCTTGAGGAACTGGATCCCTCCTTGAAATTATCTTAACAGATTCATAGTGTCATAGAGCACCTCCTTTTGTTATTGAGCATCTAGATAGCAAGTAGCATGAGGCTCATCTCATTGAAATTTATCCATGGGTGGGTTGGACATAGACTAAGACTGACCACCACTTTATGTCATAATATTGACTTTGGGACATGTTAGAGTAGTAGGGAGTAGTCTCCATTGTGGATTTTCAATACATATCATGTCAACACCCTTTTAATTCATTTCCTTCGTAATAGTAGTGTATAAATCAAGGCACTCTTTTATATGGTGTTCATTTTTACAAAAGTCACATGTAGGATACACCAAGCAATAATGATGATAGTGCTCTTGGGAACCACACTTACACCATGTTCTTGGTGGAAAAGGTCCACTTCCACATCTTTGACCTCTACCATGACCACAATAGCCTCCTTTATTATCTAGGTTATTAATAACATATGTCTGATGTGTACCACGTGCACATACCTCATGAATTTCACTAATAAGACAACAATCATTGGTATCATGAGTGTATGTATCACATTTCTTAAAATAAGATGATACCTTTGATTGAGTAGTAACTATAACAAAGGATAATCCCTTATTCCATGCTCTTCCTAGAAAATCTCATAGGATTGCTTCAGTATAGCTCGAATACTCTTGCAAGGGTATTTATTTTGATTGTGGCCTTTAAACTCACATTCTACACACTGTAATACATTGTAAGTGTCATGAGTGTTATGTGCAGTGAAGTTTTCCATCTAAGATGTCATTGTAATGATCTGAGCCTCCATGAAGGGACTAATCCCTGTATCAATACTTTCAATAGCTTCAACATGAAGGGTAGCTTCCAAGGCCTCACGTGGGTTAGTGAAAGTTTTGTGTGACAAGGTACATCTGAAAGGGAGTAATAAACCTCCTACAAAACACTCGATTTGTTGAGAAACATTTATCTCAAAATAAAGTTTAGAGATAAGTGTCTTGAAATGTGCATCATACTCATGCATGCTCTTAGTCAATTACTGCTTGATATCCTTTAGGGAAGCTATGCTCTATTGTTCAAACCTTGGGATGTCAAATTCCTAGAGGAATGTTGCCTTTGGCTCATCATAATTCACCATAGCTTGTTGCGGATTACATTTTTGGTACCACTTGTGTATACAATCTAGAAAGGTGGTAGTAAACTATGTTTCCTTAAATTCAGAAGAGGTGATATTGTATGCTTTTCGAATAAGTTCACACTTGTAAACATGATCTATGGCATTCTACACACCTTGATACTATGGCAAGTGAAGTGTCATCTCATAGTACATAATGGGTGGCTAAGGAGCTTACAATGGGGTCAGTTGAGAAGCATTTATTCTCCCTCCTAATCCTTTTGGGGAAGGTCCACCACTACCTCCTACACCTCTGCCAGTTCCTTTGGATGAACCACCACCGTTTCTACCTCTCATACATCTTATAGTAATAAAAGCACATGAGACATTGGGAAGTGAGGTAGGTTGAGTAACTATAATTGGGTTGGTACTTTGCCCACTTGTTATGTTTGGTCCACTAAGCATTCTAAATTGGGCCATAGAATTATCTCATAAAGGAAAATAAAATGCCAGTAAACTAGTATCTAAAACTTGGTCTACCAATGTTTCCCTCATAGGTTTAGTTTATGACTCTACATTGTTTATATCCCAATTATGTACAAATATATCATATAACTCAAGAGCATGAGCACACTCTACAGGTGAAGAATTGGGCCTATATAAATTGGGTTCTTCAGTCACCATTACCTGACTTACCTCTCTTATGCATACTTGTGATGGTGTTGAATGTGCTCCTATGGTTGGGGAGTCATCTTTATGATCTTTTGCTTCCCTGTGGACCCTTATAACACTTCTTAAGTCATCTTGTCTCCTCTTAGGATCACTTCCACTCATAACCCTTCGTCAAGCTTCATAATACCTATGATTCCATAATTCCCACTAACTGGCTACCATATTGAACCAACAATTTTACTTCAAAAGTGCCCCTCCATTTCCCCACCAATCATGTTTCTCATGCGAGAAAGAGTTTAGTATTTCATGGAGAAATTCTCAAGTTCAAAATCTACAAACAAATTCTTAATCTCCAGCAAAAAGTGTCTGATATATCTACCATTTGGTTCTCAAAAGAAGTGAAATTGAGCTTCCTCTGGATAAGAATACATCAAAACTATGTATTATAATATGTAACTATTCAAATTCCTTCACCACCAAACATCAACGACACACATCCAAGGCACTCCCAACCATGCTAAGGTCAACAAACATTCTAGTGTTTAAGTTGCCTTTTGTTTTTAGTTCCTTGACCGTTCTTAGGTATAAGTTGCAATCCAAATATGAAGGTGAATAGGCACCTCTATAGATAATGTCTCATAAAGTGACTCATACAAAAAAAAAATTTACCCATGTACATGTGGAGATTCTTGGTTTGAGAAACAATATTACCAATTATCCTCAACGTTAGTAACCCATCACTCAATATTCTCAAGAGACAGTCATTCGATCATCTTCCACCATCATATAGGTAAGCACTACAAGTCTCAATAATAGAACTAAGATATTGGGATTCTTTTCCTTACATGGGCATAACTTTCCCTAAGCATGCACCAAAGTGGTTGAGACCCTGATGTGCTAACGCACTAGCATTTCACATAAGAACGAGTTCTCATGCACTCACCTGAATCATGCAACAAGGGATCAATTCCTTATAGTTTTACTATGTGAGGGTGTTAGTTCAACTACTTAGATAGGGGCAGTCAAACACATACACAATATTGATCTCCTTCCATAATCCATATCTATCTTAACACACATTCATTTCTCAATGATTAAAAAGAAAAAGATGGCATAAATGATAATTATTAACCTTAACTTAGTTAGCTGAATAATGACATAAATGATAACCAACAACATTATCTCCATAGTTAACCGAACAATAGTATTAAGTCAAGACAAGCTTCATTCATCATATTCATAAGTGGTCTTTAAAGAGTACATAGTTCTGGAGTTACAATGCAACTATCTCATATATACTCTATCATTATCATCCAACTAAATAATAACATTACAAAGTACATTCTAGGCATATTTATACTTTGTTTTCCCTGAATAAGTAATTACAAAATTAAATACACTCAAGGTGGCTCACCAACGATCATCAATACATTTGAGTCATGGTAGCCAATTACATTAATTTCCTAAGGACCCAATCTTTTTTTCCCCTATATTCTCTCTTCAATGTTAGATCCTCATTGTTGAGCGTCTATCTTCCTGCAAGATAGTGTTGGATTCATGTTTTACTTATTCTATTTCATCCCTATGAATTGATTCATAATCATTCTCTACTTTTTGCACACTCCCCAAGTCTTTTGCTAAGTTTTGAGGCCTTCATTCTCAAGTTATTTGTTTTACATGCGCATTTATTCTATGAGACTTGGTCCTTCAGCACCATGGACTCCCATGCCATGGTCTTCCATGCCAATTATCCCAAAACGTACTTAGCCAAAATTTGGGGCCCAACACACACATAATAAGAATTTTTAGGTGTCAAGGGTCTCAATATTTACAAACCCGAACAATGTATGGAGACATTACCGGAAGATTTTGACTAGTGTTGGTAGTCATAGGGGTCAATCTTCATTGGTAGCATCCAAGAAATATTTTAGTTACTATTTTCTAATTTGAGTAGAGATAAAGCATATACAAAGCATTTACAAGCTTAGTGACTACCTATGTGAGCAATAAATAGGTCTAATTATTTAAATACCACATCCCTATTTATTTTGTTATTTTTAAATCAAAACATTGTAATATCCATTTACATATTTCAACTTAGATTACTACATTTATTTTCATATTTTCTATATCTGAGTTAGTGCATAATTTTCCAATAGCTTACTTCTCTTAAGTGTAAAATAACCAAAAATAGGCAAAAATCTATAGCTTTATGGATGACATATAAATAGATGGTAACCCTTGTTCTCCACAAAACAACTTCTTTAAATCCTCATAACCCTCTATAACTCCCACCAATTACCATATAATCTCATAGGGGAGAAAAAATGTACTTGTTTGGTTCAATAATTGTGGTGTTATGTGGAAAGATAAAATAGGTGGTAATTTTCTATCTCACTCCAGAGAAGTGATTGGGCATATTCCCAATCACAATGAGTATCCCCATCTAGTTTGGCTAGATTTTCCCTAAGAGAAAAAAACATTGCTTATGATATAATAGCATTACTTTATGGGAAATTTGTTTCAAACAAGAGGACATTCCAAATAATGGTCAATGCCCTTAAAAGGTTAAGGGACGTGGCATATGGAAAAATCAAGGACGTACCTAAAGAACAATGGAAGTATCTTCGTACAAATAATTACACAAGGGCAAGGGCAAGAAAAGTTATTGGAAAGTGGATGAGAGACAAGTAGAAGGACAAAAATAAAATAAAATATGGGTATTTAAAGGCAACCACAAAAATGATTGAAAATATTCCAATTATGTATTACACAGGAAAAAAAGGCCTAAAACGAGTCTCAGAGTGTATTTTTTAAGTTTTATCATGTAAGATCATTTTATTTTTATTTTTTTGTTGTTTATTGTAGTTATGTAATATAATATTTATTTTTAAGTATTATTCGGTATAAGATATTTGAGTGCATGCCCATAGAGAAGTAAGACATTTTCATCAAAAAGAATGTATTACATCAAATTTTCATAAAAACATATGTAAGTTTTTATATATAACTATGCTCATAGTTTTTCATTTATTAGTTAATTCATAGTGGTAAATAAAAATATTATTTTCATTTTTGTAATAAATAAAATTCCAATGTGTGAGATGCCAAAAGGTTGCATTGAGGTGGCAATGAAAGAAGGCTAAGAAGCCCTTATCCAATTCATAGATGCAATAAGCGGCCTATAATTAATTATTAATTTCTTAATTTATATTTATTTTATACTTCACATTTCTATATATATATATATATATATATATATATATATATATATTTGAATGTACATTTTGAGAATTTTATTTGACATTTTTTCATCAACTATGTATGTTGTAGGGACTAAGTTACGATGAAAACACATCAATAAGGAAGAATACTTATTTTTTAGATTATGGTGACTCTAACAATGATGATGATGATGATGATGATGATGATGATGATGATGACAATAATTCAAACTATAATTTTTAAACAATGGTTTTTATGGGTTTTATGATAAGATTAATTTCATAGTTATTAAAACTTTAATTGATTCATAACACTTACATTATAATCATTGTAATAATATTATTATTCATTGGTTTTAAATGTCATTTGATTGTTATGCACTTTGTTTTAAATGTAATATGTGGATTGTAGGTTTTTTGAAGTCCTTTGATATATTGCTTTAAAAAAAGTATATTAATGAAAAATAAATTTTGAGTTATTAAAATTGTTGTCATTGTCGTTATTACCATCACCATCATCAATAAATGACAACATAAATAAAAACCATCATTATTATGTAGTTAATCAATGAAAATATAATTTAACATTTAAAAATAATAATTATCATGTAAAATGTGACAACAAATGCATTATATTTTTTTCAATTTTTTTAAATTTATGACGTAAATTCATCACACTACACACACTAAATAATGATGTGAGAAAACCTGATGTATGAATTCTAGCCCAAAAATTGACACAAGCCATCCTAGCCAATAAAAAATTAGATAAATAGTTAAAGTGAAAATAGTAAATTTAATGGCTTGATGAAAATTTGGATGACATAAATAGCGTCACCACAAAAATTTCTAAATGTGCATCAAAAGACACCACAAAACCTCCTTACACTAAGTATGGTTTTTTGTCAATTTCCATAACACAATCTGGGTCAAAAATAACATGCATATGTCTTATATTTATAATGTTACTTTATTCAATTATGACACTAAAAGTGTTCCTAACTCATAAAAATCTAGTAATGGGGTTTCTAAGAATAGTTTAAGCCTTATTTCAATCGCATGTTCATCATCAATTATCCTTATAAATTATCACTTTGGGTTTTGTGAAATTAAACTCCTTATCCCAATGCATCTAAACATTCCACTAACGACCTTTCTTGTTTAGGCACCTTTGTGTCTTGTAGTTCTTTACCCTTTCACTTTATGCACCCTCATGATTCTTGCTAGTTAAATCTCTACCTTTTCTTATTCTTAGAAACCCAAATTCCATAATTTGTTTTTACTTCATGTAATTCACTTATTATATGTACTACAAGACTTAGTCAAAAACCTCCTTCAAGCTCTTTCCTTATAACCACTTATGCACTACTATGTTCTCAAAAACATAATCATATAGTTTTGCTACTCATGCTAATTTTTCACTCTTGTACCTTCGCTCACTATCATATTTCATCAATGTGTTTCCTTTGTTGATTTTTCCATTATTAAGTGGATCTATACTTAGCCAAAATTGGAAGTTAACATACACCTTGCTACAAATCACTTTAACTTGAGTTTATTTGTTGTGAAACATTTGTATTGGTTTACCTCAAGTAAACTTATACTTATCTACTTAATGTTTATTTAGAAAATAGAGTATGCATATTTCATAGACATGATCACACACATGCATATAATATATACAGAGGTAAAAGTTTATTTCTCTTTCATATGTGGTATTGATGTGATCAAAAAGATAAATGTAGAATATTTAGAAGGTCAAAAATTCATTATTTTACCTTCAAAGTGGGGTTAGTATTCATTTGTGTATGGGGAATATCACCTTTATACCTTGTAAAAAAGGTTCATATCATGTGCAATGGAATGATTCTCAATATTCTCACTTTTTTTTAAAATTTAATACCATGTTCTCTTATTCATGGGACCCATTTGACACTAATACCTATGTTGTTACTAGTATACCATTGTCAAGATGGTAAATAAAATTACTTTCATATGATAATTAGTGATATATACCACTTGACCAGGGTTATGTGTCTGTTATGTTGCCTATCATTTCTATTTTTCCCTCATGCCTAATTATTTTTCCATGATCCATATCATATGCATATTATGTTTTGTTATCTTCACATGTTCCATATCATTAAAATCTTTCATTTTTCTATGTTTCCATGATCCCTATCACGTGTATGTATTGGGGAAAAAACTTTGCCTTGTTTATGCCCCTCTTTGAGATAACTTTGTCAAATAATGACTCATTATTATGAAAATTTAATGATATATTGTGACCATTATATTCAATATTATGATGAATTTAATTGGCCTATATCTTGAGCCCACATGGGGAAATGTACTATAGGTATGTGGGTTTATATGAAAATGCACTACTTCTACCCATGAAACATGTAATCAGATCCAATCAAATTTAGTGCAATAAAGTATCAAAATCAAACTTTATTATGATAAAGAATATTATAAAACAAGTAATAAGTGAAAATAGTGATTTAATAATAATAACTATTTTTTATAAATCCAAGGGTAGTCAGTATAAAAAATAACTTAAAATGGTCTAAAGGGCAAGACAAATAAAACCCCCAAAAAATGAGATGAATAAAGACAATTTTATAGAGTGAATAAAATAATTGGTATGGTTCTAGGTATGAAAAACCTATTGATATGGTTTTAGTAACTTTAAAATTATAGATTTATGACTGAATGACCTATTTCACCTGCTATAGGCCTCTAAAACTCTCGCTTGCTTTTATTAAATTCTAAGCAAATATTTAATAAGTTGATCTCCTTCTCTTCAAACCTAAAAACTCATCATGTACTAATAAAAAATAAGGGAATTAATTATGGACATGCATTATCCCTTCATTATTATTAAGCCCATGTTCTAAAGATAAATTTCAAAACAACACTCGATACACTTTGACAAGAAACTTCTAGTTACAAACCCTAATCCTATATAAATTTTCATGCTAGCTTGAACAAATTACAAAATGTAATAAATACTTAAACTCTTGATTCAAATTATAATTTAAATGCTAAGAAAAATCACTAATATATCACTTCAATCATTTTTTGACTCTTGATTGTAATTCATGGCTCACACCTTATCCTTTTTTTTCATGTCCTATATGCACTAATGCACTTGTATATTTATATATTTATCAAATTTAAATTAGGACCCAATGTTCATTTGGGATGACACATGATAGGAAATAAATTCCAACAAATGGGGAACACAAGGCATAGGGGACCCAAAACAAGGGTCACATGGGCCCACACCAAAATTATATACTATACAGTTCAGGGAAATAGGTCAAAAACCATAGAAAAATAGACAAGGAATAAATATAAAGAGTAGATAAAGTGGGGATAGAATATAAAAAGTAGAACATGGTCAAAACATATTGAAAAATTCATCAATAAGAGCCTAATATGAATTGATAATTGATAAACACAAAAGTACTTGCTTTACTAAATAATGACACTATTGGGATAACACTAATTTATTATTGTAAAAGTGTTTGTACAAGAAGTATATAGGGTAATATCATCATAAATAGTAATAAAAAACCCTAATTACTAATAAATGATTGAACAAGCAATGAAAATGAAAGAGAGGGAAAGAAGACTGAAATGAACACACCTAAGCATCAAAACTGAAAAAATGGAATTTTGAGCAAAGTTTAGAAGTGGCATAGAAAAGGCTCAATAAATTTCACTATGATCTAAAACTCAGTGATAATCAACAAAGGATTGATTATGTCTAGGTCAGAATTAGTGGAGGGCTAATTATGTCCTCTGTGGTTGATTATGTCTTATGTTATTTTCTAGGCTATGTAAATTTTAGGGTCATTGTGAAGATTGATATTATTTTTTGTTATGGCTTTGATTCACTTAATTGATTAGTAAAACTATCTAATTTTCTTCTCCTTTGATCTTGACCTAATTTTCAACAAATTTATGCCTAAAATATTGTGAAATTTAGTTGGCCCAAGAAACCTCTTGAGGAGTTGCATTGACATATCTTTCATGCTTAGAATCATGGATCTATGTAGTTCTAGTGTTTATGAATGAATCCCAACCTAATGAGAGATAATATTTTACCACCTCTCCTTAGATAATCAAATGTAACCATATTCTTTGTTATGACTTTATTTTAACATGAGATGTGATGGGAAAATACTTAGATTGATGTTGATGTAATGCAGTCTCAATATGCAGACTCCTTGGACAAATGTGCATTACACTTGATAATAAGGCTTGATGATTATGTGATAGACAAATGCCTTGTAAGATATTTGGATCCCACTTAACCTTATGAAATTCCTAAGAATAGGTTTGTATAAAAGGGGATCAAGGATGTTTAAAACATAGGTCAACCCTATAAGATAGTGATAATGAAAATTTAGGGTGTGAGGAATAAAGCTAAGGTATAATGGGCCCACACAAGGATGAGGTCCATAATCAACATAGGGTCGATTATAACTAGTGTTAGAATTAGCTACAGAATCTAATGAATCTAATAGAAAGCATAAATAAGAGATAAAATAGTAATAGTAATAAATAATAACTGTATATTTGAGACAATAGAAAAAATGAATAAATAACTCAAATATGATGAATACTCTTATAATTAAATATTAATCTGATGTAGAATACATAAATATCCATTGCTTATATGGAGCAAGACATGCAAGATAAAGATCGGAGAACTCACACAACACATGAAGTTTAACTGATATCTAACTACATGAATAGTCGAGTACAACTCCACACTAGTAAGATAGGTTTCTAGCTTGTGTAAATGATCAACACAAGTTAACTACTAGTTTAACAATCTTATCATATCTTACCCTAAATAGTGGAGTGGAACTCCATTGTAACAAGATAGGTGTCCAAGTTGAGTACTAGCTAAGCAAGCTTATCCTATCTAGTGCAAATTATTTATAAACATAATAAACTAATTACAGTAAGTAATTAGCGCACCAATATAAATAATAAATACAATTAAAAGCAATAAAGCAAATAAATGCACCAACACATCGCATAAGAAAAGCTTAAATAGGGATATGCAGATAAGATTCTCGGTAATGTGTAGCCATATTAGGTACTTAGTACAAATAGATAAGAAAATGAGAAAACCCAAAGGAAAAAAAACTCCTCCTCAAAATGAAGGTATAGGACACCCCCCCTGAAGAACTGATGTTCCCTAAAAAATGATCCCCCACACCGCCAAAAAAGATCGTAAGTGAAGATACTTGTTCTTAGTGAAAGGTTTGGTGAAAATATTTGCAATCTACTCCTCCATAGGATAATATTGAAGATCAATGATCTCCACCTAAATCAGCTCCCTAATAAAGTGCATATGGATCTCTATGTGTTTAGTTCCCTGATAATGAACCGAATTCTTTGAGATCTGGATAGTGCTCTGGTTATCATAGTAGATGACTGATGGATTTTGAAATAAAATGCTAAGCTCAGTGAGAATATTCTAAAGCTAAATAACCTTAGTAGTGGCATTAATAGCACCATGATACTCAACCTTTGTAGATGAAATAGCAATAGCATGTTGCTTCTTGCTCTACCAACAAATAAGGTTAAATATGAAGTGAAAGTTGTAACCAAAAGTGGACTTATGATCATCATAATCACTAGCCCAATCAGAATCTATGTATCCCACCAAGTCTAAACCTGTACTTGTTGTATAATTAATCTCGTATCTAATAGTGCCCTAAATGTAGTTCAAAATATGCTTAGTTTCTCTCTAATGAAGCTCATGTGGTGTCTGCATAAAGTGTGAAACCATGCCAACTACATATGAAATGTCAGGCTATGTATGAGTTAGATAGATAAGGCTAACTACAAGCTGGCGATACAATGTGGCATCAACCAAGGGAGTGGAACAATGAACCTCAAGTCTAAATCTAGATAAGAAAGGAGTCAGTGTAGGCCTACAATCAACCATGTGAAACTGAGCTAAAAAGTCCATGGCATTCTTGGGTTGTGAAAGTGTAATCCCAAAAGAAGACTATGATATCTGAATCTTGAGAAAATAGTACAATAAGCCCATGTCTATAATAGAAAACCTATCATGAAGTGCAGTCTTAACACTACTGATGATGGATATTGTGGTCCCTATAACAATGAGATCATCAACATAGAGTGCCAAGTACAATAGTGAATCTTCCTACTGTAGAATATAGACATTTGGATCTGAGTGACATATCAAGAACCTAATTGAAAGAAGAAATGTGTCCATCTTGGAATACCAAGACTTAGGGGCTTGTTTCAAACCATAGAGATACTTTTGCAAGTGACACACCAATGAAAAATCTTGAATGAACCCTTGTGGCTACTTCATAAACATCTCCTCATGAAGATCCCCATGAATAAATGTGTTCTTCACATCCATCTGATGTACATATCAACCATGAGCTACACCAATAGCCAATATCAATCAAATGGAATTCATCTTAGCAATAGGCATAAAGGTTTCTACATATTCAATGTTTTCTACTTGGGAAAAACCTTTGGCCACTAAGTGTGCTTTATACTTATCAATATTTCTATCCACTGCAAACTTAGTCCAATATATCCACCTACATCATAAAAAATTTCTTCCCTTAGGAAGAGGAACAAGATCCCAAGTGTTGTTCCTAATCAATGAGTCATACTCTTCTTCTATCATCGAATCCCACTCAAATGTCGCAGTGGCTTCCTGAAAAGACTGTGGATAAAAACTTGTGGCAATGTAGGAACGTGGAAGATCATGTTGTGATCATGTTCTCATTTTATCTAATGGATCCCTAACAAGAGGGTTTGCATCCACCAAAGTCTATTTAACCCATAAAGGCAACAATGGGTGAGGATCTGAAGGAGGACGAGGAAGAACATGAACTGCTAAACCCTTCTAGGGAGGTATTACCTCATCATCCCTATGAGTAGAAGCAGGAGTATCATCATCACTGTTATCTCATTCTTCTAAGGAAGAAGAATGAGAAATGTTAGAAGACAAGTCTGAAGGAATTTCTTCAAAGTAAACACTTCTTGTTGTAATAATCTCATATGAATATGGATCAATGAGCTGATATCCCTTAACACCATCAGGATATCCCATAAATATGCAAGTCCATATTTGTTGTTCTAAAGCGTGGCACTTGTCTGAAGGTATGTGAGCCCATGTTGGACTGTTGAATACTCTAAAATAATGCACATCTGACTTCCTATTACACTAAGCTTCAAGAGGTGTTATCCCCTTTAAATCTTTGTGAGGAACTCTATTCTAGATATATATAGCACAATTAATCACTTCCACCTAATACTCAGGTACTAATGATTTTATATGAATCATATAACTTGCCATCTCTTTTAAAAATTTGTTATTCCTCTTTACTACACCATTCTATTGAGGTGTGTATGTAACTAAATGTTGAAGATCAATTCCTTCAAGAGCACAAAATTGTTCAAACTTGTTCACATATTCCCTCCCATTATCAGTGTGAAGGATCTTGACATACTTCTTAGATTATTTCTCTGCTAGAGATTTGAACTATCAAATACTTCACTCTTGAGTTTCAGAAAATAAACCCAGGTATACCTAGAATATTCATCAATAAATGTGAGAACATAATAAGTTTTACTAAAATACAAAGTAGGTAATGGACCCACTAAATCACCATGAACAAGTTTTAGGACTTGTGTAACCCTTCAAGCCTTCCCTTTATCAAACTTATCCTCTAGATGTTTGCCTAAGGCACCACCATGACATACACCCCCTAAATACTGAATCTATGGAAAAATTGTAACCATCTCCTATTTACTAAGCTACTATAAATAATGGTAGTTTAGATGACCAAACCACTCATGCCATAGCTTGCTCACTAAATCAGTGTGTGAGAGAAAAGTTGTAAAAGAAGACTAAGGCACAAAATGTGAGAATGAATAAAATTGAGTATGATTATCAACTTTTCCCACTGTAACTAAGGCATTATCCTTCAATTTTATGATTCATACAAAATCAGGTGTGAAATCAACTTTCCTACCAGTATTAAAGTGAGTGATTTTATAGACAAAGAGAAGGTTATTTGATAACTCTAGCACACAAAGGAGATCCTCAAATACACCATTATCAACATCAACTATACCTTTTCCTATAATATCTAGCTTAAAATCATCACCTATGAGAATATGAGACAAGGAACTTGGTTCTAATCCAAAAAACTATTCTTGATCAGAACCCATATGGTGCGACGCACTTGAGTCAATTACCCATGATTTAGGAGAATTTGCTAGTGCAACTAGTGTCATAGCTTTCCCTTTCCCTAAATTTAAAGGAGTGGAAAAATCCTTTAAAGAGGATTGATTGATGTTATGATTTTTAAGAAGACCCTTAAGTTCACTATGAAACCCCTTTTTGCAATAAGGGCAAGGAATGCCAGTCCTTTTTTGTGAATCCCCTTTTTTATTAGTGGATTTATAATCTCCTTGTGAGGAATATTGTTTCCCTTTATTCTTATCTTTTTGTGACTTATTTTGATTATTCTACTTCTTTTTACTTCAACATGTATTTGATGTTGATGTTGAAACTTGCTTATGTTGAGGTTGACTTGCAACTAGAGCTTGAGGTTTGGATGACTTGATTAGACTCATATATATTGACTTTTTTTCTTCAACCATTAGAATCTCAGAGAATACCTCAAAGATGGGCATTTGATAAGATGTGCCCAATGTGAGCCTATGAGTCTGAAAGCTAAAGACAAAGGATATATATTTATGACCTAATTTGTGTAAGGCACTAAAAATCAATTGAATATCTTTTTTTTATCAATTTTACATTCAGAAAGTTATGCTCTAAGATCTATGACTTTAGTGATGTAGTCTTGTATTGTAGCATAATTTTTAGGATCCAAACTAATGAGTTCGTTGTCCATTTGGTAACCAAAAACCTCATCTATTTTTCCAAATAATTATGCTAATTTATCCCAAGCCTCTTTTGGATTTGTACATTTGTCAAGATGGAAATTCAAATCTAAAGACATGTAAGACCGAATGCATCCAATAACTTTAGTAGTTTCAAAGAGAAAGTATTGTAACTCTTTTGCATCAATAGGTGGAATAAGAAGAATTATTATGTAAGGCACATATCCTAACATTATTAATGTATTCCAAGCATTTTATTTCCATGTGTTATAGTTATATGTTGTTAATAGTGGGAACTTAGGATTCCCCATGATGCAATTGGAAATAAACCATCACAAAGCAGAAATCAAAGTATAGAACACACTACAAAACCCTTTTGAATTACCTAGTTTTATCCCACGCAACAAGTATTTGTTGTCACTTTATAATTGAGTGCAGTTACAAGGCTAGATTATAATTTTTCCAGTTTATAAAAATCTCAATTAGGCCCTTTAGTCTAAAAGTACAAAACAATTACACTTTATTACAAATTTTTTTGCACTAATGCATTCTACTTGAAAAAAGATTAACTTTCAAAAAAAATGGGACCTCAATACGAGGTCATATGTGAAAATTACGAGCCACTGAAGTTTTAAAAATGAGGACAGGCAAGAGTTACTATAGAAAAACCTAAATTCTAGAAAAATATGGAGAAATCTATAAAACATTTAAAGTATAACAGTGAAGAGCATAAAATTTTAAGCTATTTCAAAAAAGAAATCACTCAAAAATATCTATTGGTGTTCAAATGGTGGGCTCTTGAGGTTGCCCTATCAATTCTGCCTATTAATCCATGAGGTCTACTTAAAAAAAAAATTGCCCTGCACAGTCCGTACGACCGTACCTAGGAGCAAAAAAAATTTGCCTTTTGAGTGACTGTGTCCAAATTGGATAAATTTTATATGGAACTGTAGGTTTTGATGCCTTCCAAACGCAACTGTGAGGTTCATTTTGCTCAAAAACACTTCAATTTTTAGGTACCCATTTGATTTGGGAATGATGCTTATGGATCAAACCCTTACCAATTTTACCTCATGTGCCCAATTTGAATAAAATTGTAGATGAAAATTGTAGATGATTTTGACTATCTCGAGCACTCTGAACTCAATGGTAAGCTCAAAAATTATCCACAAAGCTCCAATTTATACATGTATACAAAATCAAAAAATTGATCTTATATCTAGATATTTTTCTCTTGAATATTTAACAATCTACAGATTCAAGATAGCTCTAGTACCATGTTATAATTAGCTATAGGATCTAATAAATCTAATCGAAAGCATAAATAAGAGATAAAATAGTAATAGTAATAAACAATAACCGTATATCCAAGACAATAACAAAAATGAATAAATAACTCAAATATGATGAATTAATCTGAAGTAGAATATACAAGTATCCATTGCTTATATAGAGCAAGGCGTGCAAGATAAAGATCAGGGAACTCACACAACACATGTAATTTAACTGATATCTGACTACATGAATAGTGGAGTGCAACTCCATACTGACAAGATAGGTGTCTAACTTGTGTAAATGATCAACACAAGTTGACTTCTAGTTAATCAATCTTATTGTATCTTACCCTGAATAGTGGAGTAGAACTCCACTATAACCAGATAGGTGTCCAAGTTGACTCCTAGCTAAGCAAACTTATCCTATCTGGTGCAAATTATTAATAAACATAATAAACTAATTACAATAAGTAATTAGTGCACTAAATTAAAAATAAATACAAGTAAATGCAATAAAGCAAATAATTGCACCAATAACTAGGATAAAATTGGCTTATCATCGATTCTAACCCAGAGGGAAAAAGGCTTAGAACAAAGACCAAAATAAATAGATCATGATTGGATGGGATGTTGTTATTGATAACTAATATATTTGATGTGTATTCGAGTAAATATATATGAATCAAAGTGAATGAGACTTTAATATGGGTAGAAGGTGTCTAAAATTAGCCATATCTACACAACTAGAACAAGTGTAGTAAATTGTGATATATATGCAATAAAAAATGGTTATGTACCAAAATTAGGTGTCTCCATAATGCCCTACTTTTATGTGTGTGTGTGTGTGTGTGTGTGTAAATACATGGGTGCATTAAAGTAAAATAAAATTAAAGGACATAGTTGCATTTACCTAAGGGATGGAAGGGTGAATAATACAGATGCTTGGAATAGGCTCCACTCACATTATAATTTTATAAATATTGTATAATTGCCAACAATAAACTAAAATAATCATAGTAACAAATATACCTAATGGTATGTGAACGAAGTTATCATTCATGGGGATCTCCTAGGTAATGAACCAAAAAAATTATATTTTGAATCTTCAATATTCAATGGCCTAGGGGAAAGTATGGGAAAAAAATTTCACTTCTTGATAAAAGGAATTAGGCATATGGTGTTTCATGGTACTTCTTTGTAAACTTATTTGTAAAATGAAACTCCGTGCAAAATTTGAGTCTAATAATATAATATGTGGATGTATGCCCCATTTTGAGGTGATGGATTAATAATTTTTCCTATAATCACTCATCTCAAAATAAGTATTCACATGAAATATGTGTTATCATAGAAAAATATAGTTAAAGTTGTTGGAATATTTTGTAAACACATGTATGTGGTTAAAGAAATATATCATTGTGTAAATCTCAATACTAAGATGTAACCTTGTGTGAGGATGTGATGGTGAATGGAAATAAATATTCCTCTATATAATTATTCTAAGGGGACAAAATTATGGCCCCAATGTAGTATGATATGAAAATATATAATATGTCAATGTAGTACCCTATGTGACTATTTATAATTAGGATAATGTAGGTCTTAATATAGGCAATATAAAATCAATAGGCATATGGGTGTAATAAACTCTATATACATAGGATGTCGATGATAAATTTTAGGAGATAGGTAAAGGTATGATGCATCTAATGGCATGATAAGGTATATATCACATCGATGAAGCTCATGAGATAGTCAAGGGTATGATGCCCCCATTTTCACAATAAAGTTAGAGATAAAGGATGTACCCTAATAGTGTAATATTTCCCTAGGTGCACTACATATGGCAATAAAAAACACATACAATAGTATTAGTATGCCCTAATATGTGCATGGTAATGACCATGGAAACTTAAGCTTAAAGTATATTATATTGCAAGTATTAGAATACATGATATGAATCATGACACCGAACATAGTATATCACATAGCATGGGTAATATAACCAGACATGGTAATGTGAACACACATATAATAGGCAACCATCAAAAAATACGTATAAACCACATGCAATCAATACATGGCTTGAAAACTATTGGATCCCATATGGACACACTAGACAATATATCGATAGGAAACACACACATGTACAAACACATACATGAAAGAAATTGAGCAATCATACACTTGCAAGAGGACACATAATGTATCCATGTAGCACACAAGATCTACTAAAGAAAAATATGTGTGTAGTCAATGTAAGTATCTTTATAATATTAATGAAAAGTATGAAAGATATCACTTGAGACTCAATGTAAAGAGAGGCCCTTAGTATAATGCATATTAATAATATTAGAATGCATTTTTAAGTCCATGATCATATTTAAACTGTACATTTTGCATCTTACCCACTCAAATAATACCATGATAATCATATGTATAACATGTAAATGTAAACCTATAATATAGTAGATGAGTATGATATGTATCCATTGACAAATATAAAGGTAAGGGAAAAAATTATTTTTTATGTTTTGGTGTTTGTATAATTTTATACAAGAAGGAGATCACACAAGGATGAATTCAAGGGGCACGGGCTTGAATAAGAAAGGATGGCTCAAACAAGCAAGAAAAAAGCCAAGAGGCAAAATCAGGAGGAGAGAAGGAAGGCAAACAAGCAAGCCAAGGGGAAAATATGGAATTTAGAAGAAGAGGAGGATTCCAAACAACCTACAACGTCCCTTAAAAATAAAGGCATGCTAGAATGGAAGGTCTTGATATGTATATTGTCATCATTGAGATTATATGTAAGTGATTAGAATGTGATCAACAATAAAATGGTGAGGGTTGGTGTAACATATCAAGAAACATAAACCTGAGAGTGTTTTAGAAGGTTGGGAGTTTGATCTGGAAGCTATCAAGAATACGCATTATACTTCTACAAATACCCCACTCCCCATTGAATAAGCATACTTTGAGTTAGATATGGATGATTTTGAATAGTGCTCTATCATCTAAAAAATTAGAGGTAAAAGACCTAATTTAGAAGTGGTAATAAATGTTATTAGGAAGATTTGGTTGGATAATCTCCAAATCACTTGCTTGTCCAAGAATTTTTTTTGTCGCTTTTTTCTTACTCCAAGTTTAGAAACCTTGTCTTGGAACATAGACAAATTTTTCATGGGTCAAAAGGGTATTTTTTCAAGCCATGGTCAATACTTATTGAAAACATTGATAACATTCTAATGTGGGTCAATATTTATACTTTCCCTAAGGAGTTATGGAGTGTATAAAAAAACTAAAAATTTTGGGGATTCCATAGAGCAATATTGTTTACATTGGAATTAATTAGAATAAATATTTAACTCTAATTGAAAATGTAAACTATTGAAATATGATTAAGAAAGTTAAATAATACCAAACACGGTACATACAAATATCTACAAAATTTACATAAGTTGTAAATTGATAAAAATATAAATTAAGGTTAGAGTTAGAGAGTTGTCCTCACAAACTAATTTATTTCAAACTATGTTATTCATTCATTCACTGTGATTGACTTTGACTATCTATAAGATCCTATAAACATAGAGTTAATTGAAAATAGAGATATACTGTATACAAGGACAATGACATAAAAGACAAACAAGTTCATAATGTATTGTTGTTTGCTACTTCAACTTTGTCTAGATAAAATATGTGTTGGATCCAAAAATTTGGGCTTGTTTGCCCCTATATGTATATTGTTGGATTCTATGTGGAGCTTGCTTGGATGCATGGGTGACTTGAAAAATCAAAACCCAAGCTTACAAAAGTATAAAAAATAATATCAAATGAAACATGAGGGAAAATGTGGTGAAGTGGAATATGGCCAGGTTATCCTCATAAAACCTCTTGTTGATTGAATGTTGCCTACATAGTCCAAGTGGACCTCAGTCTGATGTAGTTATCCCTTTAGGGAAGATCATATGGATGCAACTAGAAAAATTGATTAGAATGTTTGACAAAGGGAATGTTCTCAACCTGCAAGAAAATAATGTTAACTTAAGTCTAATGACTAAAATATTGTAACAAAATTACAATAGAGTTTTTTGCTAAACATATAAATGTTTTTTAAATTTTATTTGTGAGAGAGTGTTAAATAAAGTAGTTGCAGGTCTCAAGTATGAGCCTTGATGTGCTTTTATAGGCTAATCTTTCAAATGTTTTTGATAATTGACATATTAGTTTGTATGGGAGTCATTATGAATCATGTCGTTTTGAAAAGATGACCACTAGAGCATTGTGGACAAAGATGCACTACAAGACAAGGATGCAATGCATCTTTGTCTGATAATGCATTCTTGTCTAGAAGGGATAGAGGCTTCTAAAATCAGTGTGATAGTGAAGTACATGTTAAATATGGGTGAATAGGGACAAAATAGGGAAGTTTTAAATATATGCACAGTAATTGTGAGACTTTGAAGGCTTCCTTAGAGGTTGTGGATTATTAGAATGATGAATTGAACAAGCAAGATAAATATGTTAATGACAAACATTTTTAAACATTTATTTATTAAATTTTAGTGTCTACATTCCCCCCCTTTAATCTAGTGATGCATAAAATTAATGGAGTAAAGCAAATGTGATACTTGAGTAATGTATACACACTTTGTCTTTGTCATGGAGATGTGCATGCCCCCTTATTGAGGCATGTGGAGAAGTATTGAATCTATCTTGAATTGAGAGTGATCAAGTCTCAATTTGAATAATTAGTGAAGATGCTTGAGTTGCAAATATTGTATGCTTCAACCCTCATAGAGTACTATGTAATATTTTTGAGGAAGTGAGAACCAACAAGTATCTGAAAGAAGCATGGATAAACTTAAATTAGCATCCTTGGAGCATATGTGTCTATGTTTATGTTTAGTAAATAACACATTCATCATGATATATGTGAAGTGTGATTGAAAGAAGAGACATATGTTTTCATTATAGCTCAATCATGGAAAAAGAGGTTTTGGATAGATAACACTTATAAATGAGCCTGTGTATAGAAATGAGATGCCCCCAAATGATCAAGACTATTGGGTATAAGACTAGCCCAACATTAGAACCACGAAAAAGTATGCCTTGAGCTTAAAATCTGAGTGATATTTGAGCATGTTTTCTTCTCTATGATCAAAATCTATAGAATAAGTCCTTGTGACTTTGTTATAATTCAAAACAAAATTTAAAAATAAATAGGGATAGGAACATAGTAGAGGACATGGACACAATGTGATGTTTGACTAGTATGTTGTTGTCCTGATTGACTATATGCAATATTTTCCAACCAAATCAACTTCATCTATGTATGAATATTTGTTTTTTCTATAGAAATGTGTCCTATTGCACACTCAGATACCTTGTAAGAAGCATTATGTATTGAAAGTGTAATGAAATATGTTGTAAATTGAACAATAAACATACATGACATATGAAAATATGTAACCCATAAAAATGAAAGAATGCCTATAGGTCATGGTTTTGATTTTTTTATAAATATTTTGATTTTTTATACTTTTTAGCATATATGAATGTTTTTATATTTTTTTCAAATTTAGAACATAAGTGAAATTTGAAAAAGTTGTAAAAATCAAAAAAATAAGATGTTGGAAATGGAGAAGGATAAGGGGAGTATAAAAATTATCAACAAAACCTGAAAGCCAATCAAGGCAAGGATAAAGGTGAGTGATATGCCCCCATAATGAAAATAGAGCCAAGGGCTAGAAGAGGAATGGGGTTGGTGAAAATGAATAAGAAAAAAAATTAAGGAGCAAAGAAGCAATGTAAAAGTAGGTACTAGGTAAGAAAGCTAATCAAGGTTCAAGGCCCAACCATGGGTCCAACCAATGATATCATCAATAAGCTACTCATATGTAAATCAAACTCATTGATAAGAAGGACCAATCTCTTATGAAGAAGTTTATAAATCTAAAGATTAACCATTGGTGTAAAATAACCCTCTGAATCTAAACAAGAACAATGTGTTGTAAAATAAACCTCTAAATCACTACCCATATATCTATCTAAACCTATATCCCCATGCATGGAAGGAGTTGATGCAACAACCTATACCTTTTATAAGCCTTCTGAAGAACCTATGATGTTATGTTAGATAAAAACCTTGTAGTATATTCCATGGTATGCCTAAGAGTAGTTATCCTTCTCTTTATATCAAAATCATCATGTTCATATGTAATCATATTATGCTCAATAACAGATGAAGAAACTATAATATCTTTATGCTCATAACTAGTTGAAAAAACTCAAATATGTTCATGTTCATAAGTATGTGCAAAAATTAATTTTGAAGTATGATTTTTTGAATGTAAATCGTTATCTTAATTATTTTAATAAACTAATTCATTACTGATTTTCTTAATAATTATGTCAGTCAAATGTTGTAGAATAGGACTAGGTACCATTATTTCCATAGGATATTAATATTGAATGCCTAAAATTTTAGCCACTAGATTATCATGAATATACTTTAGACATTTGTGAATTGTAGAATGAATTGTTATGATTTTCTCTAACCAAAGTGTCCCTAATAACATTTAAAAGACACGTGCTTGGTAATACTAAGAAATGAGTGGGCGATATGAGAGGTCCTGTTTATAGAGGCAATAAAATATTTTCAAGAATATATGGTGTATGGCCATAAAATTATTTCACAACTATATATGTGTGATGTGTATCTTGATCCTTATAACAAGAGAATGTAGAAGTGTTATAGTGCACACATTTTTACTTAATCTAACCATGACACTATGAATTTGTTGTACTCCAACATATACTCTAATGAATAATGCATGTCTATCAAAATTATCATTAATAATTTTAGAATCATCAAATGTAGTAGATGGGCATGATGCTAGCTTGCTTGTAACTATACCAATGATATTATCAAGTAGATGATCACATGAAGATGGAGGAGGATGAGAATTATAGGCATGATGTACTTCATAATTTTGCTTTTTATCTTTTGCTTCATGATTTTGAAAGGGCTCTTTATACATTTATAGCATGACATTATCATTTTCTCTCATAAATGAGATATTGAATTCTATGTTGGAGCTTCATACATATGATATTATAATGTCCAACACATCTATAATAATAAATAAATCATTCCCATCAAAAATTATAGATTGGGGTCTAGATGGATCTATTTCAAATGGTGTAAGAAGTGTAATAACATGAAATTCAAGTAAATTTTTAAGAAACACATGATGAGGTGAGTTTAGCCTTGAGAATTACCTCCTTGGTGGAGCTTGTAGATGAAACTTAGGTGGTGGCTATGGTATAGAATTTATTATAACTTTCACCTCATTTTTGCTATCATTATCTTTGATCTTATAATTAGGCTTGCCTTGAAATTTTATTGTTGAAGTAGAAGGAGCATTAGTTTTATACTTGAGCTTATTTAAAGTAATCAATTTTATCTCACACTCTTTAACTATATGGCATAGTTCATCAAAGGATTTTAACGTATCAAACATGATAAACTCTTCAAGAGGAGTAAGCAAAATTTGAGTAAAATTTTCTTGAAGCTCATTATCAGCCATTGATTTGTCATTTTGGCAAGCTTAACCTTGTATCTTAGAACATACTCACTAAGTATTTAATTTGTACCTTGTTTGATCTTTGTAATTTGAGCATAGGATAATTTGTCACCAATATTAATAGAAAAATATGCCAAAAACTGATTTTCTAAAGGATTAAAAGTTGTAATTGGTTGAATAAGAAGCTCATAGAACCATCTAAGATCATAATCTTTGACCTTGAATGGAAAGAGCTTAGTTAATAATCTTTCATTATATGAATAATCTAGACAAATTGCATAGAAGGTACACAAATGTTGTTCATATCACCTAAACCTTCATAAAGAGGAAGCTTAGGAGCCACAAGGCCATTTGGGAGAGGATAAGATATAATTTGAGAAGCCAAAGGGTTATAAAATAAGGTACCAGAATCTAATAGTGGGCTAGCATGATAGATGATTTTCTCAATAGTAGTTAGTTTAGCTTGCAAGAGAAAAAGGGCTTGCTCAAGGGAAGCATTGGTTATATTAATGGGAGGAGTGGAGGTAACTAAAGGTATATAAATAGGTATAGATGCGATGGTAGAAATAACATTGAAAGGAATAACATAAATTGATTTCTTAAGTTCATCTCGAGTGATATATAGAAATGAATCAATATATTTTGGATGTGCTATAGTATAATCTTGAATTTTAGCATGGTTGGTTTCAGCATCAAGGTCAAAGACAAGGGCCATGATATGCCCATTGAGAGGTGAGGGGTGGGGACCAAGGAAAATTTTGGAAATATAACATAGGCATTCTCTTGTTCCCAAGTCATTGAATATCAGACAAAAAATAGCAGGGGTAATAAATGACAAGATGAGGTAAGACAAACATTGGGAATAAGTGAAAGGGGTAGAGTATGAGAGGGAAATTTTTTATTTGCTTTGTATATAATCTAAGAAAAGACATAATGAATAACATGTTGTAAATAAATGGTAGATGTTACAAGAATGTTCATGATTCTATCAGAAAAATGTGTATATTCTATACCCATGATAAATACATAAAATGAAATAAGCAAAAGGAAAAAGAAGGTGAAAATAAATGCAAAATTATTTTGTGTATAGGAGATAATAAAATTCAACACAAAGTCAAAATAAATATCCTCTGTGTCAATATTTATCCATGGTGACAAGAGAAACTTTTTTAGTGTAAAATTACTCTAAGGTCAAAAATGTTGAATAGTAATGCTATGAATAATATCCAAAGTTGAAGAATGTTTTCTTTTGATGTCATGAATTTATAGAATTAAAATGAAAGCTCAGGACAAAAATAAGCAACCAAGCAGTGTTCGAAATGAAATGTGGATTCACTAAAATATTTACACTATAATTACTTAGAATAAATAATTAAATCTAATTGGAAATGTCAACTATTCAAATATGATCTATGAAGTTAAATAGTACAAAATATAATAAATATAGATATCTATAGAATTTACAAAAGTTGTAAATTGCTAAAATAGAAACTAGGGTTCGGGTTAGAGAGATGTCCTTACAAATTGATTAATTTCAAACTAAGTTATTCATTTGTTGATTGTGATTATATTGATTGTCTATAAAAATCTTAAAACATACAGTTAATTGAAATTAATGATCTCTTGTATACATGGACAATGATGTATAAGATGGACAAAGTCATATTGCATCATGGTCTGCTACCGTGGCTTGGTCTAGACAAACTATGTGCCATATCTAAAATATATTGGCTTGTTTACCCTTATATATATTCCATTTGATTTTTTATAGAGCCTATATGGATTCATGGATGACTCATAAAATAAAAACCCTAATTTACACAAGTACAAAAATTTAAGATCAAATGTTGGGGGGAGGGGGAAGTGGGAAAGTGGGATATGGTTGATCTATCCTCAAAAAATCCCTTATTGACTAAGTGTTTCCAACAAAGTCTAACTGTACCTCATTCCAATGTAGTTCTCCATTTATGGAATATTATATCGATGCAAATAGAAATTTTGATTAGAATGTTTGACAAAAGGTATGTCGTCAACCTACAAGAAAATAATCTTAACTTGGCCAATGACCGAAATAATACAATAGAATTATAGTAGAGATTAGATAGATGATTTTAAAATTTCCTTTATAAGAGAGTGTTAGATAAAATAGTTAGGGGTATCAATTATGGGCCTTGATGTACTTTTATACATGAATCTTTCAATTTTTTCTAATAACTAACCTATTAGTTTATGCCAGAGTCGTTATGAAGCATTTCATTTTTTAAAAATGATTTTTAGAGCATTGTGGACAAACACACACTATAAAACAAGTACATAGTGCATCCTTGTCTGATAATGTGCTCCTATCTAGAAGGGATATTGTCTTATAAAATTAGAATGATAGTGAATACACATTGAATAAGGATAAAATAGGGAACTCTTTAAGATATGCATAGTAATTATGAGACTTTGAAGGCTTTCTTAGAGATCATGGGTTATCAGAATGGTAAATTGACCAAGCAAGTAAAGATGTAAAGTCAAGCATTGTTAAGCATTTATTGATTAAATTTTAGTGTCTCAAAATACTTATACATGGATGATAGCATATGGGTCTTGATGAACGTGTAATTTCCTAGTCTTCAAAGTGCAACCCTTTATTTCAGTAAGGGAATCTAGACCAATCATTAGACTATGAAAATTCTAGATTCAGTTGTTTTGGATATCATAAAATAGGCCATCTTAATATGAACTACCATTTGGTAACTTTAGCAAAGATTCAAAAGAACCAAGGCTTGAAAAGGATTTTTTTAAGTTTTTCATTCAGGTCTATCAAAGAATCCTTCTTCTTTAAACCTTATTAGGTGTAAACCAAAGATGAAAGTAGCTTTTTTCATAATAATTCTATTCATTTATATGTTTTTTAACTAGATAACAACACTAGAATGGTCAAAGATGTTGAAGTTATAGACACTCCCACTTCAGAGCAATAATATCATGTGTGGAGCCCTTCATTGATGATGGTGGAAGTATGGTTTATTATAAATCCTATATTAGTAATTCCTTTGAATAAATGGGGGATAAAATGCATAAATATATTCTAGAGTGCCTTCTAATAAGTTAGGAGCTAATATATTACAAAATTATTTGGCATCAGACTATAAGCTGCTTGTTGACAACAAAAGTGCAACAGATGATCTTCTTGAAAATTTTGATTCCCTATGATATTATCTTAGAGGTTTAAATTTCATTAACACTTTTTTAGAGATTTTTAACCTTAAGGTTGAGTAGTCCTGTCCTATTAGGCATAGTGAACTCAAGAAACATAAATTTTATTTTTTGTGTCATTGTCACTGATGGACTGATATCACTTTTTGTGGCTTATTTGAACCCTGGATCTATTTATTTTATTTGGTAGGTTTGTCATTATTTGGATGTTGTTTAGTTGTTCATATTTGTTTTTTGTTTAATGTCATGTTCTATTTGAGATTTATTTTTTATATATTTGTATTTATTTGAAAAAGGGTTTGGGCCCTTTCGAAAACCCACTTTTACCTTTAATCAAAAAGCATAAACCAGAGGGCTAGAAGAATGTCAATGCAAGATAAACATATAACATAAATGTTATACTTAAAATAATATGAGGTAAGACATACTCTTAAGGGATGAAGGAATGTGAAAGGAATTAAATATAGAGTAAATATTCAAAAAAAAAAATTATGGTAGAGTAAGATGTATTAATAAAGCATAATGTATAGGCTAGCATGCCTAATTGATTATCTTATCTATATATCTAAAAAGGGACATCCATGATCATGGGGAGTCATATGTATCACTAAAATTATTGGTAAAAGTAACATAAAATTTATGATTGATCATTAATCATTAGTGGTTTGGTATCTTAAACCATCATCGCCAAGATAATCATCATGAGAATAGGTTGTAAGAGCTATCTAGGTCTTTTGGAAAAAAACAAGTGTGTGAGTTCAGATATTTATTTGTATAGTTGAACTCTTCAAAGGTGCTTGAGTGTGAGTTCAAATATTTATTTGTATAGTTGAACTCTTCAAAGGTGCTTGAGTATAAACATATGCGTAAGTATAAAATAAGACTATCTTAGGCCATGTATGACTAGGTACTTTATCTCTCGATGGTGCAATTGTAGGAGTTATAACTATATGACTTGTAACTCAAAGAATTGTAACTATAAATATAAGCACTATAAGAACCATAATTTTATGGCAACAAATTTTTAGCAAATACAATATGAGGTTGATTCATTTTATTTTTAAGAACCACTCTAGGTAATATCTCATGTTTTTCTCTAATGTGGGATGGGTAACTGATAATGTGTGCCATGAATAGTACATAATTTTTTATGATGTACAAACTTCAGGAATTGATGTAGACAAGATATGATTTCCTTTATTTGATTTAGCCATGGGTTTCCAAGTAATATATCATAACTCTTACCATATAAAAACATTTATAACTATATTAATAGGGTCATAGGACCTATGGTGACTAGTAATTTAATACCACCAATGGGTGTGCATGTAAGACCATCATAACTCTTATATACCATGGTTGTGTCAAGTAAGTCTCACTGAGTATATCCTCTACTATAAAGAAATGACATTGTAATTAAATATTGAATTGAACCATTATCTATTATTATTCCATCTATGATCATGGAATGTGAATCAATAAAATCATATTTATAAAGTGGAACATCATTAAAACAATATTTTAGAATCTCGTGGTCATAAAATGTGATATATGGATCTTTTTATTGAGTACTAGTGACCATACCAATAATACCATCAAAAGGATGATCAATAAAAAATAATTTTTTTAATATATGGATAGAGTTATGTGAACATTGTCTTATTTCTTATTATTATTATTTAGAAGTGGATTCTTAAATATTTTCAATCATTGATTAGGTGTAGAAAAAAATAATTCAATTTTGTATCATGGCCTTCAACTTGTATGACATTACTATGGATTATATCTTGTATCTTATGTTTCAATGAACAACATCGACTGGTATAATATCCTAAAGTTATATGGTAGTCATAACATGTATTTATGTCACATCCTTTAGGCAAATGCTGAGAAATATATAACTCACACTATGGAGGTAAAGATATCATGTTGAAATCAAGTAACCTTTTAAGCATTTAGTGAGGAGATTCAAGTAACCTCATAAATTCCTATGCTCTCTAAAAGGTGGAAGAACTATCATGTTAGCTAGTCATTAAAATAAATTTACATATTACGCCTCATTCTTAGATTGAAAAATTGAAGCATCATTAGACCTAGTTTTTAATGTTGTCTTACCTTGATGTTTGGAGTTGTTTGTAGATTAAATGGAATTATACCCACATTTTAGAATGTTAGCCTCTAAAATCTTAATCTCAAATTTGTGAATCATATGGAAAATCACATCAAAATATTGATAAGTTTTAAACATAACATTGTCTTTGAGTGGTTGAAACTACTTAATGGATAAAAAGCTTTGTAACTTACTATTAGTTATTTAATGACACATTTTTGTGAATGTAGTCTTAAATCAAAGCACATTTTAATTCGATCAAGTTGTTAAAACGTAACCTTTTGACTAATGTTTATGGAAAACTAAGCTAATAAGATAATGGTCAAATCATTCAATCAACACAAGGAACATATAGTTAAAGCATAGAACCAATCCAAGGCATGGTCCTACATACTTCTAGGAAAGAGATTGGTCATCAATAGATCATCATGAGGGGGGGAAAAAGCATGAAGCAAAGAAATACCGATTATGATGAAAAGGTTCACCCTTTCCATTGTATAATTCAAATTTAGGCATTATAAAACTAGTAGGAAAGGGGCGAGTGAGGACCTCATGAGCCAAAGTGTTATGTACTATATATTGAGAAGTGACCATATGGCTAGGATTTTTAGATCCTTAGGCAAGTTGTCTAATTTGAGCTTGCATGCCTTGAATAAATTGTTGAAAGTAAGCATCTTTATATGTAGTTGCATGTGTATGAACCAATGTAAGATTAACATTAATGAAAATAATAGCTTTAGTATTTTTACTAAGATAAATAAAAAATGACAAAGCATTAGAAACAAGTTGAGATGATTAATTAGTCATAAAAGGTATAAAATATGCATTATTTGTGTAGGAATAGTTGGGGTAACTTTTGGAATAATAACACTCGATGGAGGCATATGGGTATGCTTAGGAGCAATAGGAGCACTATCCTCACCACCAAATGTAGAAGTGGAGTCTCCTATAGGAGGATTAGGCACATTCAAAGGATCAATGATAACATTTTTAGGCGTGGATTACTTAGCCAACATTTTCTTTTGCATTTCCTTTAACTTAAGCAACATGAGCTCTAAATATCTAGGATGTTTTTGAATTATACCTCTAAATTAAGGAAGTTTATGAACTTGCTTTGGATCAACATCATCAAAATAATGTGCATCACCACAAGTATTATTCTCATAACCATATTCATCATCATTTCTATTATCAAATTTTATGTACACATTTCCATTCATACATTGATCATTTACATTTTCACCATCAAGAATAAAATAAGTAGGAATTTCACTAGAATTTGACATTTTTTATTTCAATTAAGAATGAGTACTAAGGAAAGGAAGCTTAAATGAATCACAATAGCACCACTCATTATAACACTTCACCTAGTAGTGTTTGTATACCTAGCCTTCTTAATGGTGATAAGATGTAAACATGATAAATATGAAGGAAACTAGGATAATGAGAAATCACCTAAATCTAAAAGTCATACCCAATAGGTGGAAATCAAAAATCAGACCTTAGAGGGATGAAGAGCTAGGAAACCCAATTATTGACTATGTTTGAAGAGGGGAAGGGTTAAAAAAAAAAAACTATATTTGGGAGGTGAATGAACATAAACATGTATAGTTAAGATGTAACAAATGAAACATTAATAACTCGATAAAAATCATAAAATCATAACTAAAAGGTAAAAATTAGAGGCTATGGGATGAGGGTTATGAAACCCTAGGTTAGCTAATTGCTAAGATCATGTTGACCAATTTATTTTACCAAATAGTGGCACTAGTGAGATGATGATAATGTAAAATGTAAAAATATGCACAAATATGGATTTAAGAAAATACAATCATAAAATCATAAATTCTAATGTGCTAAAATATTGAATGAAACTACCACTAAATAATTGAACAATCATTAGAAATGAAAGAGATGGAAATAATACTAAAATGAACACACCTGGGTAGTGAAATTATAAAAAAAAAAAGAATTTTTAGCAGAGTCTATAATTAGAACAAAAATGGCTATAGAGATTTGATTATGATAGCAACTAGGTCAGAATCAGTAAAATTCAAATTGTGTCCAAGTTAGAATTGGCGAAGGATCAATTTTATAAGTTGATTATGTTCTCATCTATTTATTATGTCCTCAATTATTTTATAGGCTATGCAACTTTAAGGTTTTATTTACAAATTAAGACTAACTTATAATATGGATTTTCTTCATGAATTTGACTGATATAACTCTATGATTTTCTTCTCCTTTGACTTTGACCTAATATTCAATAAATGTATGCATAAAAGAGTGTGTGAAATTTATCTATATTTGGAAACCATTCGAGTAATTATGGATATATATCTTGCATGCTTGGAATTAGGAATCTGTGTATTTTTAGTGCTTGTGAGTGAATCCTAACCCAATGAGAGATAGGACTTTACCTCATCTCCCTATATAATCAAAGGAAACTATATGATTTTCTATGACCTTGGTTTGGCACAAGACATCGATTTATGTATATGAAATGTAGGCTCAATGTGCAGACTCTTTGGACAAATGTTCAAAACTATTGAGAAGTCTTGATGATTGCATGATAGACGAATGGCTTGTAAGAGATTTGGACCCAATTTCACCTTATGAAATGATTAAGAATATATTTGTATATATATGGCTCTCAAGTTCATTTTGAACATAGGTTAACCCTCGAATATAGTGATAAGTAAAATTTAAGGTATGAGGAATAGGATAAGGAAGAATAGACCTAAAAAATGATGAATGTTATAATTTGCAGAGAGTTTATTCTGACCAAAATAGAATCTATGGACCATCAATTCTGACCTAGGGGAAACAAGGCTCAAACCAAAGACCAAGTTGAATAGAAGATGATTAGATTGAATCCTAGAGTTGAAAACCAAGAGATTTTACGTGTTTATTAATAAATATATATGAATGACTACCAATGAGACTCTAATATGGGTGGAATGTGTCAAAAAATATCTAGATATAAACAATTTATAAATGTGAAATGGAAAAGGGTCTTGTGCTAAAATTAGGAGTTTACGGTACCATATAATAATGCAATTTGATGACTAAAATTATGCCCAAATAAAAAATTATATGTCTAAATAATGTGATGTCCTCGAAAAATGACTTCTCATTTTTGGGACATGTGTACTATTTTGGTTCAAAAAACCAAAATTTCTCTCTTCCCTTCTCAAAATTTGTTCTAAGCTTTCAAATTCCTCATTTTTCAAGATTTTTCAATAAAGGGATTAGCAGGTTCAACAAGTTCAAAGGCTTTTGCAGGTGAGTTCAATCAAAAGAACCAGTTTCCAATACTTTGTCCTTTTTAAAATCGGTTCAACGCCTTGGTTCAACCAAAATGTTCATCGGCAAGCTTCTAAGCAAGGATTGAACCATTGAACCATTAAACCTTAAACCATTTTTGGTTCAACGAGTTCAATGGGTTCAAGGTTCAACGTCATCAACAAGATTTAAGCGCATTTGTCAAAGGTTCAAAGTTTAACTGCTTCCAGGTTCAACGGCTTCAAAACACTTATCAAAGAGAAGAAGGCTTGAACCATTGAACTGTTGAACCAGTGAACCATTTTGGTTCAAAGGTTCAACGGGTTCAATGGTTCAACAAGTTCAACAACTGAATGGTTCAACACATTTGGTTCAAAAAGGATCAAAAGGACTTAGCCAAATAAAAAGAATGAACTAATTGAACCTTGAACCGCTTCAAGGTTCAACGAGTTCATAGGTTCAAAGGTTCAAAGGTAGCCTCAGTCAAAGGAAAGAAGCAGCAAATGGATGGTTTAACCAAGGAGCGCACAAAAGAAAAAGATGAGTGGAAGCTGCCAAGTCTCATCTACCGAGACATATTATACTTTGTTTCTAAAAGTGGTGGATAATGCCACGTGTCCCTTTTAAAGCTTGTCAGAAGCCTCCAAGTGTCAATATTCGTAGTCCCTTCCTTTTGTTACACTATATTGAGCAAGGACCGTGGTGGGTCCCAGGTGAATGACTAAAACAAATGGAATGCAACAAGTATCATTGTTTGTGGGAATCCAAATGAGCCCCAAACATTTCTATGGTGTTACAAAAGCTCGAGAGTGGAAAGCGCCAAGTGTCAATGGCTAAAAGTTTCAAAATGATGCAGCAGAAGATGCCACGTGTCCCTAGTAAGAATTAGCAAAAATCAACAAGTGTCATCATCCACGTATATCAAAAATGAGTCATGAATGTTTCTGTAAGTGTTTCTAGATTTTCAGCAGAAGCCACCATGTGTCATCTACCGCGGGACTCCCAAAGGTTTCTAAGAGCTCTTATAAATTAGGTGGATGCTTCCACATGTCCTCGCCTGTTCTAGTGGAAGATGCCATGTGTCACTTGTTAAAAGTGGCAGAAGGAACCAAGTGTCAAAGACAGAGCACTCTCAAATGCAAAAACATAGAGCTAAGGAAAGGTTTCCTTCAGACAAATTGTTCAAAGGAATTTCTTCAGACATTTTGTCTGAAGGAAATAAAGAGACAATAGTCCTCCAAAAGAATCAAAGCCTGAAGGCTACTTGGATGATCCTGAAGGGTAGGTACGCTTGCGGGGGGACACTCAACACTCAAAAATAGACCTTTTCAAGACCCCAAAGGTCAAGTTCCCTTCGGGAAAGGTTAAGCCTCAAAGTGCAGTGGAAGCTGCCAAGTGTCGCATGTCGCGCTTCCAGTCTCTAACAAGTTTCAAAGCAATGGATACTGCCACATGTCCCATCCCAACTCAGCAGAGTGTGACAAGCATCTGCATTCATGCTTCCAGTCTCTAACAAGTTTCAAAGCTTATCCCAATAAGCTTATTCCAAAGCTATGGATGACACCACATGTCCTCACCTATGTCACAGTAGAAAGCGGCCATAGCAAGTGAGAAAGACACAAGGGAATTGCTGAGGAGATTGACAGGCCCGTAGATGTCAAATTTATGGCAATGAAATAGGTGTTGATCTTTGCAGACTTAAAGGCAAACTCGAATGGGTACAAAGGCCTGAAGACCAAAGCCAAAAGGGAAGATTCACTGATGATAGAGCCAAAAGAGCCAACAAAGGGGAAAAAGACAACTCAAGGGCCCAAATCGCAGTAAGAAGAGACAAAGAGGGAAATATCTGCAATAGTTACTTCAGTAGCTAGAACAATGCGCAAAGATAGATATTTGGGCTTGCAAACATTGAAAGTGCAGCCTATTTGTCTCCCTTAGAGTAAAGGTAAAATGGACAGCTGCATAGATAGTAGGTGATAGAATAAGTGACTCAGGCTTAGGAGAAGACATTTAAGATGAATCAACTCACCACAGTTAAGGTAGCCGCCCTGTTCTAGCATGGCCCTCCCTGACAGAACCAAAAATGCATTTAAGGCATTAATGCACAGCATGGGCTGCTCCATGGGACAAAGTGCCAAGCCTTCCTTGGCCTATATATATTGTAATCTCTTGGTTTGTTTTAAGGGAGATCTTTTTGTTACTAGAAGCAAAACTCTACCCAAATTGAAAGGCATCACTGAGACTTTGAGCTCAGATTATTTATCATATTTCTTTGTTTGAATTAGAAAGCAAGTTAATTTTAGACTTTGTGTTGTTATATCTTGTATCATTCTAAGATATTGTTCTTATGTCTATTTCCTAAATGTATTCTTGTTTATGCAATTTAACAAGCAGAGCTAGTGGAAGTGACAAGGAAGGTGCCCTGAAACCAGTTACTTTTAGACTTTGTGCTGACATAATTATTTTCAATGTGTGTTTTTAGTTTCTTTCTGTGTAAAGGACCTTGGGATGACATTGTTCCCCCATTGTTCTTCGTATCTCACTCTTGGGTAGTTAAGGTGGAGACTTTGTGCTACATCTTAGATTATTAGTTACTCTGTACTCTATTACCAGTTACTTATCCTACCTAAAAGAACTCCTACTGTTTACTACAATAACACTTTTGAAAGAAGAGAGATGGATGGTATATCCTACCCCTGAGTGTTATTTTCAGCTTATATATATAGTATATAGAACCTTTATACCTATAGGGAATCTCCCCTTGATGAGAGGAGAGCTTTGTCCCCTTTGGATGTGGTAAACCTACAACTTTGGATGACCAATCTCCTTATGATGTGGTTGAAGAGACCTATTTTGCTCACCAGTTAGTTGGTTGACAAAATATTCACCCAACAGTTTTTGGTGACTCCGCTGGGGAAGGACAAGCATTTTGGTGACTCCACTGGAGAAGGACAAGCATTTTGGTGACTCTGTTGGGGAAGGACAAGCAGTTTAAAGCCTCAAGCTTCAAATTAAAGTAAGACCAGTCTTTTTTCATTTGTGTTTCACAATCTAGCAACTCCACACTATACCAGAAGCCAGAGAGCTCAAGGTGTTGTTGACCCTATCTTTGAGTTGGCACAGCAAGGAAATTTTGACTTACTTTCTCCCCAACTTCAAGTTCAATGATCTAGGAGTGTCCCTCCTTCCCGTACCAGGACACCAACATAAGGCAGAGTTGTTTTTCCTGCTGTTAGTAGAGCTTTGCCTATTCAAATTCCACCTAGATTTGTTATCCTTGCTTTCAATAATCTAATCATGGCAGTTCAAGGCCCCTAGGGTAACTCTTTTGGCCCACTGAATTTGGCTCCACCCCTACATGAACTTCCACGTAGCTCAAGAAAGAATTTCCCCAAATTCTTTGGTGATGGAAAAGTTCATCCTAATGAACACATTGCAGCCTTTAGTATAGCTTGTGGCATGATAGGCATGGAATTTGAAGATGTGGTAGTTAGGGTTTTCATGGAAACACTGCAAGGTGCTGCTGCAGACTGGTTCTACCATATATAAGCTAGATCAATAACTGATTGGGACACACTCAAAGCCAAATTCGAAGCAAGATTCAAGCCTACAAAAGATGCACATACTTTGCTAGCCCAGTTCACATAGATGAAGAAGGAACCTCATGAGCCTATGAGGAAGTTCATAGCAAAGTTTGATAAGCTGAAGAACCAAATTCTTGATATTGCTCAGTCGACACCTGAAAACCTCAAATGCTTCTTCATCAACTCACAACTGCCTGAAGTGAGTTTTTTGCTAAGACGCGCTGGCCACATAGACCTCAAAGCTACTCAAGATTTGGCTACCGAAGTTGAAGATAACCTTATATTGGTAGGAAAGATAAGGAGATATCCAAATAGAGGTAAATCTTCTTCTTCCTCTGAGTACTCCCCTTCAACCACCACTGATCCAATGGTGCAAAAACTAGCAAATGAAGTGCTAGCTCTCAAAAAGCAAATGGCGCAAGGGATGTCATCTGCTCTTGCATACAGAGATATGACAAAGAGGACATTTCAAAATTAGGCGTATCAAAGCAATGCTGCCAGGAATCAAGGGTAGCCAAATCGTCTTCCTCCCCCACAGAGGAACCTTGCCCATGAAGCGCCTCCAATCAACTCAGCAGTTGGATATCTAGAAATAGAACATGATTTCTCTTTCCAACCTGAGTTTGATCAATAAAATGACGTTGATCTCTTCGCAGAGGATCAATAAGAGTCATCTAGCGACTCCCACATTGGTTTTTTGAATTACTAGGATGAACCCAGAAGTAAAGGTGAAGCAGTCGAGGGATCGCATGCAATATTCACCCAGTCCAAGAATTAGTTAGCCCAGCATGTTGATAAAGAAATAATAGAGGAGTGAGCTTAGCTTGCAATTTCAATTGCCAAATGAGGAACTCCTCTATCTTTCCAGCTAAAGGACTCGGTGATTGCTAAGAAGGTAAGTACATTAAACATCCCTACACCTTCTGCTTCAAATTCACAGATCAGTCCTCCCCCCCTAAAAACTAAAAGGATGAACTCCCATCCTCTCTTCATAGTCCATTTCAGTCACTTGACATAATTGATCATGTCAAGAAATCCAAAATTCAAATGAGTAAATTTAAATTATTGCAAGCCAATCATGAGCAGTTGGACATTAGTGGAGAACTAAGTATGGACCTATATGAGGTAAGGATCCCTGTCAAGGGCATCATGCAAAGGTTGCTTCCTGAAAAGGAGGCAAAATATGTTGTCACCCAAATGTTGATCCCTGAAGTTCAAATTTTATTTGAGTCTTTAGGCAGGGGTAATTACTTCTTATCCATAGAGGGTTTTCATGTTTCTACAGACAAAAGTCTTGTAGCTGACAATCCAAGAATTGATCCAAACAAGACATCAGAAGAATTGGTAGGGCATAGTATAAATGAAGAAGGATCTTTCATCTCTAATGAAGAGAAATCTGATAGAAGATTAGCTTCTGATGATGCTTGGATCCTAGAATCTGATGGCAGCATTTCTTCTACCAATGCTAGAGCTGTGACTGTGTTAATGTCTCCTCAAGGAGATATTTTTCCTTCATGCAAGTTGCAGTTTAGCAACACCAATAACATAGTTGAATGTGAATCTCTATTGCTCAGATTGAAGGCTACTCAGGATGAAGATGTCAAACTCCTTCACACCAAAGGAGATGATGAACTGGTGGTTTGTCAGGTGTCTGAGGGGGACAATCAAATCATGTGCTGGACTGAACCAGTAGAATAACAAGCTATGGTAGTAGACCATATTATTGTACTCCAAAGTCAACAAAAGGAACTCTTCACCAAGAGAGCAAGGAGTTATGGTTTTTGAATTGAAGACCATGTCCTGCCATGGGGTAGGAGGAAGAAAGAGCCAAGAGGAATGCACAGGAAATGTGATTCCCGGTGGAGAGTTCCATTAGCCCATCACCGATTCTGGGGACAAAATGGTTTTCTACTAGTTTATCAGGATGGAATGCCATTTTCACTATCTCATGATGGGTAGCATTTGAAGCGCTTCAAATTTTGGAGCATCAAATAAGATTGCATGTACATATGTATATTTGTATAGCCTTTTTTTCTATTTTGTGCTTTTTGTTTTCATTTTTGGAGCCTTTATTTATGGGTAGCATGAATCCATAGCCCAATGTCATACTTCAAGGCACTGGAGATTCTAGTTTCTACTCCCCTTGACTGTGTTTCAAGTTTCCAACTGAAGGTAGTTCCCCAACTGGAGCCAGTTGTTGTCCCCAAAAAATGACTTCTCATTTTTGGGATAACATGTGAACTATTTTAGTTCAAAAGACCAAAATTTCTCTCTTCCCTTCTCAAAATTTGTTTTGAGCTTTCAAATTCCTCATTTTTCAAGCTTTTTCAGTAAATGGATTAGCAAGTTCAACAGGTTCAAAGGCTTCCACAGGCGAGTTCAATCAAAAGAACTAGTTTCTAATACTTTGTCCTTTTCAGGATCGGTTCAACGCCTTGGTTCAACCAAAATGTCCATTAGCCAGATTCTAAGCAAGGATTGAACCATTTAACTGTTGAACCTTGAACCATTTTTGGTTCAACGAGTTCAATGGGTTCAAGGTTCAACATCATCAGCAAGAGTTAAATGCATTTGTCAAAGGTTCAAAGTTCAACCGCTTCCAAGTTCAATGGCTTCAAAACACTTATCAAAGAGAAGAAGGCTTGAACCAATAAACTTTTGAACCATTGAACCACTTTGGTTCAAAGGTTCCATGAGTTCAATGGTTCAACAGGTTCAATAAATGAATGGTTCAACGCTTTTGGTGTAAAAAGGATAAAAAAGACTTAGCCAAATAAAAAGAATGAACCGATTGAACCTTGAACGGCTTCAAGGTTCAACAAGTTCACAAGTTCAAAAGTTCAAAGGAGGCCTCAGTCAAAGGAAAGAAGCAGCAAATAGATGGTTCAACCAAGGAGTGTGCAAAAGAAAAGGATGAGCGAAAGCTGCCAAGTGTCGTCTACCGAGACACATTATACTTTATTTCTAAAAGTGGCAGATACTACCACATGTCCCTTTTAAAGCTTGTCAGAAGCCTCCAAGTGTCAATATCCGCAGTCCCTTCCTTTCATTTCACTGTATTGAGTAAGGACTATGGTGGGTCCTGGGTGAATGACTAAAACAAATAGAATGCAACAAGTATCATCATCTGTGGGAACCCAAATGAGCCCCAAATGTTTCTATGGTGTTACAAAAGCCTGAGACCACAAAGCACCAAGTGTCAATGGCCAAAAGTTTCAAAATGATGCAGTGAAAGATGCCACATGTCCCTAGTAAGAATCAGTGGAAACTAACAAGTGTCATCATCTGCATATATCAGAAATGAGTCCTGAAAGTTTCTGTAAGTGTTTTTAGAGTTTTAGCGGAAGCCACCATGTGTCATCTACCATGGGACTCCCAAAGGTTTGTAAGAGCTCTTAGAAATTAGGCAGATGCTTCCATGTGTCCTCGCCTGTTCTGGTGGAAGATGCCACATGTCACTTGTTAAAAGCAGTGGAAGGCACCACGTGGAAAAGATTAAGCACTCTCAAATGCAAAAACACAGAGCCAAGGAAAGGTTTCCTTCGGACAAATTGTCTGAAGGAATTTATTCAGACATTTTGTCTGAAGGAAATAAAGAGACAATAGTCCTCCAAAAGAATCAAAGCCTGAAGGCCACCCGAATAATCTCAAAGGGTAGGTACCCTTGCAGGGGGACACTCGACACTCAGAAATAGACCTTTTCAAGACCCCGAAGGGCAAGTTCCCTTCGGGAAGGGTCAAGCCTCAAAGTGCAGTGGAAGCTACCAAGTGTCGCATGCCATGCTTCCATTCTCTAACAAGTTTCAAAGCAGTGGATACTACCACGTGTCCCGTCCCAACTCAACTGAGCACAACAAGCATTTGCATCCGCGCTTCCAGTCTCTAACAAGTTTCAAAGCTTATCCCAATAAGCTTATTCCAAAGCTACAGATGTCACCACATGTCCTCACCTGTGTCACAGTGAAAAGTGGCCCTAGTAAGCGAGAAAGACATAAGGGAATTGCTGAGGAGATTGACGGGCCTGCAGACATCAAATTCATGGCAATGAAATAATTGTTGATCCTTGCAGACTTAAAGGCAAACTCAAATGTGTTTAAAGGCCTGAAGACCAAAGCCAAAAGGGAAGACCCATTGATGATAGAGCCGAAAGAGCTAGCAAAGGGGAAAAAGACAACCCGAGGGCCCAAATCGCAGTAGGAAGAGACAAAGAGGGAAATATCTACAGTAGTTATTTTAGTAGCTAAAACAGTGCACAAAGATAGATATTTGGGTCTGCAAACATTGAAAGTGTAGCATGTTGGTATCCCTTGGAGTAAAGGCAAAATGGATAGCTACGCGAATAGCAGGTGATAGAATAAGTGACTCAGGCTCAAAAGAAGACATTCAAGATGAATCAACATGCCAGAGTTAAGGCAACCGCCCTGTTCTAGCATGGCCCTCCCTGACAGAACCAAAAATGCATTCAAGGCATTAATGCACAGCATGGACCGCTCCATAGGACAAAGCGCCAAGCCTTCCTTGGCCTCTATATATTGTAATCTCTTGGTTTGTTTTAAGGGAGATCTTCCCGTTACCAGAAGCAAAACTCTGCCCAAATTGCAAGGCATCACTGAGACTTTGAGCTCAAATTGTCTATCATATTTCTTTGTTTGAATCAGAAAGCAAGTTACTTTCAGATTTTGTGCTGTTATATCTTGTATCATTCTAGGAGATTGTTCTTATGTCTATTTCCTAAATGTATTCTTATTTATGCAATTTAACAAGCAAATCTAGTGAAAGTGATAAGGAAGGTGTCCTGAAACCAGTTACTTTAAGACTTTGTGCTAACATAATTGTTTTTAGTGTGTGTTTTTACTTTCTTTCTATGTAAAGGACCTTGGGATGACTTTGTACCCCCATTGTTCTTCATATCTCACTCTTGGGCAGTCAAGGTGGAGACTTTGTGCTACATCTTAGATTGCTGGTTACTCTATACTCTGTTACCAGTTACTTATCCTACCTGAAAGAACTACTACTATTTCCTACAAGAACACTTCTGAAAGAAGAGAAGTGCCTTCAGTGTTTTCACCAAGATTTTATCCTTTGTTGGTGAACATCATCTTTGAAAGAAGACAAATGGATGGTATATCCTACCCCTGAGTATTATTTTCAGCTTATATATATAGTATATAACGCCTTTATACCTATAGGGAACCTCCCCTTGATGAGAGGAGAGATTTGTCTCCTTTGGACGTGGTAAACCTGCAACTTTGGATGACCAATCTCCCTATGTTGTGGTTGAAGAGACCTATTTTGCTCACTAGTTAGCTGGTTGACAAAATATTCACCCAACATAATGCACTTATTTTACTTGTGTGTGTGTGGACATACATACCAAAGTAAAACAAAACAATCTTACTCTTAGGGTTCATATAAGATGCATCAATCATCAAAAAAAATAATCATTCTCGAAGTTAATATATAAAATGTTATGAAATTAAGTCAAAAGGAAATAAATATTTTTTAGTTGCACCTATTTTATAACAAGGGTGTGTAAGTATTAAAAACACTACATTAATCTTGTAAAACATGTTGAGGTATGCTCCTAGTGTTGGTTTTAAGGTAGTATTATTGTCATTGATGTCAAAGTCAAGTTGAATATCCTTCATGTAAAAAATTGGGATTGATGTCATGCTTAGTGAACTGGTATGTGTGACTGAGGAGTTTCAATTCTCCATTGAGAGAAAATTTGAAGGCAACCTAATATTCTTTCTAAGGTTTGATGACTTTTCAAATATCATGTTCAATATGAAGAAATCATCTTGTTTTGAAACTCTAAAGTACTGAAGACTCATACATGACATCTTGAATAACCTGGTCTAGCTCTGTGAAAAGTTGTAGACTTAATGTCTTTATGAGAATAAGCCTATTATCATGTTATTTTAATATTTAGAGATATGTATGATCAAATATGGTAGTGTGAAAAGGTGCTTGAACATGTGTATGAAGATGATAGTGCATCTACAGTGGCTGGAAGGTCAAGCTTTGAGGTTTATCCCTTGCATAAAGAACTAGTAAGATATAAATGAAGTGTCAAAGTGAGTTTTCAAGATAATAAATCATAAGTTATCATGTTATTATGTTGTATGACATGAGGATAGAGAGTTGAAGATAGTTTAGGATGTTTCAAGGCATGAACATACTCAAAGTATACTTAGCAGTATAAAGCCTAATTGCACATAGAGACCTATAGTGGCCTATTAAAGTGTCAAGTTCCTTTAAAATTATGCCAAATCTATTGATATAATTTAAATAGGTATGATAGGTCATGTAAATCATGTTGACAAATTTTGAAATCATAGCCTATAGGAGAAAGCAAGTTTTTTGATGAAAATGTTGAGTATGTGCATAGAATTGAGGGTTGTAGACTCGAGAAGAATTCTCATGATCATTGGCATGTGAAAAATTTGCATGAGAACCTAATAAATTTATGTTGTTGGGGTAAGGTCCCTATATCTAAATCCTTTGCATTGGTTTTAGGATTGAGGGGCAATCTTTTATGAATGGTTGTTAAGAAGGTAAGGTAGTCAAAACCCTCCTAAAACCCTTACACAGACCTGATAGGAAATATCTAATTATTTTTACTCATAATGGTCAAATTTACCTATTTTATTGTTTTTAACATATAAATTACTCTTCAATCTGTCCCTAGGTGGTTTTGGTTTGTCTTGACAGTGAACAGAAGCTACAGGAAAACCCTTATTTTTAGGGTTTTTAATACTACATGTAGGATTGACCAAGTCAAATCATGAAAATGGATGGAGGATGATGTTAAGTACTTTTATTTTATGTTAATTAAAGTTTTTAAGTAAGTTTTAGACCAAAAATTTTCAAAATTGGTTATAGAAGATAACGTATCGCTAAACTAGCCTAATGAGCAAAGTAGTGAGAAAACAAGGAGAGAATGAAAACAAGTTTAGGGATTGGTTGTAGAGGATTAGGGATGAATCCAAAGGAATGGGGTAATAATTAAAGACATATTCCCCCTATTTCACTTATTTTTAAGTATTTATGATTCCTACAATCAAATAAAATGTTGTCATCAAATTGGCCTATCTAGCATAGTGGAGTCTGTGTAGAGTGAAATAATGAGATTGGTCTGGAAGACCAATTTTGATAAATGACATTGCAATATAAATTTATATATATTTTATAATAATTATTTATGTTCAAAAAAATCCATTTGAAGATCATATAAGTATCTCCATAGGTGTCCCACAAGTTGATTTTCTTGACTATGTTTTATGTCCTACAAACAACTTTATTGTGTGTGAAAAAGATGTGTCTAAGTCTATTTTTACTAAGATAGTTGATAAAAATTTATAAAAGGTGTTATAAAGGACTAATAAGATCATTTTAATTATTTTTTTCTCATTGAAAGTCCCTACTCAAGTTTGAATGGTCAAGTGATTATGACTATGTTTTGATAGTGTTTAGTATTTTTGAGTAAGCTATCTACAGGGGTGTTCTTGAGGTATTTTGGATTGTGTGACATAGAATAAATATTTTTGGGAAGTTTTTTGAGTCTTAAATATAATATTAATGTAATTTAATGTATATTTTATGTGGTATATTTGTGTATGTGGATCAATATTACAAGATAGACTTACAAGTAGTTAAGAGGCCTATAGGCGAGGAGACCTAATTGGTAGGTCCAAGTAGTGAAATGAGTAAAATGGAGTTGGGTACCCAAGGTGATATTATCAATGGTATATTGGAGACATTAATAAAGTGTTTCATCTATTGTCTAAGGTAGGAAGTGTTTGTAAGGGTCATATTGGTAACGTGTGGATAGGACAAACCTAATTACATTATGTCTCCATTAAGCCTAATGAAGGATTTGGACCTTATGGACTATGATTGAATTGTGTAATGTTTGTTTAATTTTTGAAACATGTATGTTTATATATTAAAAATTAATTTTATGTATGGAAAGGATCTTAGCTGACCAAGATGGGTGAAAAAAAGATTTTAGTATAAAGGCAAGGCCTAATAAGGTTATTTTGACTAGTTAGAATATTTGAGCTATTAAGCGAAGGATATTGATTTTTTTGAATAGGTTACGATATTTGATATCATTAGAGGACTGAGATAAATATATTATTAATATCTAACTGTGTTTATGTAGGTGTTGAATAAGGTCAATTGAACTAATATTGCCAAAGAGAGGGCTAATTGAGTGAGAGGGCATAACAAGTTGGTGGAGAGAGATTAAAGGGCAAGGAGTGCATTAAAAGGTTATCATATATAATTGGGTTATAAAAAAACATTCTAAGCTGACCAGACATCATATGCGACTTATTTAGTGCTAAGTTACCTAAGCAGTTGGAACCTCTTTGCAAGATTGAGCTTGAAGAAGACTAGTTGAGTTGGTGCTCTACTAGATGGGGTTTGGAGCTCCTTGTAAATTGGGTGATTTACTAAATTGTGAATCTTTTCATTATCAAACTATATTACATTTTCATGTTTTAATGGTTTTTATTCCCCAAGAGTATTTCCCACGTAACCTTTGTGTTCTCTTGTGTTTTACTTGCATAGTTGATTGTTTATGCATTGATCCTTTGTATATGCATCATGAATTGTTGAATGTAATTGAATAGATAATGTTGAGAAACTGAATCAACCCTACCCTCTTAGTATTATTTCTTCCAACAAAATAATCACACAAGGAAAATCTAGATAAATATAAAGAATGTAGTAAATCAGACTTGCCTAAGTGTTGATAAGATATATATAAATTGAAATAGGTAATTTGAAATAATAAATAAATGGATAAATAGAGATACACAATTGATTATGACTTACCTAATTTTTTGAAATGATTGAGATTATAAAAAAAAAAAATCTAGAATAGTGCATAAGATCTCCCAAAAATTAGATTGTGTGGTTTGATGATGACCAGTTTAGTGAAACATTGAATGTGGAAGTGTTAGAATCATCTACTAATGAGACGTCCAACACAACTTTTTTAAAACAAGAAATCACAATGGGATTATAAACTACTATATCATGTATAAGTGAAGAAGGTTGCTATACAATATTACAATAGTCTATTTTTATGTACCCAAACATAAAGGCATAACGAGCTCTCTAGGACAATAATAAATGGCCTACAAGCTAAACAACCTACTAAACTCTACACTAGACAAACTACTATATGACAATACTCCACACAATCCACTTATGACTGTCTTAGAGGAGAGGTACTTATATTGGTAGAGAAGAGATATTGAGCCACATTCATTTGGCAATGAGAACACAACTCAGTTACCAAATGAATAGTAAACCCATGTGCAACATGCCAAGCCCCACATGTCAACATTGGTTGCCAAATGAATAGTTCAACCATGTTGACTACAAATAATAACGTGCATGTGCAATTATGACCTCATTATTACACCTAAGTGACCTAATTATTCCAACTAATAAAGCTTTATATATATATGTGTAAGAAAACCATATAATGGGTGAATGTGGAAACATGCTAAAAATGTCTTTGTTTATCCTTGGGTGGGTCTAAACCTTTATATAACTTTTTTTCATAGTATAAATCCAAAATGATGTCTTCGCTAAGAAAAATAGATGTGTATAGTAATCTAAATCTATTTTCCTTTGATATAACCCTAATTCACCATAATTTAGTAATGCAAAATAAAATGTGCAAGGTTGGTGGATTGATCCTCATTGAGGTTTGAAACCACATATACTACATGCTTATAATTAGGGATTGTGTAGTTTTATGCATGTGAGTGACCCAACCCAAGTTAGAGAAAAGACTTCACCTTATATTCCTAACATAATCAATTAATACTATATGCACCTTAATGCAACCTCCTTTTAGTGAAAGTATGTAGCCATAAGACTTCAACAAGTAAGGAATGGAATAATAATAGGTTCCTTATTGAAAATTATGTAAATATATGGTCAATGTAATTCATGATTGTGAGATGATACATGGCTTAGGTCACATGTCTATATATAGGCTTATTTGAATTCAAATTAAGATAAATTCGTGCATAGGCCAACCATGGAAATTAATGAAATCCACCAATAAACTATAAATAATCAACACATGGAGGAATAATGGACCCATAAGGCATATGACCACTTAAAACCACCAATGAAAATGGTCAAACTACTTTTGACCAATACCAAAAATGGTCAACTTATAAAAATACCATGAAACAAAGATCAAATTAAACTAGAGGATGACTAGATGGATCCTAAAGCATAAAATGAATAGACTTGAAGGTTTTCATGGGAAAATTTGGATGACACAAGACTACGAGGGGTCCAATGAAAAGGGAAAATGTACTAAAAGGAAACAAATGTAAATAAATGAGCCAAATTTACCAATGCATGACAAATACATTGTAATTACATGATTTGTACCAAAATTATGTGTCTACATAATACCCCACTTTGATGTGCATGCATATCAAGTTAAAACAAAATAAATGCATCCCTGAATATTACTTGAGAGGGATTAAAAGATGAACTATGTATTTCTTCAGAATGAATCACCCAATCTCCAATGTCAGTAATTTAAATGTACCTACATTTAAATGGGAATGCATAAGTGTATATCAATGCCTCAATACACTGGTACCAATGTAATTGATTAAAATAAATCAAATTAAAAACTTAGCAAAGGAACAAATACCCCTGGTAGTATGCGTACTATGATGCCACTCTTAAAACTTTGAAAATGAAAACTAGAAACTAAAAACTAGTTCCTTTGTAATTATAAAATAGATCCTACTAACCTATGCACTAGGTTGAGACTCTACTTATTGTCTAGATAAGCAAATAATATGGTACTTGTAACCTCTATAACCAGTATTTCAACTAGTTCCACTTGAAATTTTTAGGATAAATTTCCATTATTTAAATTTAAATCAGGATAAATTCGTATACAAGCCAACCACATAAATGAGTAGAAACCAAAAATAAAGGTAGATATAATCAACACATGGTGGAATAATGGACCCATAAGACACATGACCACTAACATCCACTGACAAAAAACAATCAAATTATTTTTGACAAATACCAAAAATGGTCAACTTATAAAAATACCATGAAACAAAGATTAAGTTAAACTAAAGGATGACTAGATGGATCCTAAATCATAAAACTAACATACCTAGAGGTTTTTATGGGAAAATGTGGATGACACAAGACTAAAAGGAAAGTGTACTAAAAGGAACCAAATGTAACTAAATGAGCCAAATTTACCAATGCATGACAAAGATGTTGTAATTACGTGACTTGTACCAAAATTATATGTCTACATGATTCCCCACTTTGATGTGCATGAATATCAAAGTAAAGTAAAACAAGTGCATCGCTGAATATTACCTGAGATGGATTAAAAGATGAACTCTGTATTTCCTCAAAATGAATCACCCACTCTCTAATGTCAACAATTTGAATGTACCTACAATCAAATGGGAATGCATAAGTGTAGATCAATGCCTTAATAAATTTGTATAATGCAATCAATTAAAATAAATAAAACTAAAAAAATAGTAAAGAAACGAATACACTTAGTGGAATGTGAACTGTGATGCCACTATTGAAACTTTGAAACTAGAAACTAAAAACTAAAAACTAGCTCCTTTGTTCTTGTAAAATGGATCCTACTAACCTATGTGCTAGGGTGAGACTTTACTTCTTAGCTAGATAATCAAAAAATATAGAATACCTCTATAACCACTGGTTCAACTGGTTCCACTTGAAATTTTTAAGTGTTAGTATAATAAGTTAGATAGATGCCCCATTTTGAGGTGAGGAATGGTTCCTTTGAGTCACTAATCTCAAAAGAAAAGGATTAAACACACCATGTGTAACATAGATATTAAACAAAATCATTATAATCTTGAAATCACATTCATAAACACATTTATATAAAGGTGCCATCATGCAGTGCCTCTTTTCCCATAAATTAATTTGGAAGGAAATGTAAGTGAAGGTTGGTGGATTGCAGATGAATGTTATAGAACCCCTACAAATATATCTCACATACGAGTGATAAAATAAACCCAAGGACCAAAAGAAGGAATGGATGAGCTTATTGTATTGTTGACCATTCATCTCTAAGATTAGGCTTCATGAACATTAAACGTGGAAACCCAATGGAGGAACATGAATTATGCCCATTTGTCACTTATTTACTTATAAGGCACCTAGTGAAAACATCATAAAAGATGAAATGGAAATAAGATCCAAATGATAAAAGGAGTCTATGTAATTAATCTCTCATAAGGGCACATCGAAAGATGGGTTATGCTCATAAAGGTAACAAGGAAAGATGATTCCATGTCATTAACTCCAGCTTGGAATGTCTCATTGATTTATACCCAAAGGAATGGTAACATTCCATGTGGTATAATCAATTTAACCAATATTTGACCACCGTAAAGGTTGATGTTCTTAATACAACTAAAATGTGTTTTCTCCATATATAATATAGATGGTTCATGCCTGGATAATTAAGTTGGTATGTAAATTGGTTGGTAAACACAATAAGAATCTAAATAATGTATAATTTGGGGAAACTAGATACATAGCTTATGGGAATGAGTTCGTATGGGAAACTCGTATATCTTTATAATCAAAAATTGGTTTATAATGAGATAGAGGATGTTACCCAGATACTTTTCCAATCCTATATATGTTAATCGACTTTCATTTGTCTTAAGAACCACCCTTGAGTTCTTGAGTAATCCTTGCTTTTGTAACCTTATAATTCAATTGGATATTGGGTGGAATGTGTTGATCTATGATAATTCTCACTAACCTCTTTTGATTTTATGCTAATTTCTCATGTTAAGGGATTTGTGAAGGTTTTGAATTTTCATAGACATAAAAAAATAGTTTAATAGTCATCCCTAGGATAAATATACCTTAAAAAAAACATAGACAAGTCGTTATTTTATTCCACTTATTCTAAGATTATATAGTGGCACAACTATGACATTTGAATTCTCAAATATGATTATTTCAATCTAAATAAAATGCTCACCATTATATCATAAATAAATGAATTAATATTTCATTTGCATATTTTTTCTCTTTGGGAAGCAATATTTATATCTTTATCTTGATTTTTGTATGTTATTAATTTATCTTGACTTTTTATGAATTTTTTTAATAGGCTAATTAGTATGATTGTCAATTCAAGTCATAAAAAGTGTTACTATTTTAGAGTAGAGCTCATAGGAATCTTGGGTCTTTTAAGTATAGGAAAATGCTTTCATTTTGATGCCCAATGTGAAATTGGTAATACAAGATGAATGAAAATATCCCCTTGCTATATCTCTTGTTTTGATATTAAAAATTCAATGTTGCACATTCAATTATTTAAATTTTTCTTTCAATACAAAACCTTGTGATTTTTTTAATTATATCTTAAATGAAAAATAGAGGTCTTCTGTAAAGAATTAATTTTTTCATCCTTATATGTTACTTAATCTCTTCTAACTTTGTGTAGAGGTGGTTCCAAATCTATATTTGTGAATGAATTCATGAACATGCCAAACATGGCACTCCATACCTAATGGATTGAAATGTTTGTTACTGATGTAAGTAGATTGAAATTTTTGGATGAATTGTTTTGAAGTTTTTTATTGGATATTTTATTGGGATTTCTCAACTAGAATGGTTCTTTTTTGAGTGTTTTTTGGGAGAGTTTAAGTCACTTTATTTACACAGCTAGAGTTTTTTTCCCTTTGAAAGAGGCTATTGTGAAGTTTTAAATTTTAGGTTTTTTTGGTAAGCTTTTAGAAGCTTTGGTTTTTGCATGGTTATTGCCCTTGTGGTAGTTCTAATTTTATATAATTATTATTTTGATAGTAATTATTACAATGAATATATTTGATTAAAATATTTTACTAATAAAATAATAATAAAATGTACATGTAAACTTCTGGGGATGTTGTAGGGGGGATTTTAGGTTTGGTAGGTGTGCTTAAGAGCTTTTGATCATTGTTTTGTATCATTGTTTGGTTAATTTCCCTTCAAAACCCTAATGAGCACCTGCACACATGAAACAACAATGACATCAAATGCAAAAGGAGGGGGGGAAGTGGGTCATGGGATATTATGATTATGTGATGTAAAACCCCTATTTCTCTGACTGCTACCTACATTAATGATAGGGGTCTCATATCACATGTAGTTTTCTCTTATGGAACATGCATAATCAATGCACATAATATGCTAGAATGACTTTTTCTTAGGCCCTTCTTTGATCAAGCATGTACATCTACATGTGATGCTAAGTAATATGCAGAGTACTGAGCTATACTATTGACTAAATTTTATGTAATTATGTTCCAAAATAGTAAGTGTTAGATGTAAAATACCTTGTGAGACTCTTATATATAAGGAAATTTAATTTGAATATAAGATGCTTATTCATAGGTTGACAAGGTGAAAATATATAAAAAATCATAAGAAGAGACCCAAATAAGGGTAAGGACCCAAAACAAGCTAAAAAAATGACCATTAGATAATAGTGTTGAGGTGGACAATAGTGCAATGTGCTACTATCCAAGATTACATTGTTGTCTTATAGGCAAAAAACTAGGTTGTGACTAAAACAAATAGGCCAGGGCCCCCTGTGAATGGGATAGACATGATATAAGACCAATAGAGATGCAAAAAATATGGGAATACAAGTCATAATAAGGAGCAAAAGACCAAAGTGACAATGTGAACAAGACCTTCATTCATCATTAAGAACTTCCTGTGAAAGAGCTATAAAAGACACAGTACTTTTGTTTATTGGACCAACTTAAGGTGTGTACACATAGCTAGTTATTTGTTGAGCAATTGATGTGTCCAATGTATGATACACTTGAATCTAAAATGGTCTGCAAGGTTATCGGTCCTACATCCCCTTGGTCCCAGAATATATACACATACCTTCATGACAATGTAATCCCTCCCAACTTATTCCACAATCACAATAAATCTTCATTCAACAGGCTTCTTATTTTACCATCCTTGGAAATACATTATACCATAGGGGTTATGATGGAACTTTATTATGATGTTTAAATTCTAAATATATGGCCTTAGTCATTAACAAATTTCACGATAGTATTTGTGGTGTTCATACTAGCATAATGGTCCTTACAAAGAAACCTATTCGTATCAAATATTATTAGTCATCGATGGAAACAAATTCATGCCAACATGTCAAGAAATATGTCCCATGCCAAATACATGGTGACCTAATCCATGCTTCATCATAAACCTCGTAACCCATTACCACTCCATGGCCCTTATCTACAAGGGGGTTATACCTCATTGGAAAAATCAATCCCAACTCTTCTTATGGTCATAAGCACATAATAACTGCCACTAAGTACTTTACTAAGTGGGCGGAAGCCATTCTGCTAACCTACATAATTGGTAAACATATTTCCAAATTCATTTTAAACCATATAATTTGTCATTATAGTATCCATTATACTATTATATCAGATAATGATAAGTCATTCAAAAATAAAGATGTTAAGGCCCATTGCCAAGCATACCGTATCAATCATAAATAGTCCACCATATATTATCCCTAAGGCAATGGTCAAGCAGAGGCATCAAATAAAAATATCCTCAAGATCCTTAGGTGTAGTATCAATGATGTTGGTCGTGATTGTCATTTATAACTTTACCCTAAATTATGGTTTCACCAAACTAGCATTCACACACCCATGGGGGCAATCTTGTATTCCCTTGTTTACAGAACTAAGTCCATCTTATCTATTTAAATAGAGCTTCCACCATTACATATCTCTTTATAAAATCTTGTTGATGATGAATCATATAACATCTCAAGGATATGTGAGCTCAGTCTCCTAGATCAGAAACATCTTAATGCCCTTAACCATCTACAAGACTATCAAAATTGTCTCCATCATAGCTATAACAATAACATTAGAACTAACAAGTTTGAAATTGGAGAACTCATTCTTGAAAAAAGTAATGGAACACCAACATTGATCACGAAAAGAAAAGCAAGTTTGAACCTAACTAGTTGGTTCCATACATCGTCATTTCCAAATATGGATTAGGTGCTTATCAACTAGTAACAAAATAAGGAGAGGAACTTGATGAAACAATGAACATCATGCACCTTAAGCACTTCCATTATTATATTGCTCTAGTTTTGTTATATATATGTAAAAAAATTTAAAAAAAATAAAAACAAAAAGAGAGAAAAATAATCTATACAAAAGTGAAAACCATTCTTATGGCATTTTGGACAAGTACCACGGTGAAAACTAGTTTTTTGCACCATGCATAGACCCTTGTTTATATACATCCTAATTACTTGGGAGTATCCCATAGAATTATCCATCTATCCATTATCCATTATATATATCCCATCTTTTCAGTTGTCTATGGCATTTAAGTTTAAGGTTTGATCTTCATAGCTACGTAGATACACCTTTGCTCATGTTTCAGTATAATCTTGTAAATAATCCTTAGATAAATCACTTATCTATCCAATACAAAAACACCCATTCATAATAAAGCCTAATCACATCTTATTATTTATTTGGAGGGTATTTTTCATCTAGTCATCATCATCTTACCTAATATCATCACTTTTCATTTCTTTTGTCATTTGGAGAACTACATCAGCCTAAGGTCTGTATGGACTATGTAGGCAACACTCATTTACATGGGGTATTTGAGGTCATCTCGACCACCATCATCAAAAAAATCCAATAAGAATCCCAAAACATTATCCTAGTCAAAAACATTATAATATCCCCAAAAAATACAAAAAAATCATAAAAACCCTTATCCTTGGTCAACATACCCCAATCATCCCTAACATGGGTTACTCATTAAACAACTATCATTGTTAAATATCTCATATGACAAAGGGTTTTAATCTAACCAAGCACATCCACAAAGATGTTTATTTACTTGTTTGTATCGCGTACTTGCTTTTTTCTTTGTATAAATTGTGTTTTACTTCCTTGTTTATACAATTGTTTGTTTACGTCCTTGTTTGTTTTCCTTACATGGTCATATTATTGTAAACATTTTTTATCTTGTTTTAATTGTTGATATTTTTTTAATCTAGATCATTATGTGCATTACAAATGATGTTATTATGATCTTCCATATCATGATGCATTAAGTCTTGTACTTGTGATTCTATCAGTCCCTCCACATATAACACAATAGACATCATGGTCTTTCCATACCATTGGTGCATATTGTCTTGTGAAACATAAAAATAAAGGTTTCTCACCTCATGTCATAACTTAATGTTTAAAATCCAAGCAAAGCCTCTAAAACCAACAACTATTAACCCATCTCACTTTCACAAATACATTTCTACATCCCTATAGATTAGATGGGGCCAAAGCCAAAGAAACTCTATCTCTATCTCTATATTGTGGGGGTGCCAATGAAACTACATATTGTGGGGGTGCCAATGACACTACATATTGTGGGGGTACCAACTATTTTGTACATCCATCATAATGATAAAACCAAAAGGCTAACATGTGATAAATATTAGATATAGAAGAGACAAAATCACATATCCATTTATCCATCTAAAACATCTATCATAATCAAACATCCATAAACATAAGCCAATCCATAACACAGATCATATGAACAACACACACACACATTGTAGATGTATATGAAACACATATGATGTGATGGACACATGATGTCTCTCTGTGTGTGTACATACACATATATATGTGTATATACATATATACATACTTATATATGGATATATATATATATATGTATATATATACATATATGTATATATATACATATATATATATATACATATATATATGTATATATATATATACACATATACATATATATATATATATATATGTGTGTGTGTGTGTGTGTGTGTGTGTATATATATATATGTATATGTATATATATGTATGTGTATATATATAGACACATGATGTGTGTGTGTGTACTACATCAAATACATCTCAAAAGTGTGTATCTATCATTTATCATTTATCATCTAATTCTTGCTTTGTCCCTCTATAATAGGTGATCTCAGTCACTATGGTGTACCCTGTGGAGACCACATGGTGTGGTGAGATGATTAGCCTACAAAGCACTCTAATTTTGTGGTATGTGTTGTCCTCATCCTTGATCTAGATCTCCTACTACTAGAATACTCTCTAAATGATAGTGATTGTTGCTCTAGTGGCACTGCTCGCTCATATAGAGTCTTGTAGTAAGTTATTTACTCCATCACCCTCACTAAATATGATAGGGCCTTCAAATGGTCTGGCGTAGTCAGTATCTCCTTCACCCTCTCTAGCTCTATCCACAAGGCATCCAACTCTTTACAATATCTTTGTGCAAGCCTTACATCATCCCCTATCTATGTCCTCACATCAAAAGTTATCAAATCTTCCTATCTAATCCTAACTTCTGTAGTCAACCTATTCACCTCTGTTTTTAATCTCACTATCTTTGCAGCTCTCTAACCCTCTCTATCCACTCCATCACCCTATAGGCCTTGCAATCTCCATATCTCTTGCTCTGATCTCCTCGTGTAACCGCTCAACCAAGGCCTCATCCTCAATGGATCATGTTGGCCCTAATGGCCCATCCTCATTATCCCTGCCTATGTGGAACTCTACTATAGTATGCATCCTCATGTCCTCCCCATCTCCATCATCATGACTATCAATCATAATCATATGTGTATCTCCTCCTGCTCTATGATCCTCTACCTCCTCAAAATCTACCTCCACAACTCATGCCTCCTCAATGTTCACATCCTCCATACCAATGTGTTCTCCATCTCTTGGGATAGCTACCTACATAACTACCCTTTGTTGTCTTGTCCTTAGTGATCGTACTCTAAATATAACATGTAATCTTTGTCTCCATGTCTTATGTCTCACATAAGACACTATCAATATAATAGGTCATATATACTCCCACCATGATGTATATTCATCTGCCATCCCTTCATCATCTATATCCCTCATAGGTTGGTGTGGTAAAATTTTCATATGTACCCAAGTAGGCTCAACAACCCTTGGGTTTATGTCTAGTCCCCATTGAGGGCTATCTTACACTGCCTGTGCAAACACGTGGACCTGCTAGTACATCCTACCACATCCCAAACTATCTCAAAACCATATCTAGCCTATAACACTCTATAATGTACTCATGTTGACCAATGATGTAATAAGGTTTTAACATGTAATCTATATACCATGCATCATGTGGCCATTATGGATCTCCTTCCATGTAAGGTCTCCATGTAATATTTATCGACCTCAACTCATATAATGCCCTCATGTAAAATTTAAATCACCCTTATGTGTCCTTCGTGCACCTATCACAATGTATCATCCATATGTAAATGGTTGTCCAATTACTCTCTATCTCAGCTTCCCAACAAGCCTCTCAACTGTAATGTGCTCCCACACCCACACTTGCAGTAATGTGGATGACTTTATGCTAGTTGTTCCCTTGTACATGATTGTATGTAAGTCTTTATATAAGTTGCCAAATCATAATGTCCCCATGCATACTCTGTCACACTTTTCAAAATATCTATAATAACATCTAATAAGCCCATGGGAAACAATCTCCCACTCTTATCTAGAAGTAGTATGCCACAAAAAAAACCATAAGCACCAATGTCACTCCATCTGTCTCCTCTAGTGCTACATAAACATCCAAATCTACCACTAGTTAATCATAGGTATAATGTCCTCTCTAAACACCCTAGCTAGTGATATTGCATGTGTGGTCTCTCTTCAATAAACCTTCAACCCTGTATAGAGACATGAAGTATCTTCCATACATCCTCCAAGGTCATAGTCACCTCTCTTATTGGTATCTATAATGTGTTAGGCTTTAAATGCCAATACTCTACCAAAGTTGTCATTAGTGCCCTATCTACACAGATCTCAGACATCTCTACCACTTATGTCAATCCCACTACCTCTAAGACACTCACCTCATAATCCATGAATCTTTGCATCAATTGTAACACACTTGACCACCTCTCCCACATCATAAATATAGGTCATCTCTCTTGCACACATCTAAAAGTCACAATGTTAGTATTTTTCACATTTATTATAATCAATATGGACATCCCAATCACTTCAAGTTGACTTCTATATATACAGACTAAACATGACAAATTGACCAAACTTTTGACAAATTTATTGTACCCTTGAGACAAATTCACCATTTTGATGAATTTGATGTATGGTCCTGTTGGGTGAATATTTTGTCGACCAGCTAACTGGTGAGCAAAATAGTTCCTATCACCACATCATAGGGAGATTGGTCGTCTAGGTGTGCAATTTTACTACATCAACAGGGGACAAATCTCTCCTCTCATCAAGGAGAGGTTCCCTATAAAATATATGGAGGCTATATACTATATATATAAGCAAAAAGTAAGACACAGGGGTGGGATAAACCATCCATCTCTCTTTTTTTAGAGATGATGCTAACAAATAGAGGAGAAATCCTAGGTGATTGGTGAAGGTACTTATCTTCTTTCAAAAGTAACATTCAGCCAAGAGCCAGATCCCTTCCTGGATAATAGAAATCCTGGTGAAGTGATAGAAAGCACTTCTCTTCTTTCAGAAGTGCTTGTTTTTGCAAACAACAAGAATCTTTCTCTTAACAAGTGACTGATAACAAAATACAGAGTGACCAACAATCTAAGGTGTAGCACAAAGTCTCCACCTTGACTACCCAAGAGTGAGATAATAAGAACAATGGGGGCACAAAGTCGTCCCAAGGTCCTTTACACAGAAAGAAACTAAAAACACACACTAAAAACAATTATGTCAGCACAAAGTCTGAAAGTAACTTGTTTCAGGACACCTTCCTTATCACTTCCACTAGCTCTGCTTGTTAAATTAAATAAATAAGAACACATTGTTAAGTTGTGGAGCTAAAAGCTTCACAAGTATGCAAATGTGGAGGTTGTTAAGTTACAGAGTAATCGACATCGATTAGGCCAACCGATGTCGGTCATCTCCAGCTACACAGTAATCGACATCAATTATGGTCGATCGGCATCGATCAGACAAGAACCGATGTCAGTCACTTGTGCATTTCCAGGTGGTGTTTCTAGAATTAGATTTGCTAATTTTAGGAGAACAGTCAATTTGCATGTAAAGACTAATTTTAGTCTTGAGTTTGCGTTTCTAATTATTGTTTGTTTTGGGATCTATTTAAGAGACCCATGAGGCTGTATTGTAATAAAGACTAAGGACTAAGAAGGATTAGATCTTCAAGTATAAGATCTAGAAGGAGGTTTGCAAGAGTGCAAGACCAGGAAGATCTATAGGTAAGCAAGATTAGTTGGTCTGCAGGGTGTGCAAGATCAAGAAGGTCTGCTTGGTGAGTAAGGTCAATTCGATCTGCAAGTGTGCAAGATCAAGGAGATCTATTGTAAGGTAGGCAAAACAACCATTGAGTTGATTGTCACTGGTGGATGAGAGCAGGCAACAACAACCATTGGGTTGATTGTCACCGGAGGGAACAACAACTTGGTATTGAGTTGATTGTTGGTTGTAATTGATTGAGAGAGAGAGAACTCTTGAGGGAGAATTAATGTACGTATAAGAGGTGTGGGAAGAAGAGGTTTCTTCATTGTATTTCTTTTTGGAAGAGTGTAATATAGATTGTATTGTTTCTCGTATCTCCTATTCTTTGTTATTTCTGATTTCTAGTTACATATTACTTCTGGTTTAATTTCGTGTTTAGTTGCTTCTACAAAGGTAATCAATTATACTCTAAGGAGGATCCTGACAGTTGGTATCAGAGCTAGGATCACTAATAAGTGGTAGAGCGGGTTAGTGTTTGTTGATTACAGGTTCACTCACAGGGGTTTCTGTTTTAGTGGGAGTAAAGCAATGGCTAAAAAAAGTACACTAAGAATGGAGAAATTCAATGGCAAGAATTATTAATTATGGAGGATGTAGATAGAAGATTATCTGTATTAGAAAGATCTGTACTTACCGTTGGGTGGGAGTAAGCCCACATATATGCAAGATGAAGAATGGAATGTTCTTGATAGAAAGGCTCTGGGATCTATAAGGTTGAGCCTAGCATCGTCTGTGATTTCCAACTTATCACAGGCAAAGACAACGATAGAGTTAATAGAATCTTTGGCAAATTTATATGAAAAACCCTCAGCTTCGAATAAGGTATTTCTTATGAAGCAATTATTTAATTTGCAAATGCAAGAAGGTGGATCGGTATATAGTCATCTCAGTGATTTCCATGGTTTAGTAAACCAGTGAAATTCAGTCAAAATAGTTTTTTATGATAAAATTAATGCTCTCTTAATCTTATGCTCTTTACTTAAAAGTTGGAATAGTTTGGTAATGGCAGTTAGTAATACTGCGTCTACTTCAAATATCTTGAAAGTTAATGATTTTGTTAGTGTAATCTTGAATGAAGAAATTCGCAAGAAAAGCACAGGAAAAACATCAGGTAATGTTTTAAGTGTTAAAAGTAGGGGATGGCAAAGAGAGAAGATCGAGCAAGGGAAATCAAGGTCAAAGATAGGCAGTAGATCCAAATCCAAAAATGGAGGTATAACCTGTTGGAAGTGTGGAAAGAAAGGGCATGTAAAGAAAGATTGTTGGTTGGTAGAAGATCAACATGAAATAAATAAAAAAGCAAATGATGCAGTATTGTTGCACAGGATGCTCTTATATGTTCCTTAGATAAAGTATAGTCTTGGGTTTTAGATTCTAGTGCCTCTTTCCATGCAACCCCAAATAGAGAATTTTTTCATGATTATGTCCATGGAGATTTTAGAAAAAAATATTTAGGGGATGGTAAGCCTTGTCAAATTTTTGGCAAAGGAGAAGTGCAGCTGAAATTGTGGACTGGCAACATATGGGTGTTGAAGGATGTCATGCATGTTCCCATCCTAAAGAGGAGTCTAATTTCTACAAAAATGTTGGGTGATGAGGGTTGTACAGTAACTCTCACAGCGAAATCTTAGAAAGTTTCCAAGGGTGCACTTGTATTAGCAAGAGGTAAGAAAGTAGGTACACTTTATCTATCTACTTGTATTACTAATTCTCCTTCTATTTTATCTACTTCAGATGTAGATGCAAAGATGTGGCTTTGTAGGCTTGGTCACATGAGTGAAAAGGGAATGCATGTTCTTAAGTCCAATATTAAGAACTAGAAAGCCTTACTTTTCAAGGAGAAGGTGATGGACAGTGATCAGCTCAAGAGGCTAAATAATTCTGAGCAGGGCAATGTTGATTTAGACAAGGTTATGATCTAAAATGAGCTCGCAAGTAAAAATCATCACTCACAAAAAAACACAGACACTGACGTCGATCAGGAAGAGATCGACGTCAATCAGGCAAGAATCAATGTCAGTCTGATGGAGACCAAAGTTGGTGATGTCAGGCAGGTGGAAACCGATGTTGGTCAGGTGAGAATCGATGTCGATCAGGTCAGTCAAAAGAAACTGACGTCGATCGGGTGTAGACTGAGAGATGACTAGGATCGGTCACTTTTAGAACAAAATTTGGGCAGACAACAAGCTATCAATGAGTCTTAAACGTCCATGAAGAGGTCTAAAAGGGTAAGTAAGCTTCAAATTCATTATTCCCCTTCTTTATACTACTTGTTGCTCACTGATGGTGGAAAACCAGGAAGTTTTGAAGAGGCAATGCAAGTAGAATCTAAGAAACAGTGGGAGCATGGCATGAATGAGAAAATTGATTATTGGAAGAGAACCAAACGTGGGACTTGGTAGAGTTGCTAGCCAAAAAGAAAGCATTGAAAGATGAATGGATTCACAGGTTAAAGAAAAGAGAGAATGGACAGGTGAGACAGAAGGCCAGGTTATATGGTCTTGAGCAAGCTCCAGGACAGTGGTATTTGAGGTTTGACAGGTTTATGACAAAGCATGGCTTTAGTCAATGTCAATGTGACCATTATGTTTATTTTACCAGGTTGGATAATGATAGCTACATTATCTTGTTATTGTATGTAGTGTATATGCTTGTTGCAGGGTCACACATGTAGGGAATTACTGAGCTAAAGGTAAAATTAGCTCAGATATTTGCCATGAAGGATTTAGGAGCAGCAATCCTTAACATGAGTATTTTTAGAGACAGGAAAAATCACAGGTTGATTTTGTCTCAAAAGGATTATCTGAATAAGGTAGTGGAGAAGTTCAATTTGTAAGATGCAAAATCAGTAAGCACACCTATGGTTGGACAGTTCAAGTTGAGCTATGAACAGTGTCCTAAATCACATAATGAGGTTGGGTACATGGTATGTACTAGACCTGATATTGCCCAAGTAGTGGGAGTTGTCAGCAAGTTTATGACCAATCCAAGAAAGAAGCACTGGAAAGCAGTTCAGTGGATTCTCAGATATCTGAGAGGGACCAACAACAAGTATTTATGCTATGCAGAGTCAAACACTTCTCTACATGGGTATGTAGATTTGGATATGGCAGGAGAAACACCACAGGATATGAGTTCACTATTGGTGGAATGGCGGTTAGCTAGATTTCAGAGATGCAAAAGGTTGTTGCAGTCATAGTGGCTAGCAAGGAAATGATATGGATGACTCAGTTCATGGAAGAGTTGGGAAAGGAGCAAGAGAGTTGCAGATTGTACAGTGATAGTCAAAGAGCAATTCATTTGGCAAAAGATTCAGCCTTTCATTCAAGAACTAGATATATACAACTTAGGTACCACTTCATTAGACATGTATTGGAGGATGGACAGTTGAAGCTGGAAAAGATCCATACGGATAGGAGCCTTGTAAGTATGTTAACAAAGTCGAGAATAAAGGAGAAGTTGAATCTTCATTCAACTTTTGTTGGTCTTCAAGATTGAGCTTGAAGATGGGGATGCAAGCCAGAAACAAATTAGAGGATGTTTTTGTACAGGTACAGGTGCAACTGTTTATCTCCAAGTGGGAGATTGTTAAGTTGTGGAGCTAAAAGCTTCACAGGTATGCAAATGTGGAGGTTGCTGAGTTACATAGTAACCGACATCAGTCAGGCCAACCGACGTCGATCATCTCTAGCTACACAGTAATCGACATCGATTATGGTCAGTCGGCATTGGTCAAACAGGAACTGACGTTGGTCACTTGTGCATTTTTAGGCGGCGTTTCCAGAATTAGATTTACTAATTTTGGGAGAACAGTCAGTTTGCATGTAAAAACTAATTTTAGTCTTGAGTCTGCATTTCTAATTATTGTTTGTTTTGGGATCTATTTAAGAGACCCATGAGGCTGTATTGTAATAAGGACTAAGGACTAAGAAGGATTAGATCCTCAAGTGTAAGATCTAGAAGGAGGTCTGCAAGAGTGCAAGACCAAGAAGATCTACAGGTAAGCAAGATCAGTTGGTCTGCAGGGTGTGCAAGATCAAGAAGGTCTGCTTGGTGAGCAAGGTCAATTAGATCTGCAAGTGTGTAAGATCAAGGAGATCTACTATAAGGTAGGCAAAACAACCATTGAGTTGATTGTCACTGGTGGATGAGAGTAGGCAATAACAACCATTAGGTTGATTGTCACTAGAGGGAACAACAACTCGATATTGAGTTGATTGTTGGTTGTAATTGATTGAGAGAGAGAGAACTCTTGAGGGAGAATTACTGTATGCCCAAGAGGTATGGGAAGAAGAGGTTTCTTCATCGTATTTCCTTCTGGAAGAGTGTAATACAGATTGTATTATTTCTCGTATCTCCTATTCTTTGTTGTTTCTGATTTCTAGTTACAAATTACTTCTAGTTTAATTTCATGTTTAGTTGCTTATACAAAGGTAATCAATTGTACTCTAAGGAGGATCCTGACACACATTTAGGAGACAGACATAAGAATAATCTCCTAAAATGATACAAGCTATACAACACAGAGTCTGTGAATCACTTGCTTTCTCATTCAGACAAAACAATATGAAATACAATCTGAGCTCAAAGTCTCAATATTCGCCTTTCAATTTGGGCAGAGTTTTGCTTCTGTGGTCAAAAAGATCTCTCTTGTAACAATAAAAGAGTTTACAATATATAGCGCTCCAAGAAAGACTTGGGCACTTATTGTCATGAAAAAGGTGTATGCTGAATTGAATGCCTTCAATGCGCCTTCAATTCTGTCTGGAGGGACCATGCTAAGAATAGTGCATTGCCATAACTATGGCATGTCCATTCCTCTAATATATCTCTTCTTAGTATGGACTGTCTAGTCCTTTTCCTGATGTCTACATAGTTGTCTAATTTTCCATTACTTCATGGAAGAAAAATAGGCTTGCATCCTTGATTTGGTGCGCTCAGAAGTCTACTTGATCCACTCTTTCACCTACTAGAAATAACTCTTTTGAAGATAATTTTGGTCCTTTGGTCTCGCTCCTCTCGTTATTGCTTAAGCGCTTCTTTGCTCTCTGGTTGAACCATCGCTTTAATTGAACTTGCCTTTGGAATCGTCCATGTTGCTTCTTTGTCCTTTCTAGCCCTTCTTGTCTAAGTCTTTAGGGGGTCCTTTCTACATCTTTGACAAGTGGCAAGTTCCGCTGTCATGAAACTCATTAGAAACTTATAGAAAATGGGATCCACAATGCGTCTTGCCCGAGCAACTTCAAAAGGGGAACACACATGTAAACACTTGTCATGTTCTGCTGAGTCATAACAGGACACGTGACGTATTCCACTTCACTTATAGAAGCTTTATAAACCTTTTGAGGGTCTTGCGAAAGATGATACGTGGTGGCTTTTGCTCTGCTTTATAATGGACACGTGTTAGCTTTCACTGCACTTTGTCTTATTCCATCAGGCATTTTTTTTTAGGCTTTTCTCTTCAGTCGAGCTTTTCCTTTGATTTCTTCGGGCTCTCTTCTCGGGTGAATTCCTTCAGACAAAATGTTTGAAGGATTTTTGCCTTAGTCATTTTCCCATGAAAAATACTTAAAAAAAATTCTTTCGGCCTCTTTTACCTAGTCATTTCCTTCGAACAAAAAGTCTGAAGGAAATGTTCCCTGTCGGCCTTTGAACAAATTCAAAGGAATTTTATCTTTTTGGTCAGTCGCTTCGACCCTTGAACCAATGTTGCCTACCCTTCGCAAGGGCATTTGTTCCTTCGTTCCTGGGGCACTCCCTTGAACCTGTTGATTGAACTGACTGATTGAACCAACTTTGGTTCAATGGTTCAATCCCTTTATGTGGCTAAGTCCTTTGTTCTCTTGAACCAAACGCATTGAACCATATGGCTGTTGAACCTGTTGAACCATTGAACCCATTGAACCTTTGAACCAAAGTGGTTCAATGGTTCAACGGTTTAATGGTTCAAGCCTTCTTCTCTTTGATAAGTGTTTTGAAGTTGTTGAACCTTGAAGCAATTGAACTTTGAACCTTGGCAAATGCGCTTAACTCTTGCTGATGACGTTGAACCTTTGAACCCATTGAACCCGTTGAACCAAAATGGTTCAAGGTTCAATGGTTTAATGGTTCAATCCTTGCTTAGAAGCTTGCCGATGGAAATTTTGGTTGAACCTTGTCATTGAACCAACCTTGAAATCGCCTAAGTGTTGAGAGCTTGCTTCTTTCCTGCAGAGTCCGTAGAAATTAATCTGCAAAGCTCACAGAACTTGGCCTGCAGAGTCCGTAGATTTTCTTCCTACAGAGTCTGTAGATTCAAGCCTGTAGAGTCCATAGATTCAAGCTTGTAGAGTCTGTAGATTTTTGAGAAGCTTAAAAAATTAGGAATTTGAATGCTCAGAACAAATTTCGAAAAGGGAAGAGACAATTTTGGTCTATTGAACCAAAATAGTTCATAAGTTGTCCCAAAAATGAGCGATATTTTTGGGGGACAACAGGTCCAACAAATTCATCACAAGTTTTAATAAACTCACCACTATTTTTAACAAAAAATTTATTCTAACAAAATTACTAATCTATCCAAAAAACCCACAATTCTCGCTAACGAATTTGCCAAAATCAACTTCAAAATCACCATTTTCAAAATGATGGGTTTGTTTGACTCAACTTTTCCTATAATTTATGACCCTAAAATCACAAAACATGAATTTAAAAACATGAACTACTAGATCACCACTCATATTTGGCCTTTGGTAAACTCAGTCTTGCTCGTTGGGATGCTTATCAGCTGGCATAAGCTCTATTTTCTTCTCACAATCTAGAACAAAATCTTACACTAGGTGGTTAATCAACTCAATCACACAAATGAATTCCAAACAATGAAATTTCAATTGCCACCTACCCATATTTATTCAACCACCCTATTCATATTTTTTACCCCCCACCCTAAGATTTTTTATCAAAATTTCCACTCTAGCAAATAATTGTCTCTTCTAATCCTACCACCAATCTATTGGATTACTCAATATATTTATTTTAGCTCGCTAACCACTCTAGTACATTTTATCACTCACCCTTGGAAAATTTAACTTTGCTTTCTTATAGCCCATAACTTACCAATGGGATAGATCATTCCCACATCTGCTTCCATGTACCAATCATTCATGGGGCACAATCCAAGCATGTAGTTTACAAATGAGAAAAAATTATTTCTCCAAATATGCTCCCTAGCACCAATCAACTTGGGGTAATTATATATGCCTAAAATCATACAAGAATTTTATTGATATTTATAATTTCATTTATTATGTTGTCAACTACGTCATTTTTCCTTCATTCATTCATTTTGAGCACTCATTCACGTTTATTCTCCAGACATGACCACTCGTGGGGGCATCATTTAATCATTCAAAGCCACCTAGGGTATTTTTTTTCTACATCCATTTCCACTCTAATTTTATTTAATCTTTGACAAGGCATTGCTTCTTTTAGTCGCAACACCTTTTCATAGAAGGGCAAATGTAGACACTTACATTATGCCACATTTAGTGTCATAATTAACTTTACTTAAAATCAACACACTAACCTAGCCATCATCCCAATTTTAAATCTCCATTAAAATCATTTCCCTCCCTTTTTCAAATAAGTAATTTCATATTAATTATCCATGCACACATGATTCCACAAAACTAATTAAAAATCCAAAATTTCCAAGTCACCAAACATCTTTCACACTTCTCTCAACAGAGCATTGAGTCATCCAACTGCTTCCTTAACTTCCTCGACCAATTATCGAGTCATCATTAAACATTTTAACTAATTTGGTGATTCATATAACTACCTTAACTCATTCTCAAGGTATTTTCAATTACTAACTATCTTTCTTTTTTTCTCTTGCACACATGAGGAATTAGTCTCTTCCACTTTAATGAGGACTCAAATCCGACCATTCATAATTAACATTATACAATAAATATAAATTTATCCCAACCATCCATTTTCTCATCTGAAAGCCTATAAATGGAAGTGTTATCCTCTATTTTCAACATCCACCTTCAAACTATCAAATTGCTACAAAATTATCCTACGCATCCATTGACAATTCAAGATCATACGCCTATATGCTACTAAATTTCCCTTCACTTAGAGAATTGGGTTGAGCACCCATATATCAAGAATCAAGAGCAAACCCAATTCACTCAATGGAAAAGTGACGTACTTCATTTACATGACATTATTTTAAGTATTTATTTTGTTTTAAATAACTCAATCTGAGGTTTTAATTTAGATTTAGAATAGGAATATTACATTCATTTATTTTCCTAGTTTACATGGGTTCTAAAATTTAGCTATCACACTTTTATTTAGAGGTTAGATCTAATTCCACCCTTTTTTTGGTGATTTCCTTCTCGTGTTAAGATGGTTGTGATTCATTTGCATTAGTAGCCTCATGTGTCATAGAATTAAGATCATGTGTTTATTTGAACACGTCCATGTTTAACTTATCAAAAGAAGTATAAAATTTATGCATGTCTCTTTCTTTGAGTGGAGACAAAAGACCCTTACTGAAGATGGGTTGATTTTATAAATCCAATGTTTCATAAGTTAAAGAATGAAAATTAGTCTTAAATCACAAAAGTTAGTCTTTGACAAGCTCATCATGGCCCTGTTACAACCCTTGTAGATGTTTCATTGTGAATTTAGACACCATGTGTTTGTGATATTATGATAGGAACATGTATTATAATCTTTTGAAATTAGGTAAGGAACCACTAGGTAGACTATAAAACCAGTCAGAGGCATCTATTGAGAGGTTTATGTGAAAATATTTTAGTAGAATGTGTCCATCATCACCCCATTCTCCAAACAAAAGTGTATATCAAGTTAAATGAATATAAGGATCTCCATGACCATCAAATAATGGTAGTAGAGGCATAGTAAATTTATTTGGATATGGATATTCACATATAGCTCATGTAGGGGTTATCCTAAAATAACATTGTTTTTAATATTAACATGACATGATCTAGTTTGCAAAGTGAGATCAAGTATTTGTCTTTGAAGGTCATCAATAACATGCATCATGGGCACATTATGACTAGTAGGGATAGTAATGGTTTGTAAATACTCACACATGGGTTGTAATTGACTATCTACTTCAAACATTGGTGTGAAGGGATCGTGACATATATCATTGCATGGCTTAGGATTGCATTCAAAGATAAAATCGGTGCATACTATAGAATTTGTATAGAAGTGGCAAAATCACAATGCTTCTTATTGGATACTTTTGACCTATGAGAGAAATGAGATTCATCACAAGTAATGTTATAATGAGACTCACATTTTATGGATATATCAGGACTATCTTGAGAATCTTTGCATAGTATTACATTATTATAACTTTATGAATCTAAAATAACAATATCATTTTTTGTTTGTATGGAAGACATTACATCAAATTCATTTGCATCTTTCTATATTTCAAGAGAAGGGGAAGAAGTATCGTGAGATGTCACAACATTAATTATCACTTCCAAGGGGGGAGAAACATTATCACAATCTTGTATATCATTAGCCATGTTTAAAGGCACATCATCTACCTTTTTCTATAGAAAGAGAGAGAATAACACGTTTATATTATTTTCCATTTCTATGCAATGGATATGCTTTTATAATTTATATTGATTAATCCAGTGTACTGTAGTAGCAAACTTAAGAGGTAAACAAGGTGTGCTAATGATTGATTCTTCACATTTGGATCCCTGTGAGAGATTAAGAGATCCATAAATTTCCATCTATTTTTTTTTTTTTGTGTGTGTGTATTAATTTTAGTTTTTTAAAGTTATGCATGTATACATGATTTATAAAATACATATTTTATAAATATACATGTTTTTTATATTTAAAAAATAGATTTCACTATGAACCACTTTGCATGTTAACAAATATTCATCGTTAGTATGTTCTACTTATTCTGATTTATGAAAAAATGAATACAAGGGAGGAATAAATGAATTTGTTTTTTCAAAAATAATGGCTCTTTTTCCTTTTTTCTATATTCTTCACTATTTTACTAATCCTCTTGATTGCCATTAGTAGAATCATACTTATACTCACAATCATATCTATCACAATCATATTCTTCATTGATATAAGAAACCTCAATAGTTGTAAAAGTGTGAGTATCAGTCCATTCATTATCATGAGCATAAGGTATAACATTATTAGAGAGGAAGAAATCAAAAGGATGAACACCATTAATGGTTTCATATTTAGAATCCATTGTAAATTTGTTAACCCAAAATAAAGTAAATATGACAAACACCAAGCCTATTGTTAACAAACAACCAATCATACTAAGAAAGAAAGGATATCAATAGGTGTGACTAGGCAAGGTATGTTTAATTTTTAGACTCTCAAATATACTCATTTTAGTTATAAATAATGAACAAGTCCCAAAGGAGCATTAACTACAGAGTATTCCACCATACCATAGCCACACTATCTAGTGTCTGAGGCATGTTGAGAGTAAATTTTCAAGGCTAACTGTTTACTGGTGCACTACAAAAACAAATAGCCAAGAGGCTTTACATGGTTGAAAACAAAAAACCATATACTTTTTTGATGTGTTGTGAGGTATGTGAAAACTTAAATTCGTATATAGTGTTGTCTAATGGCTTGAATATTCAAGTAGTGCCCTTCACACCATGACTCATGAAAATTGATGACCTTTTTTCTTAGAATGATAAATCCTATGAGTTTTACAACTATCACCATAGTTCTAAAAAGCAAACAAAAACAAATATATATATCGAAAGCAAAAAAAAAAGAAGTAGATGGAAATGAAGTTTTCAATCTAAAACTCCTAGGTCAAAGAGAAATCCTAGATAGTGCTCAATCAAATCCAATAAAAGATGATCATATTTATCTCTAGTATTGGAAGTCACAAATTAGTTGAAACCATGAAATAAAAAATTGAAGAAACAATGCTCTAAAAATAAAAGTACGAATTCACCAATATGTTTTACTCTATTTTTTATTTAAAAAATCAATGTTGTTTAATATGTATAAAATTTGTTAGATGTATTTAGATTGTAAAATATTACATTTAAACATAAATATGAATGCAAAACATAATTGACTAAAATTGAAATTGATAAGTGACATATGTTAAAAATCGTAAGTTCAACCACATATATGATACTTAGATTTTTTGATCTTTGGTTGACTGTAACTGTTGTCTGACAGTGGAAATCATAATAAGACTAGACTGAAACATCTTACGATCAGGAATATGAATTAAGAGTGACTATGTCTAGACAAGTCCATGCTCTTTGGATAACATCACAAGCTGGTCATGTCTGTTGATTGTGTCCATTGACTACAAACTTGTTTGCATTGACTGCATCAAAAACTATAACTACTTTACCTTCTATGTTGTGTCTCCTGAGTGGGTTGATATATTTAGATTATGTAGATGCCATGCATAAATTGTTATTTTCTTTATCTTTGCCTTGTAAACCCTTTAGGTACTTGTAAGAGTTAAGAAACTATAAACAAAAGTGGGAGAGTGTAATAGACTGAGTTCACCCCAATCATGCCCTTTGATGATTGATTGTTGGCTATATATCCAAATACTCTGAGGATGGAATCAAGCCACACATAGCTCTCCCACTTAGAGTAATTGTGCAACTGTGCTCCTTGAATATATGTATACAACTATAATTTGGCTTTCATAATTGACAATGATAATTATTGACTTGCTTTGAGATGTTTTAGAATTGGATTGTGATTGATCATAGTGATTAATATTGAATTTAGAAAGAATAAGTCATATTTGCTCAATGTGTAGTATTGTATAAATGCTTAATAGATAGTGTCAAACTAGGAATCAAGTCTATTTGAAATGAGATTCTAAATTTTATATATAGTGAACTCTTTGAATAATTTCCCTTAGTTCACTTGTGAAACAGGCAAGATGACCCAAATGAGTATTTCAAAATTAGAAACTAGCCATTAATTGGTGTAGGGATGGGCCACTTTAGGTGGATAGGTCTGTGGTAATGGACCCGTCCAAAAATATTAGGGACAACTATCCTGAGATTGGTAGTAGTATGAGAGTAATATAAAAAAGGTTTGAGTATTGACTTGTTATGTGTAATAGTGATGATGAACAGAAGGTCAAGCCCGCATATTGATAAATGACTTAGAGGAATGAAAAATAAGAGTCATGTATTTAGGTGTAAGTCAAGTAGTTTAAGATGTGTTGAGAATTAACATTACCACTTTGGGTTCACAAATATGTTTTATTTTTATTTTTATTTTTATGAACCAATAAGCGTAATCTGTTTAATATATCAAAGTGCTAAATATGTACAACTAACTAATAATTTTGATTGTAATTTGTTAAATATAGTAACATGTTATTTTTGGAAAATACTAAGAAGAATGTAACTTAGCTTAGATACAAGTTTTCGATTAATTGCTACTGGTGTTTGACAAAAAAAAGTAGAATAAGGTAGGACTATGATAGCTTAGATCTAGAGGTAAGATCTGCAAATACTTTTGGACAGGTCTGTGCTTCGTAGATAATAATGTAGGTCAACTGTGTCCTTTCACTGTGGACTTGTATGCATTGACTGTGATAAAATTGTTCTTATTCCACCTTTTGTGCATGTGTTTGTTGAAATTGTTGAGATGCTATCACAACTAAAATACTGTGCAAAAATACTTGTAATGTAAAATCCTAATTTTATGCATAATATAATTTTATGTCAAATAAGAGGTGTTGGGTGAAAGGTATTAAATTGGATTGACCTTGATCAATTCTTGTTTGACTGACCAAGTGCTGCACTACATTGCCAATACTCCAAAAAAAGCTCAAACTCAAATGTAGTTTTCTCGCTAATGTGTATGTGTGAAATTATGAATGCAAGTCTAGATATTCTTTATCCTATTTTAAAATCGACACAAACATGAAAATATTATTCAACCTTTGTAATTATGAGTTTCAACTCCAACAAATTATATAGATAAAACATATAATTTTTGTATAGATTTTGATAATTTAGAGTGTCATCTTTAATGCCTTATAATAGTTTTGTATTTATGGAGGTTTTGATTTTGAATTAGGAGACATAATGGTGCACACAAGATGATCCAATGAGACCCAATGAACATAAATAATGACCCAAATAAAACATGATCCAAAAGAAATTCACAAGTTATACCTGGACAATTTTGCAGGCCCAGACATGTCCAGAAGTTGTAGACTTGTTCAAAAAACACACAAACATATATAGGGTGGGAAATGGAGACCCCCTTAACAATATTGACATGATGAGCAAAAGGTGGACCAATGACTACACAAAAAATATGAAATAAAGAGAGAAGATCCAAATAAATGCACTAATAGATACTTCAATCATCGTTAATATTTTATACATGCAAAGTTACATAAAATGGTATTAAATATATGCTTGTACCAAATTTGGGCGTCTACGGTACCTTTTCTCCTTGAACCATCTTACAACTATTTTATTAAATATTACTTGTACACTCACATCATTCATCTTACTTACATATATAAAGTTTATAGTCAAACACGGAATGTGCGTAACGCCATTGAGGGTTTTAACCCATCCATATTTAAACCTCAACTTGACTCTCCCTTGACCTATGATCTTATAGGTTTAGTTGACTCTCAAGAAGAAATCACATTCGTTGATCTTTTCACATTCACATAACCACTTCATGTGAGGGGTCATATGAAAATAAACACCCAAGTCAATCAACCATGCACCATCATATGCACACAAGCTCGAAGTAGTTAAGAATAAATCCCTTGAATATTCATTAGAGAGATTTTCTTCTACAAACTGGGAATCATAAGATGACTTATCCTTTTCAACTTTTTAAGATTTGTATCTTTCTTAAAATGCCTCTTTTTACCATAGTTCCGATATTTACTCTTATCTTTTACTATAGTATTAGATTTATATCTAGACTTTAATTATCCCGACTTTCTTTTAGTTCTTTCTTGGAAACAACCTCTTACAAACAAGACATACTTTGTTTGATAATCCTTGACAAATTTACGACTTATTTCTTATGATAACAAGGATCTCATTACGTCCTCGAATTTTAATGTCTATGCAATAATAGTTACTGCCACAATTAGATTATCTCAAGAGTCAGACATAAAACAGAGCAAAGTAATCCACTTTTATTCTTCATCCATTTTAATTTCAACATAAATTAACTAATTTATCATAGTATTGAAAGCATTAAGATGTTCAACTACAAAGTTATCATCATTCATTCTCAATGAATACAACTTCTTTTTGAGAAATAGTTTGTGCACTAGAGACTTTGTTTGACAGAAAGTCCCTAACTTCTCCCATAGATCTTTATAAGTTTACTCCATCGAGACATGTAGCAAAACTGAATATAATAGACACAATTTGACTGAACCTTTTGCCTTCTTATCGATATTTTTCCTTTTTTCTAACTTCATACCCATAGGGTGCACACTTGATACAATAACTCACTAATCTCTACCCACAAGAAGATCTTCCATCTCGAACTTAACAACTCAAAATGCTGACCCTTGATTTTTCAATATTCATCCTTGTGTTTCTTGTCATTCTCCTTTAATTAGAAAAATTCTCTCATGCAAGGCTCCCATTCAAACAATAATTTATCACAGGGTAAAAAATCTTGACTCTTCGCATAAACCTAAAACCTCATATCAAATAAAGAGAAAAATAAAATTGATAAACTAAACAAGAACAACAATATAATAGAATCCTTAAACTAACAAAATAAAAAAAATGACACACACAAAAAATCATATAATATTCATAATCTCACTTGAAAAAACTCTTTCTAGTAAAAAAACCCACGAAAATAACTATTTTATTGTATTTACAATTCCACAATATACTTCCAAATTTTATTTTTCTCTATCATATATAGAGATATAATAATAACCATCGAAACAGTATTACAATATATACATTAATAATGTAAATTAATGTACCGCTTCTATTGTCATTTCTGAATTTAAATGAGTGGCATCTCTTTTCTGCATTAAAATCAGTTCCATCACTTCCTTTGGTTTTCATATTTGTTAAATCTGTTGATGCGTGGGACTTAGTTTGCGGGGTATTTTGGTTCATTCACTCGTCTGCATTGTGGGCGGTTGCTGACTTTTTCTGACTGTAGCAGGGATTTTGTATGACGAGCATGGATGTTAACCCTCATTACGTGACACCCCACATATCTCATCGGCCTTCGATTCGAAGTCGTTTCTATTACGATTGAATCAATTTGAGGCTCAACCGATTTTCCTTTCGAATAACTTTTATTCCTCTTTATCTGTGGACACCAACATTGCCATCTGACGTTCAAAATTTCATACCCTAGGGTCTTCCCTACGCCCCCAATTTTGTACGAATTTCGACGGCTTTCATTTTCGCTTCACGTCTTTTGAATTCGTCGATCGGAAGGTAGGGATTCACGGCCTGGTTTGTTTTTTCTATTATGTAATTCATTTATTTGTCTTCCATACACATACTGTTTTTAGTTCTCACTTATCCAAACACGCCTAGCAATATCGAACAGATTGTAGTCCAATAGTGTATATGATGTTACTGTTTTTAAATGAAGTTCTGACGGCAATCTTTGCTTTGATTTTGGGATAGATTTAGCTGTTGGTAGAGTTCTCCGATTACTTGGATAAGCAGCCAGGAGACCAGGTGCCCAGACGCCTTTATTTTTTTCAAATTCACATGCTTCTCATGATTTTATACTATTTTCGCCGCAAAATGCAAGCTGGTTAATAATCTAAATTAATTTTTATTGGAAGTCTGTACTGGGTGCTAATTTTTTGGCTTTCACAATTTAAGTTACCTATTGGGTAACGTTTTTTCAATGCAGAATACTTGTTGGGTGATCATTCATGCTATTTCTGATCTTCTTTGTTGCATAATCGAGTGTTGCTCTCCCATAAGCATCAAATAAAGAACAGAAGGCATTAATGCGTTAAACACAACATATGGAAAATATAAACACACGCTTCATTCTGCATTGCCCCAAGAATTCATTAGTCTTGGCCTTATTATCCTGATTTTTAATAGCAGTGAGAAGAATCAGTCCCTGGGAATATATTGTTAGGAAGGGTATGCATTAGGGTTTAACATGGGCAGGAAAAAACTGTGCTAGAAGCTGCAATTGACACACACATTTTCTCCAATCGCCTTGTGAAACCAAAGTCAGCAGACACATATTCATTTTTACATCACTGAAAATAGAATTGTGGTGCTTGTTGCATTACTCTGCATGCTTATATCTATTCTAGGCCTCATTACAATAGTCAGTCCCCTGGCGTTACATCTGGAGGTCACATGAGCACCACATGGCTGCCACTCTAGCAAATACTGGATTGAAGGAAAATGTTATAAGAACACTTCCCTCTTTTGTCTACAGCAATTTGAGATCATAGTCAAATGTCATGGAAAATATGGTCTGTCATGTGTTTTTTAATCTTAATATATTTTGCTGAAGTGGAAAATATAAACATGCTGATCCTGCCACATCCTTTCAACCCTAGTTCTAAGATCAGACCGATCTGCTTTATTTGGCTTAGTCAACTTTATTTAAGCAGGGTTTCGTTAACTCTAAATCTAGTGGTATGTTTCTGTCAAGAAATGGCTAATTGCTGGCTGTATGGTGGTTGAGATGCTGATTTGTGAGCTATAGGATAGTAAGGCTTATAAATGTGTGACGTTTGGACAGACAGCAAGACTTACATGAAAACTGCCACCAAAATATAGGTATGTGGAAACCGCAGCAAAATCATTGCTATGTTTGTCTTCTTCTTGACTAAACTTAGTTAGTTATTTATTTTATTAAGTAGCCTCTTCCCTGTCTTCTTTTTATAGTTTTGTATGAAACAATTTTGAGTTGTAAAGTCTTGTAATTTTAGAAAACTTGGTGAAAACGATGCACCAAAAGTCACACATAAGTGCAAGCATAATAGTAGCTAGGAAGATCAAAGATGATCTTAAATGTATATTCTTCATTTAAAACACGAGAATCAGGTGTGAATTAATGTATAATAATAATAATAAAAATTTTAACGTCCACGAGACTAAAAATAGTCTATGGGACGGCAAGACAACTCAAGCAGATTTAAGTAGCACTGTTCGCTTCTTGTGTAGGCTGATGATGAGCCCCCCTAATTGCTCAATGTGCTATTCGTTGAATAGGTTATGCCAAGAACTGTCACATATAGTATCCGCAAATTTATCTCTGCTATCTTTGTAGGCCTCACATTCTAGAATAAAGTGCTGTTCAGTTTCCACTTTCCCAGAATTGCAAAATCTGCAAATTCTCTCTTCCCAAGCCTCCTTTGGCCTCTTCCAACGCCCGGTCTCACAACGAAGTTGGTGAGAGTTGGTTCTCAGCTGAGCAATAAGAATTTTAGCCCTCCAAGAAATGTTGGCTCCTATGTACGCTTTTTGGAGTTGATCACAAGTGGGGTTGAACTCATTTATATAATATAGTTTCTTCCTCCCGATCTCGCTTCCCCAATTTCTCTTGTAAAATTTCTCCATAACAAAGACTTTTTGGAATGAGCAGCATTGCCTTTGACACTTACCAAATTGAAACGATGTAGTTACAACTATATGCTGCTTTTTCTTCTTAAGAAAAAAAAATGTCTGGTCACAGGAACATAATTTTATCATTGTCTATAGGCTTGTATGAACAGTATGTTGTGAATCAGATTTGAGTTGTTTAAGCCATTTTCAGATTCTCGTAGAACAAGTAGAGACTGTTTGTTTGATAATCAGCTTCATCTCATCTTACGAGCTGAATTAATAGATCTAAGACAGTTTTAATTTTTCTTATAGTCCAGAAATAATTTCTAATGAACTCTTATTTGACAAGTTTTGGTAATTGGTGGATATATACAAAGCATTTGACCACATTTTCCCAACTTGTGCCAATCTTGGACATTTAAAATAGAATATGGAAATTGATTAAAAGACATTTTGAAGCATATTCTAGTTGGATGTTGTCAGAAACACCCCTATTTTTTGATATTTCAATAAATTTGCTTTATAAATACTTGCAAATGACATTGTTTTCTTTAAAAAATAAAAAGAACATAAGAACATATATCCAAGTTATCATTATTATCTTCTATAAGAAAATATTTCTGATTATCAATCATTGTTGGGGCTCTGCGATTACCTTCCTGATGGCTGGTTTGCTTCTCTTTTTTATTGTTTTTGCGCCCAAGCTTCTCTATCTGCAGCTTTTGCTCGTCAAGCTCCTCCTTGGTTTGCCTAATGGGTCTGTACTGCTAATTAACGTGCTGTTATCTCCCGTTTTTGGATGTGCAATCTTTAAATAGATCACAAATAAGAAAACATAATATCAAGCATTTGCGAGGTTGTGGTAAATTACTTATTAAGTTTTGATTATTGATGCAACTAGGTAAGTGCAGACGAAGCTTGGTTTAGAATTTCTTGTCAAGTTTTTCCCATAGTTGCCAGGAGATGGGCATGTGTACAAGTACGGGGAGACGGGAACGGGTACGGGTATGGGTATGCCATTTAAAAAAAATAGGAGACGAGGGTATGGGGAGACGGCAATATATAATTATATATGTTTATTATTTATTTATATATATAATTATAAATAAATAATATAATATATAGTATATACTATGAAATTAAGATTAAAATAGTTATATATATATATATATATATATATATATATTTTAAATTATAAACTTATAAAGTTATAACTTATAAGTTAATAGTCACAAGTTATAACAATGAAATATGTGTATATATATATATATATAAATAAATAAATAATTATATAATTAAAATTATTTTAAGAATTAAAAATAAATTAATATATAGTTATAACTTATAACTAATAGTAAAAAAATATTAAAACTATTAAATTAAATAAATATAAATATATATTATATAGTTATAATAATATTCTAATAAAATTATAGTTATAACATTTAAAAAAAAAAACATAACCAAAAAAAAAAGAATAACGGCACTGCCATTCGTGGCAATGCTTGGTGTTTCTCGCTCGTTTTTGTGCTTTTACATTCAGATAGGGAAGAAACTAAAGATAATGGTCAGGGGTTAGATGATACCCGGATTAAGTTGCGCACCGTATCCAGACGATTGAAGGAGCTCCTCTTTGGCTGTGGAGGACGACACCTATAGATAAGAAAGACTTAAACAAATAAAATGTTAGATAGATAAATGGTGAACTGCCAAGCAAAGCTCGGTCCCAGAAGTGCAAAGACTTCTTTGAGGGATGACAGTCCACTTATTTGACAAAAGAGTGTTGCTAGAAAGAGAAATAATGAAAGGCTAAAGAAGAGAAATAGATAACGCGTACTTGATTCCTGCAATCTGCCTCTCACAGTCGCCGACGCCGGTTAGTCTGCCGTCGTCGGTTGGTCAATGTTGCCGACGTAGGTTAGGCTGCCGTTGTTGGTATGGTCAATGGGCCTTGATGCCGATGTCACTAGAGGCAATGGGCCTTGGACGGGTTTCAGGGTATGTCTGTGGTCAACAGAATGGTCTGGGAGATTCAAAAGGGTTGTGCAGGGTTGCAGAGAGGTCAATAGAGTCTTAAGGTGGACAAAGGTAGATGTTATGTGTGAGATGAGGGTCAGGATAAGAAGGCTTTTAAGCCTCTCCGGGAAGAAAGCTGAGTTTGGTCTCAACAGTACTTAGAAAATAGCAAATTGACTGATTACCAATCCATTCTAAAGATACTGAAATGAAAGGCAGAAGAATACTTAGCTCTTGCTTGATGAAGAACTAGAGGTGTTTGAACGCTTGTACCTATTGTGGCTTGATGCTGAAGACCTCGTGCAATATCCAATCCAATCTGGAGTGAGTTCTGCAGAGTTTCTATAGCCTGAAGAGTGATGATAGAATGCTGATACCTCGTCCCAAAGCCTGCCTTTGATATGCAAAGAGTCGAGGAGCAAGAGAATTCAAATTTCGGGAGTAAGAGAATTTGCCTTCGGGCGTGCAGTCGAGGTTAGAATTTAGTTTTAAGCAACCGACGTCGGCGATACTGGCGGCGTCGGCCGACGGTTGATCGACGTCGACAGCTAGAGAATGGGTAAAAAGGCTATTTTTAGCCTTTTGCCTGTTCTTCCATCTGCCAAGTTCCGTTGTCGTTGTTGAACGGTCCAAAGATGGATTTAATGGGCGCGAGAGTTAGTGGGAGAGTTGAAATAGGTTTTAGGTAATTATGATTAGTCATAGGGTGATAAATGGTCTAAGGGCGAGGTATCCAAGGTGAGGTGTCTAGGGTGATGTCATTAATTTAAAATAAGTAATTTATTTTAAATTAATAAAGTGTGCAAGGGACCAAGGGGAGTCGACACAATTTTGATGTCTACATTTGCCCCTTTTTGTCTTGTTGGTTGTTTTGACGAACTGCAAGACAAAAATAGGAGTAAGTTGCCCCAGGTATGGGATAAGGTGTAGGTTGCCCTAAGTATGGGATGAAGTATTCCCCCTCAAAGCGGGAGTCGAGGGAAGGTAACCTGATATCGGGTGCCGATTTGATAAGCGGTGGATGGGTACAGTGAAGTTGGAGTGTGAACGCTGCAATAGTTGGGATTGCGCGTATACCACTTCACGTGATAGATAGGTCAAATTGTCGCAGTCAAAGGTCGAGGAGTGCTAAAATCGAAATAATCGGTCCCCAGCATTTAGTCGTAGCTGATTGGGTTAAACGATCAAAGCTGTAGCTCCAATGGTCGTCGTGTTCCAAGTATCTCGGACTCAGGAAGTGCTCCTGAAAAACACAAAAATGTCACAAATATTGAGGATCAACTGGAGCGCGATCCGACAATACGTGTGAGGGTCACAATATGGGTTGCGTACAATTTGCTAACTATTTGTGAGGTAGCATATATGCAATCAAAACAACCAAGGCAAAGTTGTCTCGGAAGTGGTCGTGGTCTGAGGAGATAGTCGCGATTTCCAAGGTCATTGGTCAAGTCGGGTTGAGTCATGGTATGATCTCAAGTGGCGTGTGTTGTGGTCAGGGAGATGTATGTGATCTCCAATGTGCCCTATGAGAAGTTTAGGTAACTCATTCAGTGTCAGGGTTGATTGTTTGGTCATGATTTTGGGTTGGTATAGATAGTTGGTCCATTAGATGGACGGACGAACGAATGGCCGAGCTAACCTCAGAAGACCCCATGTCAACTGAGTGCTGCCTACATAGCCCCTGTTTGAAGGGCCTCAGGCCAATGTAGTTCTCCCCAAAAGGAAGGAGTCGAGGTTATGGACTGAGTTTTGACTAGGTTAAGTCATGATTAAAGGTGAAATAGTTTGTCCATCAGGTAGGCGAACAAACGAATGGCCGACATCATTAGGGAGACGAATGGGCAAATGACTGAGCTAACCCCAGAAGACTCCGTGTCAACTGAGTGTTGCCTACATAGCCTCTGTTTGAAGGGTCTCAGGCCAATGTAGTTCTCCTATAAGGGAGGAAGGGTCAAAGATGTTGATAGGTTGTTTTGGTCAGGTTAGTGTCTGTTAGCATGTCCCATATGTGTGATGGGACATGCTTGAAATGATGAGGATGATGATGATGTTACAGCATTTTTCATATTATGTAATGGTGTATTATGTAACATAGGTTATGTGGTTTTTTCATCCCTAGCAATTTTCAATATTAGTGATGGTGTATGCTAAAAATGAAATGAGTATATTTATGCTTCAGGAAGTTTCATATTGGTGATGGTGTATGCTTGACATAAATTGAGTTTGGTCGATAGTTTCCATGTGTATTGTTTTCCATAGAAACTAGTGTGAATGGGCTATGATGATTTATGATGTCATGATGTCATGTTATTGGTTTGTTTTGGTTTGGTTTGGTTATAAGATGATTTGGTTGTATGTGACCAAGGTGTAAGTGAAAGGCGCGTTGCTCTTTCATTGACAAAGACTATAATGATGGCATAGATAAGGTTTTTGCAAACAAAAAGCCCCGTTCATGCATTACATCGTTGACCATTGGTTGATGTTAGAGAAGTATTCGAATTACTTGACATTAAGTGAGCTCAAAATCCCTTGGGTATGTTGGGGTAATAGGTTTGATTATGTGATGTGAGGATAGCGTAACCCTTTTTAGCAAGGATAACTTTACCTCTTTTATAGGTGACCTTGAGAACGACTATAGACAAGTCCATGACTTAATAGTTTGTCAGTCATTTTTTTTTGGGTAGACTGATCAATGTGGGAAGTCTACGTGGGGATGTTGTTTTGTTCTGTGGTCATATGTGAAGCTGATCGATGCGGGAAGCTTTTGAGAGAGTGTTGTTTATAGCAAGATTTGGGCATAGCCATCTTTCGAGGGATTGGTCTATATTTTGCTTTGTATGGTTGAATGTCTTTGAATAGCTGTCCTTCAAGGGAGCAGTCTATCAATTATAGCAATTATGCAGTTGTCCTTCGAGGGAGCAGTCTACATTTATAGTTTTATGACCTTTTGTTAGGCATCCCAGGTTTTTGTTTTGTAGACTGAAGTTTTAGTCATGGACTAGCTTATAGAGATTTAAGGGTTTCCCTTTTTAGTAGGACAAAGCATTAATGCAAAAAGGATTAACTAATGTTTGTAGGAAAAGAAGGGAATAGGAATGAGGATGACAGGGGTTGCTCAAGAGACGAGCTCAAGTTAAATATCAAGTGAATGAGTACTTGATTAACAGTAGAATGGTCGTAAATGTAAGGCATTAAGGGGCTCAAGTTCTGGCCGGCCTTCAAGAGAAGACAGACGATAAGTCCCTGATCCATACTTGTGTGTTATGATATAAGGTCCGAGCCAATTAAGAGCAAACTTACTTCGTTTACTTCTTTCCATATTGGTCACGTGTTGGTTGATGTTTAGATGTTAAGATGATTAAGATGTTGGTTGACGTTTGGTTGAGGTCGTGATAGTTAGTATAAAGTCGAATTCCCCCAGTTGCTTCTGTGACAAGGAGAATGCTTGAGAAATAGTTGGATAAGATGGAGAGAAGACATTGAAGTTTCTCTTTGACAAGGGGTGCGACGCGAGGATGCATCCTGCGAAGCTTTTTCCTGACAGGTTTAGTTTTGAGATGGCGAGTTCCTGATCTTCCATGTTGCAGTCTGGAATCTCAGAATTATTGAAAGTGAGGGAGGCAATGGTGGATAATGATTAGACCAAAACAGCCAGTGGTTGGGGGTCTTCAAGTTGGACCTCCACTGCTTGTAAGGCCTTGATCAAGGTTAGACGATGTTGTGGAGAGTTTTGTATGAGGTCGTACAAAGATGTCTTCACACGGGTTTGGTGAAGTTGTTTCACCATGGGATTACGAATTGGCTTCGAAGATGTATGGGATGTGCCCAAGATAGAAATTTTGGGTTTTGTTGGTTGAGAGGACTTGACAAATGGATATGTCCAAGGGAGAGAAACCTTCTCTTTTCCTTTATCCTTCATGGTTTGTGACCTGGCGGCCACATTGATAGTGTTGATTTCGAACAAAGGGGGCGAAGGTGGTAGAGGGACCATAGTCTGATGATGGGACCCTGATTTAGGTGAGGATGTTTGAGAGGTATGGGATGGTGTCGATGATTTGTTGAAAGGGTGGTCAAGAGGATCCTTAGTGAAAAGGGTGTCTTTTTTCAAGTGTTGACGAATGACAGCCTTAAGAGCACAACAACGCTCAGTGTCATGTCCAAGTGTGCGATGATATGCACAAAATTTAGTGTCGTCGAACCAAGATGGTTTTGATCCGAGAGTTGATGAGTGTGAAGGTAAAAAGGTTTGGGAGACATGGGATGGTGTCAATAGTTTGTCAAAGGGGTCCTTAATGTGAAGGGTGTCCTTTTTCAAGTGTTGGCGAATGATAACTTTAAGAGCGCAACAACGCTCAGTGTCATGCCCAAGTGTGTGATGATACGCACAGATTTGAGTGTCATCGAACCAAGATGGTTTTGGTCTGAGAGGTTGGTATGGTTTAATTGGTGGGAGAGTGATGCTCAAAGACTGCAACAATCGACATAACATCGAAGCATAAGACCCCCTTAATGGGCCTGCATTCTTTGTTGCAGTAGGTGTTGGCAACTTCTGTTTAGGAGTTGTAAGAGAAGTTGGTCGTACCACCTTTTTGTTTGGTGGTGTGACCACACGTGTAGATGACACTTTTGTGGTGAGAGGTGTTGGATGTTTTGGAGGAAATATGTGTTTGATGGGTAAAGGTAGTAATGGACGTGATTTGTTTTTGATTGGTGTTGGAGTTGGGAGCACTCCTATTAAAGTAGATGGGTGTGGGCCCAAAATAGAGGGCAATGGTGATGGTGGGGAGTTCTCCAGCGTGGTTTAGTAGCCTTCTTTAGTTTGGTTTGAGGACCACTATTATGCAGGGCGAGGTTTAAGTCTACCTTCACTTGTAGATGAGTGAGGTTTGATATGGGGCGAACACCGAGAGATTTAATCTCTTTCGGCATGGTGGACGCTTGTGAGGGTTTAGATTCAGATGTGGACGAAAACGTGTGAGACGTAGTGATTTTGGGCAAAAGGCGGGAGAAAGCTGTCACCGGATCTTCTTCAGCCGAAGTGGGTGAAGTGATAAGTTCTTCTCTCGGCGGAGAAGGGTTTGGAAAATATGGCTCTTCGAGAGGATAGAGCGCAGGTATGGTCATGGCTTCCTCGTGTGGTCGAGGAGCGGGAAAAGTATGATCCTCCATTGGTAATAAGAATGATGAGGGCGAGGCTACTAGCGTTGGTGCCATGAAAGCATCCTCCAATATGGGAGAGGTCAAAGTAGACTCTCCCATGTGTAGAAGGGGGCTGGATGGAGGATTATCCTCTAGCTGTGGAGGACAAATAGGAGAAGAAGGCTCTTCTACTTGTGGTGGACTAATAGGAGAAGGCTCTTCTACCTGTGGTTGACTAATAGGAGAAGAAGGCTCTTCTACCTGTGGTGGACAAATAGGTTGATTAACCTCTTCAGACTGTGGGAGAGGTTGGTTAGAAACCATGTCGACCGTGCGTATATTACGCTCTTGGAGGTCATCGGCCATGGTCTGAACGTTATTTTGACTAGGGGGATGGTTGCCTAAAGATGTCGATGTTTTGGTTAGCTGGCGCATTCGGGTTATCCAAAACAAGATCCCCCTTGTATAGCATGTCTTGGACAATGTTTTTGAAGGTTTTGTAGTTGTTTATGTCGTGATCGTTGACACGATGATAATTACAAAAGTCATTTTCTCTATACCATGTAGGGATGGCTTTTGAGGGGTCAAATTGAGGTGGTCGGATTTGAGAGAGATTGAGGACCCCTGCTTGACTAGTTTATTCAAGACGGAAGCGTATGATTCTCCTATTAGAGTATATTGACGCTGTACATGCCGTTGTTGGAATTGTCTTGTGATGTAGTCTGATGTGGAAGGCTGAGATTGGTTGGTTGTTGAAGATGATGGTCTAAGGACCACAATGTTTGCCACTTCTTTGGACTTGGAGTGGGAAGAAGGTTTGGAAGACGAAGGGTCATTAGATTTTGCGTTACTACGCAATTTGACCTTATCTTCTTCGACAGCACGGAGTTCAAGCTTTCTGGCCATGGTGAAAGCTTCGTCAAATGTGCGAAATGTTTGGACCCGTGAAGTGGATGAGATGTGCTTGGCACATGCTCGTGAAAAGAGCTCGATGAGCTCAGGTTGAGGTAATAAAAAGAGAGTTGGTTGATCAAACCTCTCCAACGGGCGACGAAGTCAGCTATTGACTCATCGTCGAATTGTTTAATAGAATATAGGTTTGTGATAGAGACCTTTTTAGTGATGTTGATTGAAAAGTGGTCGAGGAATAGTTGGGCTAGTTGAGTGAATGTAAAAAGAGAATGACTGGTAATAGAACTATACCAATCAAGGGCGGCGCCAGAAAGTGACATGGGAAACGTGCAAAGTAATAATGCATCGTCGTGTGCTATAAGGTAGCAAGCGTGTCTAAACGCTCGTAGATGTTGCTGTGGGTCCTCTTTACTCTGAAAGCGAGTAAACTTGGGAAGTTCCCACTGATTAGGATATGGTCGGATTGGGACTGAAGGATGAATAGGTTCATTACAGATTTGTTCATGTGAGAGAACATTTTTTGAACCCGAAACGGATGTCTCAAGATTAGACACCTTATCCATCAACATCTTGATTAGATCGGTTGATGGATTTGCAGGTGGGGCGCCCCCTAGTTTGTAAGGCATTTGGAAGGTGTTAGGTGGAGCATATGACATAGTTGGTTGCGCTTGTATAAGCGCAACATAATGGTAACCAGTCATAGGGGCTGATGTTGAAGTCAAGGGTGGTTGTGTCATGAAGCTAGAGGACACAACTTGACTTGATGTCGCCAAAGGTGGTTGGATGGTGGCAACACTAGCCGAAGGATAAGTAGTCACTCTTGTATTTATGGGTGCAAGAGTAGGTGGGATGGAGACAATTAAGTTCTGGAATGGTGTAGGACTTTGCTGAATGGTTTGTGGTTGAGGGGGTACAAAAACCCCAATGGAGGTAGGTCTAGAAACAGAAGGAGAGGCCACACTTTGAATATTGGTCATGGTCGGGTTGTTAGTTGAGGCAATGGCCTAGGTGACCATGGGTTGGGTTACGGAGGCTGTTGATATGATTGTCATTTCAACTAAGGAAGTTGACATCCCATAAACTGGGTTGCCTGAAAGATCTCGCGTTTGACTTCTCGCGAGATAGTGCTGAAGAGCCTTGACATTGAGGTCAAGGAACCTTTCAAAGTCTTGGTCCCCTTCGGGAACAATAGAGGGTTGAGTTGGGGTTGGTTGGATAGGAGTACGTTCAGTTTCTGAATTATACTCCATTTGGGGACTTGATATAAAAGGAGAAGGCGGGAGTGGTTGTTGCCTTGCGTGGTCAACAAGAGTTTTGGTTTGACTACGTGTCAAAACCATTCAAAACAAAATAGATTCAGGTTCTAAAAACTGTATGTTTCAGCCTCAGAAAACCAGACTTTGTTTTTAACAGCAAAAAGGTTAGGTTTTTAGCTTGCTGTTTGAGATTTTTTTTTTTTTACAGTGACCGACATCGGTAGAAAAACCGATGTCGGTGAAGTAAGTTGCCGATGTCGGTCAGATAACCGATGTCGGTGAAGATCAGTTGCCGACATCAGTGGAAAAATCGATGTCGGTTATTGTGTATTTTTAGAAACTCAGAAAACTGAAAGTTTTTGGAAGAAAGAAGAAAGTTCTGAGTTGTTTTTGGAGCTCAGAATAATGCGTCCTTACCAGCTCAAAAAACCAGATGAAAATAGAAAAATAGATGATGGCAAGCAATCTCTAAACGTTAAATTTCTAAGAATAAATTTTAGAGTCGTGTTGGCTTATGCCTTAGAAGAGTGTGTTTGGGAAGTTGGGTTTTTAGAACGGGTCTCGTGTTATGTTTTGGTGCTCAAAATCTGTATTAGGTTCCGTACGTGGCCTGGTGCTAGGAGCTTGCTCCCCTCACTTCACGAGTCCAGAGCCATGCTGGGTCGCTTAGCCAATATATACTTCCCTTAGAGTTTATACTCTGCCAGAGAACAGAGTGGGTCCTCCTCTTGATTGTGAAGTCCAAGTGGGATCGCCAGGAAGAGTAAGGTATTCGCTAGGTGATGAAATCCTAGACGGGCCTTGTCTCAAGTATGTTTAGGTGTTTGATTGTGAATGTGGTCTGGATGTGTAACATATGTGCACTACGATTTATTCATAATGCATTTTAATTACTAGGTGTGAGGGCTAAATATGCATTCAAGAAGGAATGAAATGCAATAGATTTTTAACTCAAAATTGAAATGTTTTGTTTGAATGCAAACAATTGAGAAGAGGTTAAGAGTATGAATTTCACTATTCTAAGATGCAGGGAAAGATTGACAAGAAGAAAAAGAAAGAAGTTCTTTTTAACTTGTGCTTATGATTTCTTTCCGAGATAAAGAGATAGAAGAAGGATGCAAGAAGAGAAAATTTTCTAATGCACCTATATGAAAGTTTGCCTTTTAGAAGAAATGAACCCAAGGAAAACTCCAAGGTCCCATGCCAGGATGTTTCTCGCTCGTTTTTGTGCTTTTACATTCAGATAGGGAAGAAACTAAAAATAATGGTCAGGGGTTAGATGATACCCGGATTAAGTTGCGCACCGTATCCAGACGATTGAAGGAGCTCCTCTTTGGCTGTGGAGGACGATACCTGTAGATAAGAAAGACTTAAACAAAGAAAATGTTAGATAGATATATGGTGGACTGCCAAGCAAAGCTCGGTCCTAGAAGTGCAAAGACTTCCTTGAGGGATGACAGTCCACTTATTTGACAAAAGAGTGTTGCTAGAAAGAGAAATAATGAAAGGCTAAAGAAGAGAAATAGATAACGTGTACCTAATTCCTGCAATCTGCCTCTCACAGTCGTCGATGCCGGTTAGTCTGCCGTCGTCGGTTGGTCAATGTTGCTGACGTTGGTTAGGCTGCCGACGTCGGTATGGGCAATGGGCCTTGATGCCGATGTCGGTAGGGGCAATGGGCCTTGGACGGGTTTCAGGGTATGTCTGTGGTCAACAGAATGGTCTGGGAGATTCAAAAGGGTTGTGCAGGGTTGCAGAGAGGTCAATAGAGTCTTAAGGTGGACAAAGGTAGATGTTATGTGTGAGATGAGGGTCAGGATAAGAAGGCTTTTCAACCTCTCCAGGAAGAAAGCCGAGTTTGATCTCAACAGTACTTAGAAAATAGCAAATTGACTGATTACCAATCCATTCTAAAGAGACTGAAATGAAAGGCAGAAGAATACTTAGCTCTTGCTTGATGAAGAACTAGAGGTGTTTGAACGCTTGTACCTATTGTGGCTTGATGCTGAAGACCTCGTGCAATATCCAATCCAATCTGGAGTGAGTTCTGCAGAGTTTCTATAGCCTGAAGAGTGATGATAGAATACTGATACCTCGTCCCAAAGCCTGCCTTTGATATGCAAAGAGTTGAAGAGCAAGAGAATCCGGATTCTGGGAGTAAGAGAATTTGCCTTCGGGCGTGCAGTCGAGGTTAGAATTTAGTTTTAAGCAACCGACGTCAGCAGCTAGAGAATGGGTAAAAAGGCTATTTTTAGCCTTTTGCCCGTTCTTCCATCTGCCAAGTTCCGTTGTTGAACGGTCCAAAGATGGATTTAATGGGCGCGAGAGTTAGTGGGAGAGTTGAAATAGGTCTTAGGTAATTATGATTAGTCATAGGGTGATAAATGGTCTAAGGGCGAGGTATCCAAGGTGAGGTGTCTAGGGTGATGTCATTAATTTAAAATAAGTAATTTATTTAAAATTAATAAAGTGTGCAAGGGACCAAGGGGAGTCGACACAATTTTGGTGTCTACACTTGGCACGGCCGTGAATGCACTGCCCTGCCCTGCACTGTCACGAATGCACTGTCCTGCCTCGTACTTCAAAAAAGCCTTGTCGTTCGAAGTTGTGCAGGGCACCGCCGCTCGCAGTCGTGCTAGGCCCTGCCAAGCAAAAAAGAACTAGATTTTCAATCAAAATAAAATGATAAAAATTCGAACCAGTGCATGCAAACAACGACCTTCCTTGCGAGTGAAGATGGTATTTTGTATGCATTAAGGGTTTATATGTTTTGGGTACACGAAGTTTAGATGCGGGTACGGGCGGGAGATGCGGGAATGGACAGGTAGATGTCTTCATGCATGGGAGACGTCTCCGTACCCGTCTTCTCTACCCGAGATGCGTCCCGGTACTCAAGACGTGTCCCAGGGGGTGGGAGACGTGGCTCCCTACAACAATGGTTTTTCCTCTTCTTATTCCCTCTGAAAGAAGTAAGTGCTTGTATCATCTCATGGTTGGGTTGCACGTCGGCATCCACATATTGGGCCAGATTTCAGCTCCACTAATGATACTAGTGTTTAATAATGAAGTTCTGAGTGTGTTAAAATTTTAAAAATGGCACCAAAGTTCTTCCCTTGAGCTTACTTCTGATTGTCAAGGTCTTATATTGTGTTATTCGTTAAGGCAAACATTTGAAATCTCTTGCTAACCATGGTCTTCAAGATTAGTAGTTTCCTCTTCTTTTGTTGTTTGGTCTTGCTCATTCTGATCCATTTCAACCATTTGTCCTCCAAAATCGGAAGGATCTTCCAAAGAATCTTTTACTAGTTTTGCAGGCACAAGTACAGACTGGACATTGACAGCTTAAAAGAATCCATTCATTGCTTTTCGAAATTAATAAGAACAGTTGCTGCAGTTAATAACGAGCAGGAAAACACAGATTACAATTATTTCTGATTGAATTTAGGTTCACATCACCAACCACAATAACACAGATTAAATTTATTTCTGATTCGTGTTAGGTTCACATCAACAACTTCCTCTCTACAAAGGTTGTTGTCTTTGCATTTACACCTGCAAAATCACAATATGCTCATTTCTTGGGAGGGACTAAAGCCGCATCATGGCACTTGTTGTTTTTGTTTTAATATGGCACAAATAAGAAAATAAATCATAAAGCAATAACGTGGAAGTGTGAGCCAGGGAGCTTAGGGTTTCTATATAGGGTTTATCATTTTTTAGTTGAAATCAGCACATCCTTTACAGTTAATATTGCCCACCTTTGTTTCAAATCTTCAAAGGGTTTGTCCCTAGGGCTAACATTTCTGAATCCAACACAAAAATTTCCAGGTTCTAATTCTCTATTATAAATCAGTTAAATTTGGCTTTAAATCCCCATAAACTTCGCTTACATTTAAATTTTGAAAATATTGTTTAAAATTAAATTTGGCTGTAAATATTTTTAAAACTTTTTGCTTACATTCAAATTTTCCAGTATTGTTTCAAATTCCCCTTCAAACCAAATGGAAGGAGGCGGTTCGAGATGGAAGGGCAAAGATGCAAGGGAAATTGCTGGTGCAGATCGAATGTCGAATATAATAAAGCAGCTTCAATCCTCTTTTCAACAATCTCAGACTTGTGGGCTTTTAGCTGGATCAGCTGTGCTTGTAGAAGCAAATTCCGAGCAAACGAAGCTGCTAAACAAGGCTTGCTTTGGACACCCCATAATTACTGCTGATTTTGCATCTTCATCTTCATCTTCGTCTTCGTTCAAAGGTCAGTTTACAGAATTTAGAAACAATTTTTTTAAAAGTAAATACACGGGGCAGTCACTTGGTGAAAAATGTTCAAAAGCCATGCAATTGTAGCATTGTAAATATTTTTTTCGTATTACCATTTACAGAATTTATAAACAATCTTTTTTATAAAGTAAGTGCACGGGGCGATCACATCGTAAAAAATGTTCAAAAGCTGTGCAATTTTCTCATTCAAATTTTTTTTCATATGTTTGAAATTTATTAAGATATCCTCTTATTATTTTCAACTTATTTACACTACTACCTCTATTTTAACTCATATATCAGGGAAAAGATTGGCAACAAAAATTACTAAATTCACTGTCAGCTGGAAAAAATGTTCAAAATACATGCAATTGTGAATTCTAAATGTTTTCCATATTTGTGGAATCTATTAAGACATACTCTTATACTTTGGACCCCTTTCTACATTATTACTGTTTGTTTTTATTGGTATACTGGTGAAAAGGTGCAAACAAGAGACACTGGGAATTTAGAGATGCTTTTCTTTCTAGGTAAGTGCACGGGGAAGTCACTAGGTAAACAACTTTTAAAATGCGTGAAATTGTGGCATTCTAAATATTTAACATATTTTTCAAATTTTTGAATCATCCTCTTATTCTTGGGACACTTTTTTACGCTATTATCTCTATTTTTACCATTACACCAGTACAAAAATTGTAAATAAAAATTACCCCTATGATGGCAAGTAGTTTGTACCACCTTACCAGGGTGATTCCTCATGGAAACATGAGGGTTAGGTAGAGGTTCAGTACGGGTTTTCCACCTGTTTAATAAGTAAATAAAATAATAAAAATAATTTTGGTTTGTTACTTTGAGGTGGAATGACTCTACATAGACTGATTCAGCAGTGTACTACAAAGTCCTGTGAGCCATCTACCAACAATGTCAAAACAATAGGCTGTCTGCATAAGTGTAAGTTTCATGTTTACAAAACATAGCCATGCATGCTATACTCCTATGCTGCTACAGGGTTTGTGAGGAACAGATTTTGGAGACTACCAGGTTTTAAATTGATTTTGTTATTTGTTTTAATATCAACTAAATTTAGTAGCTAATGTTGCACAAATTGCATTTTTTTTTTTTCCATTTGGTTTCGCCCCTATCTTCCTAAGTGTACAAAGGTGGCTTACTTATGGCACACATAATCTTAATCTTTTCTTTTATTAGTGCCAATTGTTTCCTTAGGGCGATCTAATTATAACGAAGGGGTGTGACCCTACCTAATTATGTCTACAAATAAGGAAGAGCAAGGCTCTCTCAAATCATCATAAGATGTATTATGGAGTTCATTCCATTATTATTATGTCTTCCGGAGGTTGCTCCCTATAATCGGCCTTATATTTGAGTGTTTCTTACTTTTATCTTAAATAAATATCTTAATAAGTGGTATCAGAGCACCAATTTGGGCACTTTTTTTCCCACCATATCTCACCAACGATAGAGATTTTATTAGTGATTTTTTCAAGGAATTGCTAAAGGAATCCTAAGTTTCAATTTTAGCTTTTTGGTGTTTTTAACAAAGTTGCTCCCTAGGTTGCAATTTTAGGAAATTTTCAGACTTTTTTACATTTTAGGAAAACTTGTGAAAATCTAGGCAGGGTCTATTATTTACAGTTTCAGATTTGAGGCCAACTACATTCTGCAATCTGATCGTCAAAGTTTGGTCAAAAGAGGAACATCAAAATCATATATAGGTGTCGTTTTAGATTTTTATGGTTACCACTCACATCGGGTACTTTCCTCCCCTACCTAATAACAAATCTAGAGCTCAGAAAACAACCACATTAGAAGCCATGTCTTCCTCCCAGCCCTTGGATTAGAGGACTTTTGTACAACACTGAGTCCAATGACTCTCTTTATTACCTACCACCTAAAGTTGAGGGATACATTCCACTATAATTTGAAAAACTGGTTACTTTTATCACGAATAATTTGTTGCTCCGTTTGCAGTAGCATTAAACGAGGGTGTGGACATGTTTAAACAAAACTATTATCTGAATTGAAGCCCCAAAATAACGAGCCTCAGGGATTTGGGCTAGTGCCAACCATTCATTCACAGCCAAACCGCCTTGGAGGGCACAACCCAAACAAACCAAACCAAGGGATAGGGCAACCTTTCCAAGGTCCAAAATTGAACCTATCCAAAATAGACATCTGCAAGTTTGATGATACGGATGTAACTTCATGGATAAGTCTCATAGAACAATCTATTAAGCTTCACAACATACTAGAGAATGCAATGGTTAACATACCATCACTAAATTTGGAATCTGAACCTTGTCAGTGGTACTAGTGGATGATGAGTGACAAGCAAGGGCATGTGCTTAGTTGGAAAGAATTTGCTAATGACTAAGCAACTCACTATGAGCAAGCATGTAAGGGAAGCTATTTTACCCAATTGACAAATTTAAAACAAATAAGGTGTGTTGCTGAATATAATGCTGAGCATATGAGATTGGCAATTTGGACTCCGAATGTGACACGTTATCAGAGGCAGCAATTCGACATCAATGGACTTAATGACGGAACTAAGCACAGTGTTCGTTTGTTGGAACCTTGTACATCTAGGAAAGCTATGCAGCAAGCACTGCACATTAGGCAACAAAACTTTGCCACTAGGTGATTCACGCAAGGTCAAACTACATTATTGATAGATAGAAATGTGATTAATACTGTTGACAAAAATGTGGCCAACTCTTTTACCCCAAGACAAATGACTAAGCTCTATCCTCAACACGAGGCAAAGAAAAGAGAAAAAGGCCCATAAGTGTGCCAATCGTCAACATGACAACAAATAGTCTAGAGGTCATAAGTGTGCCAATGGTGAGAAAAGACTAATGGTTATGTCGAGAGGTGTAAACTGTAAGGGTAGCGGGGTTGTGACCATGTACATAAAAACCTAAATATAAAAGAAAAAACCTGGTTGACATTATTTTAGAACATCCAGTTTTGAATACAAATAAAATCACTATAAGACGAAAAAGGAACAAAGAAAGAAATAAGTGTTTGTTGGCATCTAGTTCAAACGACATATCTGTAATTTGTGGACATGAGGAAATGGATCTGCTGCTGAAGGACACAAACACAACTGATGATGAAAGCTGCTCATCTAACCATTTCATACATTGTTGACGCATCTGGCTGATCAGATTCCACCATGACGGACCACTTGGATAGATGGATGGCATTTCAGTGGTGCTCAAATTTTTTCCTTTTGTGAGGGGTTTAAGAGTTTCCTTCTCCAGTTCATCAAACATGTTAATGAAAATCTCTTCTGCTTGTTTGAAGCAGGATGGTGATAAATACAGATTTTTAGTTCAACAGCCTTGCAAAAGGGCACTCAAATAAATTAGGTTCAGTTTGTTTCATTTTGTTTTGTGTTACTTGGGGTAGAGTTTATGGTTATTTAAATCGGCTCATGATTTTTCTAAATTCTCAGTTATTCACTGAAAGTTGCAGACTCTCTTTGATGTTTGGAGAATTTTTGAAACTCTATGAATTACAAACATTACGGTCTAGGATTTTAAATATTTAGGTGCAAAACTAGCTATCAATATGGCACTTAGGGTTAATATCCTTTGACTCATGGAATGACACACCTCTTCCCCATCATGCAAAAAATTCTGGTAAAGTGTTTTTTTATTTTTTTTGAACATTTCAGACACATCAATGAGGATGCGAGTCAAGGTCTGGTCTATGATTCTCCTGAGGAGGATGTCATGCTTATAGTAGTGGAGTACATGGTCTCTTATGAAGAGAAAATGTTGTGGAATTCCCATGAAGTGGGGTGCTCTTATAGCAGGAGTTCCATGCCCAATACAGAGACATGCCATGGAGAAATTCTGTAACACTTAATGGGAAGGTGTTTAAATTTTGGTAGTTTTATAAGAAGGCTGTTTTGCCTTTGGGCGTGTGCCAAAACTCATGATAGCTTTGACTGCGGATGGCCAACTATAGGTAAAATTTCACCTAAGTTTAAGATCTCATTTATTAATGTGTATTACTAATTTCGCTCAAATCTTGGGTTAAGGTTTGATTCACAGATGGGTAGTTTTTACTTGAATCCTTAATTAAGATCAAGACCTGATTCATTGATGGGTATAAGTAATTTTGCAGGGCATTTTCAACAATTCTAGAAAAGAGCATGTTAGTGAGAGCTGAATGAGTTCAGGGTTGTCAAATGTATGATCTACATAAGGAACATGACAGTATTTGTGTGAGAGACCTGATATTAGCTATTACATAGGAGGTCATATTATTTGACTTTCCGACCTTTAAATACAACCAAAATTTTCTAAAGACCGTATGGGATGAAAGGGGAAATTACACACATATAAATTCTGAAGGAATATAGTAAACATCTATTTATTTGATGTTTTCTTCTTTAAAAGATGCTAAAAGATGAAGCCTCTTAACAGTTTGAAGGGAAATTAGAATTTAAAAACTCTTCACTAAAACTTTCCTTGATAGGCAGGGTTGACCATCAAATTTAACCCTTCAACCATACTAATATAAATAAAGTGTCAAAGCATACGATAACCATAAATGTTAGTGCCACCATTTTCACATTTATTTAAATGTTTGACGCCTCAGCATTTGGTTTTTAAAAAAGATAATGACATTATACTCAAAGAGGCAGACATTAAAAAAAATAATTATAAAGAATAGAGCGTTGTGACTTGAGCAAACTTTGGTACTATTGTCTAAAAAGTAAAATTAACAACTGAATTATATTTTTATTTTGTTAGTGATTCACCTACATAATAGAGTTTTTAATCTTGTATTTTCAGTAAATGCAATAAGAATATTCCCTTGTTTATGCTTTGGGAGAATTTATGGGTTTTTTTTTCCTTCGTCTTTGGTAATGCATGAATTTTCATTTTTATTTTCATGATCAAGTGATTGTCTGCATAAATTCAATATTGGTTCCATAGTGTCATGCCCATAGGTTAAGCACAACAATAAACTTGGCTTTTATACTACTTCAATTTGTTCTTCAAAATTGAAATCAATCTATAACAATGTATTTTAATAATGAGAATATTTTACTTACACCTTGGTACAAAATCTAAATAAAATATTGTCCTTGTAATTTCTAAGAAATTTAAAACTAATATACATATTTTTGATAAATTGATGTAAAAAATGGCAAGAGATATAATTCTTGAGGTGCCTATATTATATTGGATTTGTGACATAACTGAAATAGGCGTTTTGAGAATGATATCTCTCGACATCTTTTACATAGATTTATCTAAGATATGTATGTTAGTTATTGACAATGAAATTGTGGAAGAGGAAGAAGTAGCTATGGAGGAGAACCAGTTGTAGAACACGAGCATGCAAGTTTTAAGGATGAAGAAAGCCCTACTATCTCCCTACATGCATTGAAAGGGATAAACACACCGCAAACACTCAAGATTGTTGGTTATATCAAGAAGAGGAAGGTGGCAGTTTTGATTGATATAGGTAGTACACACAACTTCATTCATAGGAGTTTAGTTAATAACTTCAATTGCTTTGTGTATCTAGTCTCTAATTTTCAAGTCATGATGGCCGATGGGAAGCAATTCGCTTGGGGTGTTAAATGTCATCATATTAAACTCTCAATGGGGGATTATTAGCTAGATTCAGAAATGTTTGCCATCCCAATCAGGGGAGTAGATGTAGTTTTGGGAATACAATGGCTTAAACAATTGTGAACAATGCCCTTCAATTTTCAAGATTTATTCGTGGCATTTAGTGCAAGATTTTTGGCATGCAATCACCACCAAGCCAAATTATCAACTCTCATGGGATGGAGAAATTACTTAAGAAATGATCTTAAAACGTAGTGGCACAACTACATTTCTTAGAAGCAGATGATGTGGAAATTCAGAATCCACCAAAGCTTCAAGAGATCATTCAACACTGACAACAAGGTTTTTAACAACTTAAGGGCCTACCCCCAATCAAAGATCATGATCATGCCATTGAATTGATTGCAAAAAGTATTGCTCCTATCATTAGACCTTACTGCTATCTCTAAGAACATAAGTTAGTAATTAAAAATCTAGTCAAGGAAATGTTGGATATAGGCATTGTTCATCCCAACAAAAATGCCTATTCATCTTTGGTGGTTATGGTTAAAAATAAGGACAAGGCATGGAGAGTGTGCCCAAATTACATGGAATTCAATAAGCTCACTCTCAAAGATAAGTTTCCTATTCATGTCATTGATGAATTATTGTTTGAATTGAATGGTGTTAATTTCTTTACTAAGTTAGCTCTATGTTCAGGGTATCATCAAATTCAAGTAAAGGAAGATGTAAATAATATTACATTCAAGACAAGAGGGTCATTATAAATTCTTAGTTTTGTTATTTGGTCTCAATAATGCTCTTATTTTGTAGAGCCTTATGAATTTAGTTTTCCACCCATTTATTTGGAAATTTATATTGTTGTTTTTTGATGACATCCTAATCTATAGTAAAACATGGGAAGAACATTTGCAACATGCAGAGAAGATATCATAGGCATTGGAAAATAATCAATTCTATGCAAAAAAAACCAAATGTGCCTTTGGGGTGAAAGAAGTTGAATTTTTAAATTAGGACATGTGGTGTCACACAAAGGTGTTAAGGTGGACCTTAAGAAGATTGTAGCGATCAAAGAGTGGCCAACACATAAAGATAACAAAGGTTTGCGAAGATTATTGGGTCCGACATGTTATTGCACAAGATTTGTTAGCAAATGTGCTCCCATAATGGCACCCTTAACAACATTGTTGAAGAAGGGTTATTTTTCATGCTCAAAGGCAGCTGCCCAAGCATTTCAACAATTAAAATAAGCTCTTACTTCAACCCCAAATTTCTCCAAGACACTTGGGGTAGAATGTGATGCTTCCGAACATGGCATTAGGGTAGTACTGATGCAAGAAGGGCACCCCTTGGCATTTGAGAGTCGACAACTCAATTGAAATAAGCTCTTACTTCCACCCCAAATTTATCCAAGACATTGGGGTAGAATGTGATGCTTCCGAACATGGCATTGCGGCAATACTAATGCAAGAAGGGCGCCCCTTGGCATTTGAGAGTCGACAACTCAAAGGAAAGAACTTGGTGGAGCAATGATTGTCGTCGGAGGAGCAGCAAAAATCACCAAGATGCTAGGATATGACTTTGAAATTATTTACAAAAAAGTCAAGGAGAATATTGCAGTTGTTGCCCTTTCTTGATAGGAGGTAGAGGAAGCAACAATGTATGCCATTTATATTTCACAGCCGAGGTAGAGGAAGCGACAATGTATGTCATTTCTTTATTGCAGCCTAAATGGGTGGAAACAACACGGGTAAAGTGGCAACATGACACTCCAACAAGGAAGCTCATTCATCAACTTCAGTGGGACCCATCTTCTTTAGATAAGTATTTTTTGCAAGGAGAATCTTTATGTTACAAAGACATGCTCTTTTTGTGCAAAAGTTTCAGTTGAAATCTAGCATATTTTACAAATATATGACTCACTAATAGGACATTATGGATTCTTAAAGACCTATCATTGTACAAAGATTTTTTTTAGATTGTCTTAAGAGGGATGTACAAAAATTTGTGGTCGAACGTTTGGTATATCAACTAAATAAACTAGAAACAGTCAAGACTCTAGGGCTCTTACAACCATTAACCATTCCAACACAATGTTGGGAGGAAATATCGATGGACTTCATTACAAGGCTGCCGAAGTTTGATAATCTGGATGTGGTAGTGGTGGTTGTGGATAGACTCACTAAGTATGCACATTAATGTGGATTTTCTCATCTATTTCAAGCTACTATAGTGGCAGAAGGATTCATGAAAAAAGTATAAAAACTCCATGGCATTCACAAAATCATTGAGTAAAGATGACCCTATCTTCACTAGCATATTTTGGACTAACCTATTTGCAGCATGGGGCACAAAACTAGTTCACAGTTCATCTTATCATCCACAATTAGATGGCCAAACAAAAATTGTGAATAAATGTTTGGAAGGATATGTATGTTACTTTGCCATATTAAAACAAGCACGATGGCCCAAATGGTTTTCACAAGCAAAATGGTGGTATAAAACGTCGTTTCACACAACAAAAAAGATGATTCCATTTGAGGCTCTTTATGGATACCGCCACTGTCTAATATTACTTATTTGTAGAGTCATTCTAAAGCTAGTGCGGTTGAGAATCATATTCAAGACCAGCATGAAATGCTTTAATTCCTTAAGGAGAATTTGGTCATGGCTTAGAATAGGATGAAACAACAAGTAGATCATCACCAACGTGAGGCATTTTGAGGAAAGAGATCGGGTGTTCCTTCGATTGCAACTCAACAAACAAAGGTTACTTAAGCAACATAAGAACGTCAAGTTAGCACCCAAATTTTATGTGCCCTATAAGGTTCTCCACAGGATTGGTAGTGTAGCTTATAAGTAGGAACTTCCACCTTTTTCCAAAATTCATCCTATATTTCATGGCTCATATTGGAAGAAATTAATTGGTAACAAGCTTCCAATCCAATCAAAAGTGCCCGAGTTAGATGAAGAAGGGAAGTTCATTATGGAACTCGAGGCAGTCATTGAGAAATAAGTGAAGCAATTGTGAAACCAAGCCATATCTGAATTTTTAATGAATTGGAAAAATCTGCTAGTTGAAGATCAACATGGGAAGACAAGTAGTTCATGTAGAAACATCCAAATTTGCCAAACATCGAGGGAAACATTTTCTTGAATGGGAAGGGCATGTCATGCCCTTATTATTCTATCTTCCTAAGTGTACTAAGGTTATGGGTTGCTGACTGATGGCATGCTTAACCTTAATCTTTTCATTTATTAGTTCTAGTAGTTTCCTTAGGCCGACTTAATTAGGACGAATGGGTGTGATTCTACCTAATTATGTGTATAAACAAGGAAGAGGAAGGCTCTTCTAAATTATCATAAGTTGTATTACGAAATTTATTTCATTATTATTCTGATTTTTGGAGGTTGTCCCCTCTAGGTGGCTTTATATTTGAGTGTTTCTTGCATTTATATTAAAGAAATATCTCAAAACATTTTGCTCTGAAATTCATAATTGAGTGTGAATATTTTGCTCAATTTCTCAAAATCCTATTTATTTCTTTGAAAATTACCAAAACATATAATAAAATTATTAGACTCATAGTGTTGGACTCTATCAATTCTTCAAAAGCTCCTTGAGTCATTCAAACAAGTCCCCTACGGGGTTGACTTGTGCAAATCGATGGGGATGTCCATGAGTTTTTGGCAAGTTTTTGGAGTAGACTTTGCGATGTCAGCGAAATAGGATTATGGATTAGTTTTTTTGTCATTAATGTCCAAAAGTTTTTGACGAATTATTTTCCAAAATCCGAGTTAGAACCCAAAGGGGGTATCCTGAGTCTGATCTAAACAATTAAAACCTCAATAAGAGTGCAAATTTTAAAGAATTTGGTGAAATATGTAGGTTTATTAATATATATGTTTTGAACATGGTAAACATTATTTTTATTTTTAATTCCACTAACGGAGACCTATGAGGCCTCAGTTTCCCAAATTGTGAAAATTAACACATACTAAGGACCTACACTTGCCTGGGTTTGGACCTGGGTATTTTGCATGGTGATGCCCAGTCCCAACCATTAGATCACAGCAGGGCAGACAATGGGTTTGATATTTAAAGACTAACAGAGATTTCACATTTATCTGGAATATTTTGGAAAAATATAATTTGGTATGAATCCTTTCTCAGTTTCTATAAATCAAAATTTATTCCTCTGAAAAGTTACCACATTACTGAAAAATATGTAAATTCTAATGCAGTTTTTGTTGTCATAGAGTTTTGCCAAATTTTTGGATTTCATCACAAAATCTTACCAGTAGACAGAAATACAGTTTCTTTAAATTTCTCATGATAAATTTTTATTTTTATTTTATTCATTGCATCTCCATTCTCGTAACAGATTTTCTTTGTGAATTCTAATACAAAAATATTAGGTAGTTTTGTATGTTTTGATTTTAATTTTTAAATTATATATTTTTAAAGTATAAATATTATTTTGATATTCAGTTTGTATTGTATTCTATAAAAAGAACTTAAATTTTATATAAAAACTTGTATGTTATGCATACTCAATATGGGTTGGCATTCTAGAAAGTTAATGTTGGTCAAAAGTTTGACTGACCGAATCTATGCTTCAGAATTGTCAGATGAAGCAGTATTCTGCAGCTTGACAACAAAGAATATGTAAAAAAACAGTAATTGTTGTGAAATTCTACCAGGAAGAAGAGCTAATCTAGTTGGGGAGCAGCAAAGTGCCTGTTTACAATGGTTTCAATTGGGTTTAGAAGAATCTTTTTACCTCAGCTACTCGCTCAATTGTCTTAAAATTTGTCGTTCTACTTTGGAGGTATGTTTATCTACCTATATCAATTTTTTGTTCCTCTTTGATGCTTTTTTCTCAAAAGCACAAAATATAAGTTTTCTTTTTGGATACTTGTATGCCTTTTTGAAGTTGCTACTTTTTAAGCTCGCTCTTTTCAAGTGAAAATAGATATACGAATAAATCCTTGCAACATGTAGCTAGTGTATATTTTGAATTAAGTTTATCTACCTATACATGATTGAGATGAACGGACATTCCAAATCATCATTGCATGCTATTTTTTAGGTATATCAATGCATGTTGTTTGCTTGATTAAAAAATTTAAATTAGATATTATGTTCAGATGAAGGTGTCACCCAAATTTGAAAATAGTACATGTGGTGCAGATTCTTTATACCTATTCTATTTTTTTGATTGAAATGTTTATGTTAAAGAGATAAGGTATAGTACAAAATGCTACTTAAGCAGAAAAATAAGCCAAAAAAAAAGTAGGTCCTCGCAAGCCTTGAGAAAAACTAGTGCTAAAAACAAACAAAAAGATAAAGTTAACCATATATTTTTTCCAGTTTGAACTTTTTGATAGGGCATTTTTTCCAATTGTTTGATAGGGAAGCACTTGAAATGTGGTGAGACTATAGAACCTCCTTAGCAGGGAGCTTTCGGATCTCAATAAGAATGGGACTCCTAAGGAGCGGGCCCTTTTTTGTTCTTTTTATATCTTCTCTGGAATCATTAGCATGATTTTGCAAAGCAAGAATCTCCAAATAATAAATGTTACTTTGTATACAACATCAGTAACTTTCTTCCACAATATAACAATGAATTTTAATCTTCAGAGTTAGTTTCCTCTTTATTTAAGTTCTTCTCAATCTTCAAGGATCAATGGTAAACTCCTGGTAAGGATTTAAGGGTACAAAATTAGAATAATGTAATATCCTTTTCATCTGAAGACACCATTTCCATAACCCAAGTGTGTGTGTGTGTGTGTGAGACCTTAGCAAAGGTGTTGGAATAATTGTCATTGATGTCAAAGGAATTGTAACAGATATGAATGGAAATGTCAAACGGAATTGTTGCTGGAAGTGAACGGAATTATTGCCAGAAGTGAACGGAATTGTTGCTAGAAGTGTTGTTGGAAGTGAACGGAAATGTTGACGGAAGTGAATGAAATTGTTGTCGGAAGTGAACGGAAATGTCGACGGAAGTGAACGGAATTGTCGACCTTGGCTGACCTATTGGGAGGAGTTGTGACCGTTCGAATGGACCTTTTCACTTGAAAAGGCATGACCTTAATTTGTGGCTTTCCGTGGGTTATAAATAAGTGCATAACGAATGACAAAAGTGTAGATTCGAAAATGGAAGATATAAAAGAAGAGCAGAATTTTTAAAGGGAAAATTTTGTGAGAATATTAAAAGGAAAAAATAGCAAGTATAAGGAAGAGTATAGCAACGAAAACACTCAAGTGTAGATCAAATCGAAAGGAGATAAAACAAGTGTTTTATCATCCGTTGTTTTGACAACAAATTTGAGATAGAAGAGTGGTTTTTTCAGAGAAGGTTGGTGCCTTCGTTTTGAAGAGATTGGTGTCTCTTGCTGAGTTGGTGCTCGGTGAAAGGGGTTGGTGCTCCTGTAAGTTGGTGCACAAAATTGTTTTTGGGGTAGGTGCTCCAGTAGGTTGGTGCCTACGAATATTTATATTAAGAGAATTTCTCCATGGTTTTCTCCTGAAAGGGTTTCCATGCAAATCTGTGTCTATTTGCATTGTGTGGTTTTGCATTGTATTCTTTGATTGCTTTGAATATATTAATTGCGGAGTAATTTGAGATTTTGGATTTAAGATTAATAGTCGAAAGCGAAAAAAAAATCTTATACTGATTCACCCCCCCTCTCAGTAAAGTTTGTGCTTAACAATTGGTATCAGAGCCGGTTCCTTCGGTGTTAGCACAACTGCTAGAAGATAGATCTTGGATAGCACATATGGCAGGATCTCAAGTGCTAGATGGTTTCTCCAATAACAAGGCTCCTTTGTTCGATGGAACAAATTACGCCTTTTGGAGCATAAGGATGAAGACTTACTTGATGGCCCTAGGTTTCGATATTTGGCAAGCAGTGGTAATAGGATACACAACACCACAAATTGCACCAATGGATGCCACCAAAAAAAAGGCCAGTGAGAACAATGTGAAAGCTATGAATGCAATCGTATGCGGGCTTTCAATGAGTTTGTTAAGGTTATGCATTGTGAATCTGAAAAAGAGATTTGGGATAACCTCAACAATATTTATGAAGGTGATAGTAAGGTTAGAAAAGCAAAACTCCAAACCCACTAGAGGCAGTTTGAAAGTTTAAAAATGAAGAATGATGAAAACATTGCTAGGTATCTTCTTCGTGTCGATGAGATTGTTTATGTCATTCAAGAACTCAGAGAGAAAATTGAAGAATCTGTGATCGTTCAGAAAGCTCTGAGATCCCTACCATTGAGATTTGATGCTAAGGTCGCTGCCATTGAAGAAATGAAGGATTTAGACACGATGAAAATGGACGAGCTCTATGGAATTCTTACGGCATACGAAATGAGAACCGAATCTGAGAGACAGTCGAAGAAGGAAGCATCATTCAAGGCTCGAAGAAAGAGAAGATCAAAGAACCAGAATCAAGTGAAAATTCAAGTAGTGAAGAAGATGAAAATGAAGCTCTATTCATTTGGAAGCTAAAGAAAGGATCGGGCAAATATAAAAGAAAGTTACGATTTAAATGCTTTAATTATGGTAAAATTGGTCATTTTGCAGCCAAATGTCCAAATAAAGGAAATAGCGATGATGAGGGAAACAAACCAAAGTACAAAAGGGGATTCAAGCCGAGCAAAGACAAACAAAGATTTGAGAAACAAAAGAAAAACCTATACTCCAAGAGGTATAGCAGCTCATCCGAAGAAAACAAAGAAAGTGATGTTGAAAGTGATAATGAAGAGATTCTGTTCATGGCTACAGAAAAAATGCCGCCACCAGCAAAGATAATTTGGAGGAAGACGAAGACATGGAAGAAGAAGGTGAAGTGAACCTTGAAGAACTTATTTGCGCGTTGGAAGAAATGAAAGCATTTAAGAAGAATCAAAAACTGAAGTTACAGCTCTGAAAATATGAAGAAGAGAATCGAGACTTCAAAGCGAAGACATCACAAGTCTTTGAGGAATCAAACAAGGTAATTGCTGATCTAAAAGTCCAAATCAAAGAAGCAAAGAAAATTGAAGAAGATCTAATGGATTAGCTAAAGAAGAAAGGAGAAGACTGTGAAAGGTATGAATCTGAGATAGCAAGCTTTAGAAAAGGATCTAGAAAAGGCGAATTCTAAAATAGCAAGTGACTTGAAATCTGAAAAAAGCACTCAAGTTTTGAATAAGATTCTAGAGAGTCAAAGATCACCATCTAACAAGTTAGGCATTGGGTATGAGAAGGAAAAAGAGAAAGCTAAGAGCTATGCTGAAACTCTTAAGGAACCAGTGAAAAAGGAGACCAAGAAGGAAGAAACCTAGAATACAAAACCAACTCTATCAACAAAGAAAGCAAAGGAGAACAAAACTTTAAAAGACCATTTGCTTCAAGATATGCAAATAAAACCAGGTTTGGTAGTTATTTTGATGGATATTGTTATTATTGCAATCATTTTGGTCATAAGAAATTAGATTGTAGAAAGAGAGCCAAGGATATTGAAGTCAGAAGCAGAAACAAAGGAACCTATGGAGCTTCGAACATAAACTACAATTCGTTTGCTCCCTTATCAAACTTTGATGAAGCTATAGTTTGTTACAAGTGCAACAACTATGGACATATAGCACGCTATTGTAGAAGTGTTTTTGAATCTGTAAGACAAGATCAAAAGTTCAAGGCTCTAGTGATAAAGAAAAGAGAACCATCAAAGACCTGGAAGAAGTAAGAAGAATCCATGATCGTTCAAACAATATTCCATGCTAGAGATGAAGGGCAATAATGGTTCATTGATAGTGGATGTTCGAGACACATGACTGGAAATAAAAGCAAATTCATCTCGTTAAAAAGGGTCAATGAAGGCACGGTGAAGTTCGGAGACAACACTATAGCCAGAATAATAGGAAAAGATACACTTAGTCTCGATAATGGAAAAACCAAAACAGAAAATGTGTTATATGTGGAAGGGTTTAAAGCATAATCTTTTAAGTGTTAGCCAAATGTGTGATCAAAGACACACTCAAATTCTTTTTTGAAGGTTGTGAGATCAGAAAAAGAGACACGGGAGAACTAATTGCAGATGCTCATAGAACCATAAACAACCTATACATTCTTGGAGAAATGAGAGGAGAGAAATGTTGTTTGAGTCAAGTTGAAGAGAGTTGGCTATAGAAGGTTAGGGCACATAAATTTTGATAATCTTGTGAAAATTAGCAACAAATAGGCTGTGCGAGATATGCCCAAGATAATGAAACCTTCAAGCACTCTATGCAAGCAATGCCAACATGGGAAGCAAACCAGAGCAAGGTTCATAATGAAGGAATATTCAACCACCAAACCACTAGAGCTGATTCATACGGATCTTTGTGGTCCTACTAGAACTGAAAGCATGCAGGCTGAGAGCTACTTTATGTTACTCATTGATGATTATATTAGAATGATGTGGGTAGCTTTTCTAAAAGAAAAATCAGAAGCATTTGAAAAGTTTAAAGCTTTCAAGGCATTTGTAGAAAATGAAAAAGAGTTGAAAATAAAATGCCTAAGGTCAGATCGAGGAGGTGAGTTTATTTCAAATGAATTCATTGAGTTTTGCGAAGATCATGGAATTAAGAGACAATACTCAACTGCAAGGACTCCACAACAAAATGGAGTGGTGGAAAGGAAAAATCGAACCATTTAAGAGATGGCTAGAACTATGTTGAATGAATCTAAGCTATCAGATAGATTTTGGAGAGAAGCAATTAATACAACACTGTATATCTTGAATAGAGGGCAAATCAGAGTTAATAATGACAAAACTCCTTACGAATTGTGGAAAGGAATACTAGCTTTGGTCAAACATTTCAAAGTGTTTGGAACTAGATGTTTTATTAACAGGAATGAAGAAAACTTGGGCAAATTTGATTTAAGAGCTGATGAAGGAATTTTTCTTGGCTACTCCATCAAAAGCAAAGCCTATAGATGTTATAACAAAAGGCTACAAATTATCGTAGAAAGTGCTAGTGTTAGAATAAATGAGATCATAAATCAAAAGGCAAAAGAACCTTCAGAAGAGCCTTTAGAAATACCCAATCTTGTAGAAAGGGAGGAAGAAAATGTAGAAAAACTGAGTGAAGCTGAAAGCAGGACACCAAAGCACCATCTCGCTTTGTTCAGAAGAATCATGCTGAAAGTCAGATCATTGGCAACATTGATGCTGGGGTGCAAACCAGAAGAAGAATTGTAAGTATACCCGAGCATGTAAATTTCTCTTTGTTATCCAAGGTAGAGCCTAAGAATTTTTCTGAAGCTAGTCATGATAAACATTGGGTAAAAGCAATGGAAGAAGAGTCAGATCAAATTGAAAAGAATGAGACTTGGGAACTTGTGCCTAGGCCAATGGATCAGAGTGTGATTGGCACTAAATGGGTTTTTCGAAACAAATTGAATGAAAATGGCCAAGTCACTCGAAACAAACCAAGGTTGGCATGTAAGGGGTATGCTTAAGTAGAAGGTGTAGATTTTTAAGAGACTTTTGCTCCTGTTGCTAGATTAGAAACAATTCAAATATTTTTTGCATTTTCAGTATTCAAAAATTTCAGAGTCTATCAAATGGATGTTAAATCAACATTTCTAAATGGCAATCTAGAAGAGGAAATTTACATAGAACAGCCAGAATGATTCCTCTTATTAGAAAACAAGGATTATGTGTGTAAGTTGAAGAAGGCTTTGTACGGATTGAAAGAAGCTCCTAGAGCATGGTATGCTAGGCTTGATAAATACATACAAGACCAAGGATTCAAGAGAGGATATGCTGATAGTAATCTTTTCATCAAAATTGAAGGAGATCACCAGTTAATTGTTGTGGTGTACGTAGATATAATCTTTGGAGGAGACAATGAGGAAATGTCTAAGAGATTTGTCGAAGATATGCAAAAAGAATTTGCGATGTCCATGTTAGGTGAGTTGTCATTTTTTCTTGGTTTACAAATCTCTCAATCCAACAAAGGAATATTCATATCCCAAAGCAAGTATGTGAAGGAGATGTTGAAGAAATTCCATATGGAGTGTGCCCCTGTTAGCACACCTATGGCTACAGGGACGAAGTTGAGCAAAGATGATGAATCTCCAAATACTGATCAAACTCTTTACAGATCAATGATTGGGAGTTTACTATATGTGACGGCATTTAGGCCAGATATCATGCAAGCAGTAGGTATGGTTGCACGATTTCAAGCAGCTCCAAAAGAAACACATGTGCAAGCCGTGAAACATATATTCAGATATTTAAAGAGAACCTTGGATTATGGGTTGTGGTACCCAAGAGGTAAAGACTTCACATTGGTAGCGTACACAGATTCAGATTGGACAGGTTGTGTAGATAATAGAAAAAGTACAAGTGGAGAAGCATTCTTTCTTGGAGATAGCCTAGTATCATGGTTGAGTAAGAAGCAAAATTCTGTATCTCAATCCACAGCAGAAGCAGAGTACATAGCGACAGTGCTATGTTGTACACAAGTTCTATGGATGAAACAAACTTTGAAAGATATCAAAGTAGAGTATGATCATCCAATCTCCATATTCTGCGATAATACTAGTGCGATAAGTATTTTGAAGAATCCAGTTATGCATTCCAGAACTAAGCATATCCCTATACAATATCATTTCTTGAGAGAACAGGGGATAGAACAACAAGTAAAATTGGAATATGTTTCCACATCCGAACAGATGACAGATATTTTCACTAAGCCACTTCCAAAGGAAACATTTGAGTATCTACGACAGAAGTTGGGACTAATATCCTTTGCTTCTACTCATTAAAAATCAAGAGAAGCATTGGTTAAGGGGGAGCTAAATTTCTTTTTTTCAACTTCTTGAATGACCCTTAACCATTGATGTCAAAGGGGGAGAATGGCAGTATGGGGAGTTACAGCAAGGGGGAGTTGCATAAAAGATGGGGAGTTATAGAAAAGATCTTTTTAGAAGGTTGCCATCAATGACAAAGGGGGAGATTGTTGGAATAATTGTTATTGATGTCAAAGGAATTGTAACGGATATGAACGGAAATGTCAAACGGAATTGTTGCCGGAAGTGAATGGAAGTGTTGCTAGAAGTGAACATAAATGTCGACGGAAGTGAACGAAAATGTCTAAGGAAGTGAATGGAGTTGTCGACCTTGGCCGACTTATTGGGAGGAGTTGTGACCGTTTGAATGGACCTTTTCACTTGAAGAGGCGTGACCTTAATTTGTGGCTTTCCGTGGGTTATCAATAAGTGCATAACGAATGTCAAAAGTGTAGATTCAAAAATGGAAGATATAAAGAAGAGCATAATTTTTAAAGGCAAATTTTTGTGAGAATATTAAAAGGAAAAAATCAGCAAGTATAAAGAAGAGTATAGCAGCGAAAACACTCTAGTGTAGATTGAATCGAAAGGAGATAAAGCAAGTGTTCTATCATTCGTTGTTTTGACAACAAATTTGAGATAGAAGAGTGATTTTTTCTAAGAAGGTTGGTGCCTACAAAATTGTTTTTGGGGTAGGTGCTCCAATAGGTTGGTGCCTACGAATATTTATATTAAGAGAATTTCTCTGTGGTTTTCTCCCGAAAGGGTTTCCACGCAAATCTGTGTCTATTTGCATTGTGTAGTTTTGCATTGTATTCTTTGATTGCTTTGAATATATTAATTGCGGAGTAATTTGAGGTTTTGGATTTAAGATTAATAGTCGAAAGCGAAAAAAAATATCTTATACTGATTCACCCCCCTCTCTTAGTATAAGTTTGTGCTTACCAAAAGGGTCATAAGAAAACGTCCTCATGTATTTCCTTGAAACTCGAGGACATTTTCTTATGACCCTTTGCTAAGGTCTATCCTAATGTGAATCCGAAAACAAGTAAATACTTCTATAACTGGGCCTTCTATGCATCAAAGATTAATACACTTAAAAGAGCTACAATGATTTTCAGGGCTTCCTTACCTAGAAATGAAGTGGCTTAATCCAAACTAGGATGGGAGTTGAGGCTCGGGAAGCTGGGTTGAATACAAAAAAAAACGTGTCTTCGTGGATAACCTAGCATTCTTCCAAAACCAAGGGTGTCAATTTTTTTTTCCTACTGTTCCTTTTCAGATTTAATTCCACAACAAAATGACCTCTTAAATATAGGTGTAAGTGATAGGTTTTCTTCACAACCCTTTCAAGGCCCTGTACCCTTAAAAGCTTGCTTAGGAGGCCAAAAGCCACTAAATTTGGAGATCAGGGAATTTAAGAGATATATTGAAATTTAAAGGGTACTTCTTTAACGTCCAGAGACAGAGGGATTGTATCCGTATTAACACAAAGAAGAGGATAAAGGTTTCACATGATAGAGTTGTAGCGAAACAAAACTCATCCTCATCGCAAGGGAGGTTTATAAGATATTTATCTGACTATTTATACCATGCTATACGTACAACTGAAAGCACATACCTTGTCAAAGAACCCAATCTGATCATTGGCCATAAGGATGAAGAGCTTAATCCAAACGAGGGTATGATTTAAGACTAGGTAAGCTAGGTGCCTTCATGGATAACCCAGCAATCTTCCAAAACTAAGGGCATCTAAAATGCTAATAGAAATATTCAAAATACAGAAATAATGCAGAACACAACATAAATCAATGCACAAGAGATATTTGGTGGGCCAATTTTCCCTAATATTCAGAAATAGAAATACCCTTGAGGTAGGGCAAGACCATACAATATTCCTTAAGGAATCACTCCACAAGATTTCCACTATGAGCGCTGAACCTGCTGCTATTCCATTTCTAATTCCAAATTGATCCTTGATTGCTTGATTTACAAATGATTGTTATGGCTCCCTATTTATAATATTTAATCTAATAACACTAGCATAGGTTAAACCTTTAACCTACACATTATCCAATGCAAGTGACCCTTATGTCCCAATGCATCGAACCATTAGTTATGTGTGGCACATGTCGGCATCTCCATAACCTCCATATATATCACAATAGCATGGGCTTAGGTGGATAACATTCCACCCGCTTTATTACTTAAAATAACATTTGCTGTTACTTTTCAGATTTAATTCCACAACAAAATAGCCTCTTGATTATTGGTGTAAATGATAGGTTTTTGTAGGCATCATAGGTGGTACTTGGGTGCAATTAGTATAGAGTTGAACTTTTAAGTAGACTAAGAAGATTATGCTGTTAAACATATTTAATTAAGTTAATTACTATTTTTGAAAAGGTGATGACAACTTTAGATTTACATTTATGTTCACTTATTTGAAATGATGGACGCATCAATCTATTGCTATCTATTTTTGTTATTTGCCATAGTTACCTGCATCGCAAAACAAAGTTTCGGGGATGGTGGAGATATGGCTATTAAAATAATATATCAAAAGTTATTTTTTAAATATTTGAATAGGATATGGCTATTATATATACATAAATCAGTCTCTACTGTTATATACTGTTGTCAATGAGTTGTTACTTCACCTACATAGCTGTTAAAGAACATGGTAGGCTGAATGTATGTTATCATTGGAGAACCTGACATGGCAGCATAAGGGAAGTTTATGTTATTGTTCATGGAATCGTGGACAGTAGTTTTAAGTGACAAGGAAGTGATAATACATTGTAGGGTAAGAGGTGAAGAACAAAGCAGAAAGTAAGAGAGATAATGAGATTTGCTGGGTTGTGAAAGAAAAACCATCCAGCTCATATCTATATCATCCAAATCCTTGTATCAGAAACTAGGTTGTTTGGGTACGGGTACGTCTCAGGTATGTGGGTACGTCATTTTTCAAAAACCTTGATTTGGATATGCCTGGGTACGTCTGAATATATATATATATATATATATATATATAAACAATGCATATTACTCATTTTTTTAGTAAAACACTTGAAAATACAGTGTTCGTTCATTTGTTGCTTCAAAAAGTTCAAAGTAGACATTGCAAATACATTCAAATCTACATGAATAAATCATCTAGATCCGGATTGTCCTCATAATCATGAATGCCACTCCCTCTAGCTACACTTGGACCACTCGGACCACTCCCATTTGCTCCACTCCCACTAGCTCCACTCTCTAACCCTTGTGTAGAACATGGTAGGTTGAATGTATTTTATCATTGGAGAACCTGACATGGCAGCATAAGGGAAGTTTATGTCATTGTTCATGGAATTGTGGACAATAGTTTTAAGTGACAAGGAAGTGATAATACATTGTAGGGTAAGAGGCGAAGAACAAATCAAAAAGTAAGAGAGATAATGAGATTTGCTTGGTTGTGCAAGAAAAAGCATCCAACTCATATTGATATCATCCAAATCCTTCTATCAGAAACTAAGTTGTTTTGGTATGGGTACGGGTATGTCTCAGGGACGTGGGTACATCATTTTTTTAAAACCTTGATTTGGATATGCCGTGGGTATGTCTGAATATATATACGTTTCAGGTACGTGGGTACATTTTTTTAAAACCTTAATTTGGATATGCTGTGGGTATGTCTGAATATATATAAACAATGCATATTACTCATTTTTTTAGTAAAACACTTGAAAATACATAGTGTTCGTTCATTCATTGTTGCAAAAAGTTCAAAGCAGACATTGCAAATACATTCAAATCTACATGAATAAATCATCTAGATCCGTAATGTCCTCATAATCATGAATGCCACTCCCACTAGCTACACTTGGACCACTCAGACCACTCTCACTAGCTCCACTCTCCAACCCTTGTGTAGAACTCTCTTGATTGTCATCATCAAAACCAAGTAATGAAGTTGGGTAAAAGAAGATGCAGAGGCATCCAAGTCTGTGTTCTCTGGAAGGATATCCCAAAGTTTGTTAGGCCCTTATATATAGTCCTCAGACTCGTGTGAAAGGAGGTGCAAATTGGAATGCACAAATACCAAGTCCTTAGCCTTCTTAGATGCCAACTTGTTTCTTTTAGCAGAGTGGATAAAGCTATATGCACTTCAATTCTTCTCTGCTGAAGAATTACTAGCCACCTATTACAAAAAAGGTGGTTAATTGTTAGAATTTTCAAATTTGAAATTGGTAATAATATAAAAAAAATATTTAAATATATGTTAATAACTTCATAATTTTTTTGATTTAATTAAAATTGAATACCTATGAGAGAATTTTGATTGCAATAGGTCGTAGGTACTTGGCATCATGGCTATGTACATACAACCACTTGATTGGAGTCAAGTTGGATTTGTCAAAAAGAGCCTCAATTTTTCTCATGCTACTTTCTGAAGTTACAAACATACCTATTTCAAACCACACTAGCTATAAATGGATCAGGGAAAAGCCTTCTAAATGCTTGCCTAATTCCATTTGCAACCTCTACATCATTGTATGGTGGTTGCCTATTAGGTAGCCGAAGTCTTTCATTGTTGTAATATGTTGGATTGAAAGCATATGCAAGGAGATGCAATGGGGTGGTCATTTTATTCCACCTCTTCATGACCAAAGACTTAATTTCATTATAAAATGTTTCTTCTAGATCTTGCTCTTTCTTTTATATGATCTTTCTCATACTTTCAAGTATGGAGTCAATCCCATCAAAAACTCTCCCATGCAAGTTGCATATGTATATGTAAATCGGATCATAGATAGAATAGACTTTGTAAAACTGAGCACATATTCACTCATGGTCCACCAGTTATCATCAAGGATCAATACCTTGATCTTATTGGCTCTTTCAGTTTCGGTGGTGTTTGCTTGCCTCACACACTTTAAACATTGCTAATCACCATACTGCTCAGTGCCTCTCTTACCTTCACAAGTTGTCTCAAGACGAGCGTGTAAGACAAATCTAGTCTCAATAATCTACAAAAAGAAAATAAGACATATAAGTTTGATTGTCCAAATGTTGTTAAATAGTTAGAATTAATTATTAGAAAGTTAGAACTTCAAATTCAAAAGTAAAAACTTCAAAATTAAGAATTTGTTCTCTTATCTTCAACAACTCCAACCTTGAGAATTTTCTAAAGATGCCCGAGACATGATTTGTGACAAATGCCTGAATGTCATTGGCCTCTGCATAAACTTGTTCTATCTATTGGATTTTGCCAATTTTTTGCATATCAAATTTAGGGAGTGGACAACACAAGGTGTCCAAAATATGTGCTCGTATCTTCCCTTTACAATCGATCCAGCTACTCTGCAATTTTTTGCATTGTTCATGATGACTTGGACAATATGTTGGGGGCCCACAGACTCAATAGCCTCTATTAGAATGTTTACGATAATTGAGCTTCTTTTACTTTGCCTTCACAATCCATCGCCTTCAAGAACATAGCTCCTTTAGGACATACTGCAACAACATTGATCAAGGGCGTATTTATAGCGTCTTTATCTGAGATAATGGACACCCCTGAATCCTTCTACGAGTCTCTAATTGGCTGCAAAGAAGTGTGAATATGTTCTACTTCTTTGGCCAAGAGTGTGGTGCAAACCTTCTCGTAATTAGGGCCTTTGTAACTCTGTGGAGCTTTATTGACTGCTTTCAACATTTGTTGCCAATAAGGTGACCAAAAAACATTGAAAGGCAGTGCACATGCATAAATGCATCGAACAACCAACTCATCAGCTATGTCTTTTTTTTCGACATTGAATGCCTTTTCCAAATGTCCTTTTGGTTTTTTCGTGAAATGCTATTTGCTTCATCATCCAAGGGAATTGCATGTGACTAAGCTTAAGTTTGATTATTAATGAAAAGATGACTTGCAGATGGAGGTGTTGGTTGTCTCCCTGATATGTTTTTTTGGAGAGGTATTGTTGTAGATTGGATTTTTGAAGCAATTGCTGCATTTGCTTGTTCTTGCTCTTTCATGTATTCAACCATTTTTGATTTGAGAATTTTGTCACACTTTTTGATCCCCATGGGTCCATACCCAGACAAATGAGTTTTGACTTGAGTATACGAGAACTTGTATGTGGTATGACAATCATTGCATGTCCACAAACGAGTACCACCATCAACAATGTTCTCGAGTATCGTCACATGTTTTCAAAGAGAAGTAGGGTAATATTTCACTAGAATTGAAGCATCATCCCAGTTTGCTTCATCGTGCCCTCTCCTTCGAATTGAACTAGATGCCATAGATATCCTAATCTGCTTTTGATCATCAAGATCATCTAAATGGTGCAAGGTGAGAGCATACACAACGTTAGGGTATTATCAAATTAGAACCAAGTAATTTTTTTTAATAATTATACATTTTTAAAAAAAAACTTTACGTAAAAATTAAAAATTTAAATTAATAGTGGTTAAATCTGTTTCTATTTCTCAAGATCGCATAATGTGAGAGAGAAACATACACATAAGTTAGGGTTAGATAAAACAACTAAAAGTATACTGTAGAGTATAAAATTACTCTACATTTCATCCTATTTTTTTAGCTGCACGTTGCCAAAATTTGTCCTCGCATTCTTGGTCCGAGATGGCGAAGGTTTGAAACAGAGCACGGGCTCTATTTTCTTTTGGATTCATTTTTGCCTAAGTGTCAAAATCTAGCGGAAGCTGACAAGTGTCGTCATCCGAGGCATCCTTCTCAAGTGGAAACGCCAAGTGTCGTCGTCTGAGGCACCTTTCATATTTTTTATAAGTTGGTCGGAATGTGCCACGTATCTCACAATGACTCAATGGAACGTGCCAAGTGTCAGTGCGCGGTTTCATATCGGCACCCGCGTTTCATCTCTTTTTAGCGGAAGGTTTTAAAAGCTAAGTATCGAGATCAAGCGGAACACGCCAAGTGGCAGTCACGGAAGGTCTCAGTTTTACTTTTCTAAAAGCGATGGAAGCTGCCACATACTCCAGCAAAAGAAAGCGGAAGCCACCACGTGTCGCGGCCCAAATTATCTTCATCTTTGCTTCACTGATATAGCAAAGACCATGGTGGGTCCCAAGTTTTGTGTCTGAAGCAAGCGTAAGCCGTCAGGTGTCGCTGTCTGTGTAAATGAGAAATGAGACCCGTTGGTTTCTATGGTATAAACAGAGTAAAGCGGAGACCGCCAAGTGTCATCTTTCGCAGGTTTCTAAAAGGGTAGCTAAAAGAAGCGGAGACCACCACGTAACCCCAGAGGAGTAAAGCGGAGATTGCCATGTATCTTTTGATGAAGCTGCGGAGTTTGCCACCTGTCCCTATGCTCCTTTTAAAAGTTACTTAGGTAAGAAATGCTGTGGGTCTTATTTTCTTTTAAGCTGTTGAAGTTTTGAAGAAGCAGATAGCGACAAGTGTCAAAGGCGGAAGACTCCGGAGCAAAGACACAAAAGAGTATAAGTTAAGCGGAAAGTGCCGTGTGTCTTCGATAGGTGCCGCGAAACACGCCAAGTGTCGCCCTTGAGTGTCCTTTAAAGTAATAAGAGGATTTTCAAGAAATGAGCTAAGTGTTACCTAGCATTTAAGAGCAGGGAGCATCTTGCAATCTGTTACAGCCAATGAACTGCCAAAAGACAATGCATGTCAGAATCTATAAAATATCTTCTATTAGACACTTTCAGTAGGGAAAGATTTCATTTGGGCCGTTAGATTGGGAACAAGCAGAGAATCCGGAGTGGATCCAAGGCTATAAATAAGGGTGCAGAGATCACCAAAAGGATCATAATCAATTATCAGAGAGAATTTTTGAGAGAGAATTATTGTAAAGAGTCTAGACTTTTTAGAGCTGTGACTAAGTAATATCATTTGCTTTTGTCTCGTTTTCTTGAGTTGAAAGGTTTATATAACTGTACGTGTTTCTGCGCCTCTTACATGACTGAAAAATCCAAATAAGAAGATTGAACCCTATGTCTTTGTTGATATTTTCTGTGTCATTTGCAAAAGTAGTCTAAGCTATAGACTTTCTAGAGTTGTGATTAGTAATGTCATTTGCTTTTGTCTCGTTTTCTTGAGTTTAAAGGTTTACATAACTATACGTGTTTCTGCGCCTCTTATGTGACTGAAAAATTCAAATAAGAAGATTGAACCCTATGATTTTGTTGACATTTTCTGTATCACTGCAAAAGTAGTCTATGCTGTGAGCTTCTGTTTCTATTGTTTTCATCTTTTATATTGATCATGCATTTGTTTGCTCTTAAATGTAAATGAATCCTACATATAGTCTCACTGTGCTTAGAATTAAGGTCGAATTACATTCAGGGGCATCGCCATAGATTAAATTTTATTTTTTGCATTTGTGTTTCTGATTAAAATTCTTATCCCTTTTCCCAGTATATACTTAATATAGAAAAGAACTAGCTTTTTAAAAATCTGGAGGTTGTTTCAAGACGCAAGTCCCATATCTTGAAACTTCCCATTGTTGTTGATTAGAATCAAGCGCAATTTTGAATCATCAACATATACATTTGATTATTTTTAAATTTCAATTTTAATATTTACGTAAAAATTAAAAAAATAAATTTATTGTGGCTAACTTTGTTTTTGATTCTCAAGATTGCATAACACGCAAAAGAACATACGCAAAAGTTAGGGTTAGAACTTAGATTAAAAAAAAACTAAACATAGTATTTAAAAGTTTAAAAAATAAATATTAAATATCAAAAAAAAAAAATGATCCATAAATCGAGAGTTGTCGAGCAATCAAATTCATTTACATTAGATGCCACAATTATATGCATTAAAATGACAAATTTTTTTTACAATTTGCACTGCTTTAATTAACAATAAATAGTGTAAAAAAAATTGATTCAAAAAAATGATGCAATGTGGCATTGTCCAATATGTAACATTAATGTACAAAATTGTGAATATAAATACGTACTGACTTTCGTATTGGAAGATGCTATAGGTACTATTCTCAACCTGGCGTTGCACCCTGATTCGAGGACGTGCGCGAAACGGCCAGTCCTCTATCCGGCTGAAACAATCGGATCTTTTCACGAGGGTGGGTGCCTCAATAGTGAGAAGAACCTCCAGAGAAGGCTGGTTCCTGTATGATGCATCAATGAAGATTCCTACTCTACGCTGCTGACTACCATGGAAAAGGGAGAAATAAAACTTAAAGGGGAAATCCTACCTAAAAGGGGGTGATACACCAGAATTATGATCCTACTCAGCTTGGAACCTTGAACACTGAGTGAACAAGAGAGAAGGAAGACCTGAGACTTCAATTAATTACTTGTGCATAAGTATTTCATGCAGAGGTTCGGTCCAATGACTAAAACTTGAGGGAAATGGTGGAGAGAGGTCTGATAAAAGACGCTTTGCAGCCGCCTACATCCACTTACAGTCTTAGCAAAAGACAATAAAGAACACTTTAACATGACCTGCACAAGGACAATATAGCAACTAGGTACGAAACAGAATTTGGGAAGGGAGAAAACTCTACCACTTATGCAAATTGCTAAAGAAATATACACTATGCCACGCTTGAAATTTGAAAGTACAGTCTTTATTGATCGAAGAGGTTTCACAACTCTTAATGGCAGAGTCTGGTCTAACCAAGAGAGATTGGATGATTTTTAGTCAAGGCTGAAAGCCATTATATAGCAAATTACAAGAGGCCAAATATAGGCGTATAAACTTGAAGAGAAAGATTTACTTTTGTTAACTCCAAGCTTTACTTGGCCTTAAAATAAAATATATTTTTCCTTTGTCCTTGCATGAAGCCTATTCGTTTGATGAAGCGCACTCATCTTTGTCATGAACCATCCACTCTTTTTTTTGCATGTAAATCTTCTAGTGGATGCGGCGTTTGATCAATTAGTCAACTCTAAATATGGACCAGTCAACTCCTCGTTAGAACTCGGAACTCCTGTTGAAGCCGGATCTAGTCCTTCGGATGCATGCGCTGAATGAAGACGAACAGGGCTTTAATGATCAATCAACTGAAACTTTGACCGTTTATTTGAAAATAGCTCCAATGTTTGAAAATAGCTCCAACATTCGAAAATAACTCCAATGTTTGCATGTATTTCGTTCTAATTTTGATCGTGTCTATTTTCGATAGGATTCCGTATTCAATTCTTCGTCGGATTATCTATTTTCTATCTTTTTTTGCATAGTCGGCTTCCATTTATTTCGGATTTTCTGTTATCTTTTTAATCTCAACGGTTCCTTCCTACAGGAAAAAATTGACGGCCTGTAGGACGTCACTGGAAACTGTCATATTTCCTTCGGAGAAATTTCTCGAGCTTATTTCTGTCATTTTTCTTTGTTGGCTCTTTTGTATTGGTCGCTGAGTCATATTCTTGCAAATTTCTTTTGATTGTCTAAGCTTCCGAATTCCTTCGGAATTTTGTCGTGTGCCAGCCTTTTAAGAAGTTCTTCGGACTTTTTGTCCGAAGGAATTCCTTCGGACAAAAAGTCCGAAGGTTGTCATTCCTTCCCTCGTTTTGGCCTTTTGCAAATTTTTGACTTTTCTCGAGATTTTTACTCTATGTAAAGTCATTTTGAATTCCTTCGGACAAAAAGTCCGAAGGATTCATTTTCTTTGATTTAGCTTTTATCTTGCCTTTTTCACTTGGCTTTGTCTTCAGACTTGTTGTCATCCGCCTTTTTCGAATTCCTTCGGACTTTTAAGTCCGAAGGATATATCATTCTCTTTGCCTTAGCTCTACGAAATGCCTTTCGGAATTCCAAAGTGTCCTTCGGCAGCTAGTCCACGTGTCCTCTGCCAGTGCCCTTCGGAAAAATTGGAGGGCACTCGGGCTTTTTGCAAAAGTTTGTGATTTTGGTCTTCCTCTTGCCTGAAGGGCAGGTGCCCTTCGGGATTGTTGTGTCCCTTTCGAAGGGTACCCTGCCCTTCGGAAGTCTTGAAACTGCCTTTTCCTTGCCTTTTGCAACTTTTCCGAATTTCTTCTAAGTGCTTTACAAATTTGATTGAGTCCGTAGAAAATTTGACTACCTGAGTGAGTCCGTAGAAAATTACCTGAGTGAGTCCATAGATTTTTTGAGTGAGTCCTTAGAATCAGCCTGCCTGAGTGCGTAGAAACTTTGACTGAGTCTGTAGATTTTCTCTTAGTGAGTCCGTAGAAACTGCCTCTGAGTGAGTCCGTAGTATCAGCAAAGGAAAACAATAATATCTTCCTTCCTTGACTAGAGACGAGAACTTTCCAAGTGGCAAAAAAAAAATCTGACTCGTGGAAGATTTGTCAACATTCTGGCGACTCAGCTGAGAAGCATGCCTGCTATGCTTGAGGACCCAGGCCATGTATAGACTTTATTCGAATTTCTTGATGGTGAATCTGATTTCGAATCGAAAAAATCTGCTCTGATCATTGCTGTAATAACCTCCTTCAAAATAAGAAGGGAAACACACGAAAGTGGAAAACTAACTAAAAGCAAATGTGCAAACAAGCACTTATTGAACAAAATTGAAGCAAACTACTGTGCTTTTACAGCACTTGGAGGAAAGCAAAGAATAATTAAATATGTACATGGAACTTTGCTCTTTAATAGCAATGTTTCAGATGTATCCCATTTACTGGGATTGGAAGCTCTTCGCCATCCATCTTAGCAAGTTGGAAGGCGTTGTGGGATTTGCAGCTGGAGATTGTATATGGGCCACTCCAAAGTGAATCAAACTTTGTGTGCCTTCCTGGTTTGGCCCGGTCCTCATCCCACTTAAGGACCAAATCTCCTTCATTGAAGCTTCGTGAGGAAGCTCCTTTGTCAAATGTCCTTTTTACCTGTCCCTGATGACTTCCATGGCTAGCATGGCTTGATTTCTTGTTTCTTCCAGCTCCATAAATTCTGCATACCTGATCTCCATAGACTCATTTTCTAACAGTTCAAGTTGATGCATTAATTCTAAGGCGGGAAACTCGAGAGAGATCAGTAACCTTGCTTCCCTACCATAGACCAACTTGTAGGGAGAGTTGGCTATTGACGTTTTGTAGGTAATCTTATCAGCGCATAGTGCTGACTTCAGCTTAAGGTATCATGATCTCTGATTGTCTTCAATGGTCCTTTGTATGATCCTCAATAGGTTCTTGTTTGTAGACTCAGCAAGGCCATTTCCTTGTGGATAATAATTTGATGAGGAGCTGAGATAGATTCGATGTTGGACTGCCCATTGGCTGATCCTAGATCCCACAAAAGCCATTGCATTGTCAGAAATAATCGTTGAAGGGACTCCAAACCTAGTGACCAAACTTTCATAGAAATCAAGGACGCTAGTTTCGTTTGCCTCCTTTAATGCAACTACTTGTGTTCAACGTGTGAAGTAGTCTGTCGCTGTTAGGATCCACTTATGCCCTGAACTGGAAGGAGGGTTGATGAGACCAATAAAGTCTAATCCCCACTGGACAAATGGCTGATCCACTGTAATTGGCTAAGGGGCAGGGCTGCTAATTTAATTTTCTTTACAAACATAGCGCATTGTTTGCACTTCCTAACCCATGCATGGCAGTCACTAAATATAGTAGGCCAAAAGTACCCACCTCTCATGATCTTGAGTGTTGTAGTTCTGGCAGAAAAGTGTCCACCAAATCCATCATGGAACTCTTCTAGCAACCTTTGAGTATGACCTGTCTCTACACTCCTTAGTAACATTCCATTGATATCCTTCTTGAACAAGACACCGTCAACAAGCAAAAATGGAATTGATTGCAGTTTGAAATACCTTTTTCTTGAAGCACTTAAATGGGAAGGGTAATGACCTTCTTGAAGATAGCTTACCAAATCATGGAACCAGCTAAAAGGTGAGGTCTGTACAGCAGCGACTTCTACATCATTTGACACTAGAACAACTTCGTTGGTTTCTTGTAAGTCCTGAGCTAGATGCTCACAAAGTCCTTTGCCCCTAACCAGTTTCGTGATCTTAATTTCTATATCACATTCCATCACTTTGGTTATCGAACCAACGCTTTTCTTATTTATGTCGTTGTTCAGAAGAAATTCCTTGATGCTTGGATGAGGAACCACTAGAAGTATTTTATTATTAGACAGTAAGTGCCTAAATTTTTTCAGAGATCTTATAACTGCAAGGACGTATTTTTCAACAAAAGAGTACCTTGTCTCATACTCCTGCAGGCCTTGACTGTAGAAGGCTATTGGTTGCTCCAAGTCTTCATGGTTCTGCTGCATAAGAATACCTAAAATGGTGTCCACATTAGCATACGTATACAGAATGCAATCTTTCTTGAAATCTGGATTCAAGAGCGTAGGGGCACTTGTTATGGCTTTCTTAACATCTTCAAATTCTGTTATCCCCTCCTTGGACCAGCTGAAGCTTTGATTTTTCTTTAACATGGCTGTAAGTGGCTTAGCTATAGTAGCAAAATCTGAAATATATCTCTTTATGAAATTGATCTTTCCAAAGAAACTTTGCAAAGCCTTTTTGCTCTTAGGCAAAGAGAGTGCTAGAATAGATTGAATCCTCTCAGAATCTATGTTTAAACCGTGCTTAGAAACATGTCCAAGAAGCTTACCTTCATGAATTGAAAATACACACTTTTTGAGATTTAGAGATATCCCAAACTGTCTACACCTTTCAAAAACATGCTGGAGGTGCACCACGTGATCTTCTGCGTCCTTTGAGAATACTGTTATATCATCTAAATAGACAAGCACGAATTTGTTAAGAAGGCCTTGGAAGGCCATATCCATGGCTCTTTGAAAGGTTGCCCCAGCATTGGACAAACCAAACGGCATCTTCTTGTATGCGAACGTTCCCCATTTGGTTGTGAAAGCTGTCTTGAACTGGTCTTCTTTGACCAAAATCTGATTATAGCCACTGTACCCATTTAATAAGGAAAACCTCTCTGAACCTGAAACAAGCTATAAGATTTGTTCCATTGATGGCAATGGATAGTGGTCTTTAAGTGAGGCCCTGTTTAAGTCACGAAAATCAACACATAACCGAATCTCACCATTCTTTTTCCGTATTGGAATGAGGTTCACCACCCAAGTTGAGTGCTTGATTGGAAATATAATAGCAGACTGTATAAGCTTGTGAAGCTCAACTTTCATTAAAGGCTCAAGTTTTGGATTAATTGGCCTTTTTCTTTGTCGTATTAGCTTAATTTCGTCTTCTAGCTCAATAGTGTGTTGAGCTAAGCTTGGATCAAACCTTTTTAGATCGCTATACTGCCATGCGAATATATCAACAAAATTTTGGCATAATTCAACGAAATCTTTCTTTTGTAGTGGAGTGCATATCTTGCCCAATTTCAATATCTTACCAGCTGCAATCTCTACGTTGGCGTAGTGCTCCTCTTTTGTAGACAAAGCTGGTTTCTCTTTCCTTAGCTCATCGTCTTCACTGAAAATATTTTCAAGGGTAACCAATCCCTTGGGTAGTTTATTGGTTTTCAGCTGTACAATCTGGTCACCATACTGCTGCAAGCGTTTTCCCTGATTTTTTGGAGAAAACTCAGCTTCTTCCTGTAAAAACCTCACAATTTGATCGTCACTTTCAAATACCTGCCAAATTTCTTGGTTATCTGGGACCGAAGGCTTTACGACTATCCTTATATGTGACTGAGAAGCGTCACTTTTAACATCTGCTGGAATATCAAATTGCACCCGAACAACAGCCAACCTATCAGCGTGTTTATTTCTATCTCTTGGTATAGCTTGAATATTAAAACCCTGGAAGTCTTCAAGTAAATCCCATACCCTGTGTCTAAAAGATTTAAGTAACATGTTCTTGCATACATTTAAGCCCCTTACTTAGTGAACCACTTGTTCACTATCTCCAAACACTTGTAGACAACGTGTTTTCATCTTCCTAGCCCATTGCAAACCGTGGACTAGTGCTTCATATTCAGCAACGTTATTCGAACAGCCAAACTAAAATTTAATGGATGAGAAATACCTTTGTTTCGTAGGACAACTAACATTATTCCAGCTCCTATCCCATGCTTATTTCTTGATCCATCGAAGTATCGCTGCCACAAGCCTTCACTAGACTCGCCCTCTTTGACCATGGCTGGGATTTGCGCATTGTTCTCATGAAGACAATATACACCAAGATTTTCTTCAATCAGCCTGTATGGATCATACTCATGCAAAGTAGAGGCCCACTCATCAAGAAATAAATCTGGAACTCCATTCAAAGGTGAGTCCTTTTATACATCACTAGTTTGTACTACATCTGAAATAATACAATTTGCATTGACCACACTTGGCGTATAAGGTTCCATGTGAAAACGTGCAATAGGTTCTGAATGAATGGTTACCGTTGTGCCATATCTGGTTCTGAACAGCAGGTATGTCCAATCAGCTGATAGGTATCCCCCAATCTCTGAGGTGAAATCTCTTGAAAGGCACATGGCGAAATAAGGAGGTAGATCTACTACAACAATGTCCTGCTGAATAGTTACATTAGGACAAGCATGTAATGTTAGTTTCAAATCTTTAATAATCCCTACTGTCTTTGCGGGTGAACCATCCAATTGCAGTACTCCTTTAGTATTTGGCTCATAGACAAGGCCGAGCTTGTCTGCAATCTGTTTAGGCATGACTGTACTGCTGGTTCCACTATCCACCATGCAATTATGAACTAAGGTGTCTCCTACTATCAAGAAAAGATAAAAGGGGGAGTCTTCTTTACTTTTACCTCAGTTTTGTCTACCTTTGATATATTATTTCCTTGTTGCACCTGCTGCTTAGTTGGTGGATCTGAGTTTGTCAAAATAGTATCTCCTTTGTCTACTAATTTTGGTGACAATTCAAGAGCTGAAAGTTCTCGAATGAGTCTGTCTTTTTGGCTTGGAATCGACAGAGTATCCCACATGCTAATATTGATGTTAGATCTTTTCATCTGATCTACAATGTTGAACTGGGAAGGACTTACCTTTTGATTGAATCCTTTGTGTTACTTGTTGCTCACGAACCAGAGGTATTTGCTGTACTTTGCCAACCTCTACATTCTGATTTTTTTTGACTGTGGGGGCAGCAAGCTGTTCTTTCGCACCTTGAGCAATAGTACTAGAAGCATTAGACGTACTTGCCACTGCTTGAGCTTCTCCAACAACTCTTCTTTTATTTCTCTGATAGGTTAGAGCTGCAACTTGATCATTTGAAATGTTAGTTTTAACATCTTGAGAAAAAGCAATATGATCATCTACCTGCCAATTTACATTAATAGCATCAGGCTGCCCTTGGGTCGCTCCTTGTGATGCTAGTCCTGTATCTTGATATTGGCTCTCATGAAAAGAGAAATCCTCTTGTGTCATCTGTGGCATGGCGCTGTTTGTCTGAATTGAATCCTGATTTTGAAAATCATTTAGATTTGAACGCTGCCAACCTGAATCCTGCACTAAATTGTTCTGAGATGGAGTTGGAACGATGGCCTTTGAAGTAGGAGCACTTGGATCAAGAGCAGCATATGGCTTAGCTGGAGTTATAGCCCCTTGTGTTTGATAGGGTGGTCGGTTCTCTCTGAAACCCTGATAGGAAGATCTTTGATCTTTGAAAGACTGATAGTTGCTCTGATTTCGCTGTTGATAAGGCCTATTTGACTGGAATTGCTGCCTATTACGCTGTACTATTTCATTTTCGAAAGACTGTAACAGACTTTTCAGCTCTCCTATTTCACTAGACTGACTAGTAGAGGCTGCAATTGGACGCTGGGGTGCTGGAATTGGAGCCAAGGATGGAACTTGAGGGACATGAAAAGCTGGTGCTGAACCTATCTCCGGAAATATGGGCATTGGAGGCCTTGGAGCAAGCTTTCCTGCCTGAATCAGAGTATTTTCTGCTCTTATTGCCATGTCATAGGCATCTGGGAAGGTAGTGCCGCCCATTGACTGTATCATCACACTGATATCAGAATTTAGAGCTTTCAAAAAATATAAAAAAGCATACTCTGGTGATGGCCTAATTAGAACCGGTATCTTGTGCCATGTCTTTTGAAATCTGAGATTAAAATCGGACATGAACTCATGAGGGGCTCTGTATGGCTGTTAATTGCTCAACCAAAGATAAGTGGTCAGACTTGTCCTCAAACTGTTTGACCAAAGCAGTGCCTAATTCATCCCAAGTAGAGATAGATCTAAGTGGGAGGGTTCTATACCATTGTAATGCTTTTCCTTTGAAAGAAGCAGCTAATAATCAGATAACGACATTATCTTCAGTTACATTATGAAGTGAACAAAGATTAGCAACATCATGTATATGCTCAACAGGGGTTGTTTGAACTTCCCCTGAGAAGAATGGAATACTTTTGAGGGCAGATATAGGTATATCATTTAGCTGTGCTAAATTTAGTGGACTCCCCCTATGGAATGGAGCAAATACTTGATTTCTTATGGCCATCTGAATGGTGGGGATTTCAGTGTCGAGAACAATAGGATGAGGGGGAGCTAAATATTCCCTTTGAGGATATGGATTTGCTCTTCTAGATCTTGCTCTTTTATAAGTCAAAAATTCAAAAGGAATACTTTTGCTTGCTGATCTTGTAGTAACTTTTGGCATGAACTTATTGTCTGAATGATGCTATGAACTCTTCTGTCCTTCTGCAAATAAATATCTTCCTTTGTCGTGAAGATTTTCAGTAAGGAACTCTTTTTGTGGTCCCACCGGGCGTGCCAAAAACTGTTGTCAACTTGGAGCTGCGCCCTGATTCGAGGACGTATGCGAAACGGCCAGTCCTCTATCCAGCTGAAACAATGGGATCTTTTCACGAGGGTGGGTGCCTCAATAGTGAGAAGAACCTCCAGAGAAGGCTGGTTCTTGTATGATGTATCAATGAAGATTCCTACTCTACGCTGCTGACTACCATGGAAAAGGGAGAAAGAAAACTTAAAGGGGAAATCCTACCTAAAAGGGGGTGATACACCAGAATTATGATCCTACTCAGCTTGGAACCTTGAACACTGAGCGAACAAGAGAGAAGGAAGACCTGAGACTTCAATTAATCACTTGTGCATAAGTATTTCATGCAGAGGTTCGGTCCAATGACTAAAACCTGAGGGAAATGGTGGAGAGGTCTGATAAAAGACGCTTTGCAGCCACCTACATCCACTTACAGTCTCAGCAAAAGACAATAAAGAACACTTTAACATGACCTGCACAAGGACAATATAGCAACTAGGTACGAAACAGAATTTGGGAAGGGAGAAAACTCTACCACTTATGCAAATTGCTGAAGAAATATACACTATGCCATGCTTGAAATCTGAAAGTACAGTCATTCTTATTGATTGAAGAGGTTACACAACTCTTAATGGTAGAGTCTGGTCTAACCAAGAGAGATTGGATGATTTTTAATCAAGGCTGAAAGCCATTATATAGCAAATTACAAGAGGCCAAAGATAGGCGTATAAACTTGAAGAGAAAGATTTACTTTTGTTAACTCCAAGCTTTACTTGGCCTTAAAATAAAATATATTTTTCTTTTGTCCTTGCATGAAGCCTATTCGTTTGATGAAGCGCACTCATCCTTGTCATGAACTGTCCACCTCTTTTTTTGCATGTAAATCTTCTAGTGGATGCGGTGTTTGATCAATTAGTCAACTCTAAATATGGACTAGTCAACTCCTCGTTAGAACTCGAAACTCCTGTTGAAGTCGGATTTAGTTCTTCAGATGCATGCGTTGAATGAAGACGGACAGGCCTTTAATGATCAGTCAACTGAAACTTTGACCGTTTATTCGAAAATAGCTTCGATGTTCGAAAATAGCTCCAACATTCGAAAATAGCTCCAACGTTTGCATGTATTTCGTTTTAATTTTGATCGTGTCTATTTCCGGCAGGATTCCGTATTCAATTCTTCGTCAGATTATCTATTTTCTATCTTTTTTTGCACAGTCGGCTTCCATTTATTTCGGATTTTCTGTTATCTTTTTAATCTCAACGGTTACTTCCTACAGGGAAAAATTGACGGCCTGCAGGACGTCACTGGAAACTGTCATATTTCCTTTGGAAAAATTTCTCGGGCTTATTTCAGTCATTTTTCTCTGTCGGCTCTTTTGTATTGGTCGCTGAGTCATATTCTTGCGAATTTCTTTTGATTGTCTAAGCTTCCGAATTCCTTCGGAATTTTGTCATGTGCTAGCCTTTTAAGAAGTTCTTCGAACTTTTTGTCCGAAGGAATTCCTTCGGACAAAAAGTCCGAAGGTTGTCATTCCTTCCCTCATTTTGGCCTTTTGCAAATTTTTGACTTTTCTCGGGATTTTTATTCTATGTAAAGTCATTTTGAATTCCTTTGGACAAAAAGTCCGAAGGATTCATTTTCTTTGATTTAGCTTTTATCTTGCCTTTTTCACTTGGCTTTGTCTTTGGACTTGCTGTCATCCTGCCTTTTCCGAATTCCTTCGGACTGTTTGTCCAAAGGAATTCCTTTGGACAAAAAGTCTGAAGGATATATCATTCTCTTTGCCTTAGCTCTACGAAATGCCTTTCGAGATTCCAAAGTGTCTTTCGGCAGCCAGTCCACGTGTCCTCCGTCAGTCCATGTGTCCTCTGCCAGTCCACGTGTCCTCTGCCAGTCCACGTGTCCTCTGCCAGTGCATGTGTCCTCCGCTAGTGCCCTTCGGAAAAATTGGAGGGCACCCGGGCTTTTTGCAAAAGTTTGTGATTTTGGTCTTCCTCCTGCCCGAAGGGTAGGTGCCCTTCGAGATTGTTGTGTCCCTGTCGAAGGGTACCCTGCCCTTTGGAAGTCTCGAAACTGTGTTTTCCTTGCTTTTTGCAACTTTTCCGAATTTCTTCTAAGTGCTTTACAAATTTCACTGAGTCCATAGAAAATTTGACTCCCTGAGTGAGTCCGTAGAAAATTACCTGACTGAGTGAGTCCGTAGAAACTCTTCCTGAGTGAGTCCGTAGGTTTTCTCTCTGAGTGAGTCCGTAGATTTTCTGAGTGAGTCAGAATCAGCCTGCCTAAGTGCGTAGAAACTTTGACTGAGCGAGTCTGTAGAAACTCTCTGAGTGAGTCCCTAGAAACTCTCTCTGAGTGAGTCCGTAGAAACTACCTCTGAGTGAGTCTGTAGAGTCAACAAAGGAAAACAATAATATTTTCCTTGACTAGAGACAAGAACTTTCCAAGTGGCAAAAAAAAAATCTGACTCATGGAAGATTTGTCAACAGGTACAATATGGACCACAACATTTGATGATGTTGTCATTGCAGTTATGGGTATCACAACATAAAATCTGCAAGAGATATCAACATCACCTAATAAGGTTTGGGAAATTGTTAAGTGTTATTCTGTAGGTATCATTTGACAGTATCAACAAAATCAGAAATGTGTAATGACAAAAGACAATTGCATTGTATTATATTGAATGCAATTAAAGATGAATCTACACTAGTAGGGACATCTTACATTGATGCATTTAATGCAGTTTAACAGATGTTAACTCTACAACTGATGTAATTAATTGTAATTTGTGTTTAGTTGCATGTATGTAATATGTAAATAAAATAGTTTTTGAAAATAATCTTACAAGTACATCCATATTACTTTTTTGATTGTTTGTTGGTATTATTCACTTTCCAACAATTTAATCATCATATCGAATGATGATTGATAGACCTTTAGTTTTTTTGAATTTTGCATTGAATTAGGTATTCAATGAGTTTGTGATCTTCTAAAATGGTGCGTCTTAAATCTTTGTGGTTTTTTATTGTTTTTAAAATCTTAACCCATGATTAGTGTTGACCAATTTTTGGTCCTGTAGGCCAATATTGGGCACCCCCTCCTTTTTATTTACAAAGAGTCTTTCACATCCATGATTTGGCCAAGTCATCCCTCAAACTGCCTTGTGCAAAATACCCTGTCAGACCTGTTCCATGAGAAAGCCAAGTGTTTTGTCATTTTGCTTAGTCTAGTGCAACTTAGGTTTGTGCAGGTACATTACTTGTCTACTTTTATAAGCAAAAGCGATTGAAGAACCCGAAATGGTCTAAGCAGTTCGCAAAAAGGCAACAGATTTCCTTCGGAGGGCATTTTGACGGCTTGAAAGACGTTTGCAAAAAGTCCGAAGGGTATGTGCCATTACGGAGGGCAGCTTGGTTGGTGGCAAGACCAAATCAGAAGTTCCAAAGGGGCATTTCAAGACCCAAAGGGCCTTTGCGAAGGGCAGTGAGCATATTCGGGAAAGAGAGAAAGGGCAAAGGATTCTTTAGGACATTTTGTCCGAAGGAAATCCAAAGAAAAGACAAGACAAGGGATTCCTTCGGACTTTTGTCCAAAGGAAATCCAAAGTAAGAAAGAATCAATGGATGAAGTCCTTGGGACATTTTGTCCGAAGAAAGTCACAAGCAAGGAAAGGCAAAGGTCAAAGGTCCTTTGGACAAATGTTCGAAGGAAGATACAAGGAAGAATCATCGAAGGAAATTTGAAGGAAAAGCCAAGACTTTAATGGAAAGACTTCCTTTGGGCAAAATGTCCGAAGGAATTGAGATGACCAAAGGGAGCCCAAAGGGCAAGTGCCCTTGTGGGGGACTTGCAGCGACCCAAAATGGGACCTTTTCCAAGCTCCGAAGGGACACCTTCATTTCGGGAAGGAAGAAATTGCAAAGGGCCGAAGGAATTGCAAAAGGCCGAAGGTTCAGTTGTGGAAAGCCGAAGAAATTGCCAAAGGGGTGACGGGCCCGAGAACGTCAAAATTAAGGCAGCAAACTAGCCGTTGGCTTTCAAATGGCGACGGGCTTGCGGACGTCAAATTTACGGTGATGAAATAGCCGTTTGGTTTTTGAATAGTGACAGGGCTGCAGATGTCAATTTTTGACGGGATTAGTCGGCCATTGAGGACAAGCCAAAGGACTAATGCCTTCACGACAAGTGGCCCGAAAGAGCTTGAATGGCGCATGCTCGACGGAATTCAAAGGGGCATAAGACCCGAGGAGTAAACTCAGCAACCCGCTGAGAAAGGAGCTCGAGGAGCTGGTAAAAGATGAGAAGAATAGCTCGAGAGAGCTCAAATTGCCAGAAAGCGACAAGAAATAACAAGGAAAGAGAGAACAAAACAAAGAAATCCAGAACACAACCACGCACACATACGACAACATTTGGAATGTTCCAAAAGACGCACCCAACCAAGCACAGACATGAATCAGATCTGCGCAGGTGGCAAAAGAAGGCGTTGGCAAATGGAGTTATTGTTGCAGATGAAACAGTCTCCACCAAGTGGTCATCAAAGAGCACAAACATTCAAGAGGGCAGCCCATTTTTTCTTTGTTTGGCATTAATAGGCGAACAACTGCGCGAACTTTCATGGAGGGATGGCTTTGTCGGTTATGGAGAGCAGCGATCGATACTTTTGCAGGAGTGTTTAATATGCCCAGGCAGCAAAGTCAAGACTTGCGACAACCACAACATGGTTCAAACAACAGAGTTCCTCCTTCTTAGGCATTTAATGCAGTATGGGTTGCTTTCTTGGAAAGCGCCGTAGTCTTCTTTTTTATGCTATATATATTGTAACCTCTAAGTTGAGAAGGATATCTCTCAACTTGTATGGCGAAGCTTTGCAGGTTTTTACCTTGAATCAAGACATAGCATTTTTACCTCCATTTGAGTTTGCACTTTTGCATGTCTATGGTTTTGTCTTGTGTTAAGTCATTTTTCTTTCATGCTTTCACAGAATGATTCTAGCATGTCTAGTGTATTGTGAGTTTTTCTTTTGCAGGTCAGCAAAAAGTGTCCACAACAGAGTATAGGCACATGTGAACATGTTGTCATAGTGTGTCTTAGAACACCTCTGGTAGTTTCTTCCTTCCTGTATCTCCAGAGGACCCGCTAGCTCACTGATGCAGAATAATTTCTCTTGTCAAATGAAGTGTATATCAGCGTGTTCTTGGTGTAAAGTGTATGTCAAAGCTAAGTAGACCAACCATTTTGGTGTATCACTGCTTTAGTTTAGGTTCTATTTTCAGTATTTTCTCTTTTTTCACCCACCCCCCCATTGTTAGCAGTAGTAGTAAAGGACTTCATAGATGCATCAAAGGGAGCTAGCCCTTGTCTAGAGATTCTCCCCTCAATTTTGTCAGACCCATAGCAAGAGGGGAGTCTCCATTGTGCCGCGTGGAAGGGAGAAGCCTAGCCTTCTCTCAAGGGTGCAATCCACAGCGTCAACAGTTTTTGGCACGCCCAGTGGGACAGTTTGTCCAAGGAGTTGAAGGATTTTTTGGTGTGTTCTTCAACCAATCAGCCTTTGGAGGCATTTCAACCAACACCAATGGCAACTCCGAGTTGAATTAGCTGGTTAAGCAGTGCTGGTGCCATCAAGAAATCGCATTTTGGTATGTATAATTCCATTGCTTAGCAGCATGGACTTCGTTTTCCTTCATATAACTTTGATCAAGCTCAGGTTGTTTATGGCATCACCTCAAGCAGCTCTTCTGATTGCCCTTCACCTAGTGTAAAGGAAGTAACGCTCGAGTTTGAGAAACAAGTGATGGAGATAAACAGATTGGAGGAGCAGGATAGATATCAACAAGAGCTTATGTATAAAGAGGAGTGCTTGTTTAGGCAAGCTCAGGCCTTGCAATCCATGGAGGAAGTAGCAAAATGGAAGAGTCCATTCATTCAAGGTAGTCAGCCTTGTATGCCTTCTCCCATTCCAATGCAACCCCCTCTTATTCTAAATAAAGCCGCCGCTTTTGCACCAAATCCTTTCTACCAAATAGCACTTGCTCACTCTAGCCCATTTGATACATTAACCACTCTTGCTCTTAATCCCTTGTGCCTAGCTTTTCAACATCAAAGGGCACTAGAGCAGCCTCCCATGGAAATGAATCTTGTCAATGTTGCAATATTGTCATTGATGTCAAATGAACTGTTGCCAGAAGTGAATGGAAATGTCAACGGAAGTGAACGGAAATGTTGACGGAAGTGAATAGAAATGTCGACGGTAGTGAATCGGAATTGTCGATGAAAATGTCGATGGAATTGTCAACCTTGGCCGACCTATTGGGAGGAGTTGTGACCGTTCGAAAGGACCTTTTCACTTGAAAAGTCACGACCTTAATTTGTGGCTTTTCGTGAGTTATAAATAAGTGCATAACGAATGGCAAAATTTGAAGATTCGAAAGTGGAAGATATATTAAAGAAGAGCAAAATTTTAAAGGCAAATTTTTGTGAGAATATTAAAAAGAAAAGATCAGCAAGTATAAGGAAGAGTATAGCAACGAAAACACTCAAGTGTAGATCGAATCTAAAGGAGATAAAACAAGTGTTCTATCATTCACAAGCAAGGAAAGGCAAAGGCAAAGGTCAAAGGTCCTTCGGACAAATGTTCAAAGGAAGATACAAGGAAGAATCATCGAAGGAAATTCAAAGGAAAAGCCGAGACTTTGAAGGAAAGACTTCCTTCGGGCAAAATGTCTGAAGGAATTCCTTCGGAGATTTTGTCTGAAGGAATTGAGATGACCAAAAGGAGCCCGAAGGAACTTGAAGGGCAAGTGCCCTTGCGGGGGACTCCCAGCGACCCCAAAGGGGACCTTTTCCAAGCTTCGAAGGGACACCTTCCCTTCGGGAAGGAAGAAATTGCAAAGGGCCGAAGGAATTGCAAAAGGCCGAAGGTTCAGTTGCGGAAAGCCAAATAAATTGCCAAAGGGGTGATGGGCCCGAGAACGTCAAAATCAAGGCAACAAACTAGCTGTTGGCTTTCAAATGGTGACGGGCCTGCGGACGTCAAATTTACGGTGATGAAATAGCCATTTGATTTTTGAATAGTGACGGGCCTGCAGACGTCAATTTTTGACGGCATCCGTCGGCCGTTGAGGACAAGCCAAAGGATTAATGCCTTCACGACAAGTGGCCCGAAAGAGCTCGCATGGCGCAGGCCTGATGGAATTCAAAGGGGCATAAGACTCGAGGAGTAAACTCAACGACCCGTTGAGAAAGGAGCCTGAGGAGCCTGTAAAAGACGAGAAGAATAGTCCGAGACAGGTCAAATTGCCAGAAAGCGACAAGAAATAGCAAGGAAAGAGGGAACAAAACAGAGAAATCTAGAACACGGCCACGCACATACAACATTTGGAATGTTCCAGAAGATGCACCCAGCCAAGCATAGACACGAATCAGATCAGCCCAGGTGGCAAAAGAAGGCGTCAACAAGTGGAATTATTGCTGCGGATGAAACAGTCTCCACCAAGTGGTCATCAAAGAGCATGAACATTCAAGAGGGAAGCCCGTTTTTTCTTTGTTTGGCATTAATAGGCGAACAGTTGCATGATCTTTCATGGAGGGAGGGCTTTGTCGGTTATGAGAGCAGTGATCCATACTTTTGCAGGAGTGTTTGATATGCCCAGGCAACAAAGTCAAGACTTGCGACAATCACAACATGGTTCAAACAACAGACTTCCTCCTTCCTAGGCATTTAATGCAATATGGGTCGCCCTTTCTTGGAAAGCGCCATAGTCTTCTTTTTCATGCTATATATATTGTAACCTCTCAGTTGAGAAGGATATCTCTCAGCTTGTATGGCGAAGCCCTGCAGGATTTTACCTTGAATCAAGACAACATTTATACCTCCCTTTGAGTTTGCACTTTTGCATGTCTATGGTTTTGCCTTGTGTTAAGTCATTTTTCTTTCATGCTTTCACAGAATGATACCAACATGTCTAGTGTATTGTGAGTTCTTTTGTAAGTCAGCAAGAAGTGTCCACAACAGAGTATAGGCGCATGTGAACAGGTTGCTATAGTGTGTCTTAGAACAACTCTGGTAGTTTCTTCCTCCCTGTATCTCCAGAGGACCCCCTAGCTCATTGATGCAGAAGAATTTTTCTTGTCAAATGAAGTGTATGTCTGCGTGTTCTTGTGTAAAGTGTGTTAAAGCTAAGTAGACCAACCATTTTGGTGTATCACTGCTTTAGTTTAGGTTCTATTTTCAGTATTTTCTCTCTTTTCACCCCCCCCATTGTTAGCAATAGTAGTAAAGGACCTTAGAGATGCATCAAAGGGACCTAGCCCTTATTTAGGGTTTCTCCCCTCAGTTTTGCCAGACCCACAACAAGAGGGGAGTCTACATTGTGCCGCGTGGAAGGGAGAAGCCTAGTGTTTTCTCAAGGGTGCAATCCACAGCGTCAACAGTTTTTGGCACGCCCGGTGGGACAGTTTGTCCAAGGAGTTGAAGGATTTTTTGGTGTGTTCTTCAACCAATCAGCCTTTGGAGACATTTCAACCAACACCAATGGCGACTCCGAGTTGAATTAGCTGGTTAAGCAGTCCTGATGCCATCAAGAAATCGCATTTTGGTATGTATGATTCCATTGCTCGGCAACATGGACATTGTTTTCCTTCATATAACTTTGATCAAGCTCAGGTTGTTCATGGCATCACCTCAAGCAGCTCCCCTGATTGCCCTTCACCTAGTGTAAAGGAAGTAACGCTGGAGTTTGAGAAGCAAGTGATAGAGATAAACAGATTGGAGGAGCAGGATAGATATCAACAAGAGCTTATGCATAAAGAGGAGTGCTTGTTTAGGCAAGCTCAGGTCTTGCAGTCCATGAAAGAGGAAGTAGCAAAATGGAAGAGTCCATTCATTCAAGGCAGTTAGCCTTGTGTGCCTTTCCCATTCCAAAGCAACCCACTCGTATTCTAAAGAAAGCCCCCTCTTGTGCACCAAATCCTTTCTACCAAATAGCACTTGCTCACTCTAGCCCATCTGATACATTAACCAATCCTATTGTTAATCCCTTGCGCTTAGCTTTTCAACATCAAAGGGCATTAGAGCAGCCTCCCATGGAAATGAACCTTGTCAATTCCTTACACTGTGAATCTTCCTTTGAAGGGAATCATCCTGTGCCTTTTTAAAAACATGTCTCTCTTCTAGAAACTCTTCTTGTGCATGAGCAGACCCTTCCTAGTCTCCCTCAACCTCTTCAAATCTTTCAGCATAGGAGTGCCTATCATGAACCAGCTCAGGACTTTGAAGAAGATAAAGTTGCTGCGTGTTCACAAGAGAAAAGTTCCAATCCCAAGGTCATGAGTTGGAAGCAAACAATGGAATCATGGGACAGGAAAGAGGAGAAAGGTTTTGTTCAAAGCCTTGGAAATGGTGAAGCTGCTCTTGCTTGTGGTGATCCTTATGATCTCCAAAAAAGGGTCTTCCAAGAGAATATAGCCAGGGAAATTGCAGAGTTGGAATCCAGAATGAGATTTTTTAGCCAGGGTGTGATGGACGGTTTAGACCAAACAGCAGATTCCATGTCTAAACACACCCCATCTACACTCCTTCAAGAGAGCTATCAAGCCACATCTGATGTAGATGAAGTGCTGGCTAAATGGAAGTACGAGAATCATTCGATTCTAGCTCAAACATTGCCTCCTCTTCGACATAAGTTTGTCTATCAACCCTCCACTCCATTCTTTTTCAAAGAGGAACCCGTTTTGAAAAAGGCAAGTGAAGAAGAGAGGATCCAATTTGCAGCTGCCCAAGAGGCTATCATGAGTGACAATGAGGATGAGATCATCATGGATGCTCCCTTTGAAGACATCGTCAACAATGGAGAAGACACAAGTCATGCATACATGCAGATGTTCCAGCAATATGAAGAAGTTGACAAACCTTATTTGTCAACAATGGATGATGAGGAAAGTAAGCATGGTGAGCTCTCTCCTCCCTTGTTTGATGAACTTCCTTGTTGCTTTGATGAAGAGAATGACCATGCCAGAGGAGGACCAGGAGCATGTTTGGGAACAACTAGAGACTCCGGTCTTTGATCAAGAAAAGGAGAGGCCTTTTCATCTTAATGAAAGCTTTGAAGAAGAGATCCTTGAGCAGGAAGGTGATGTTCTGTGGGATGAGCAAGCTGTTTGTGATGTCATTTCAGACATCACAACAGTCAACCTTCTTCAAGAAAGCCATGAGGAAGTAGAAGATAAGTTTGGCAGTCTCTTCAATGAGGCAGAAGGGAACAAGTCAATCCATGATGCATATCAAGGGAGTTATGAGCTAGATGATCCCTATGGTGATGAGCCAACAGCCATTGACTCCTTGGTGAGATACACTAGCATGAAGGGCCAGCATGAGGCAAGCTTCCAAGAGCAAGATGAATACATATATGTTGGAAGCATGTTTGACCCTGATTCATTTGAATACAAGCCAATCAAGGTGGCAAACAAGAGGAACAAGTCACCAAGTCTCTATTCCATTCAGCCACTTGTCTGGCACCATAAGTTTTCTTGCCATGAAGGAGACTTAAGAAGCTTTCCCTTTGATCGATGGGGGAGGCAAATGTATCTATTCAGCTGTACATGGTAGTTTGCTTTCAGTTGTCTTTGTTTTTCGTAAATGCTGTTGCACACGTGTGTGTAGTTTTTTAGCCTTTGTTGTGTGTGTGTTTTTTTTGAGGTAAAATCCCTGCTGACTCCATGCCCAATGGACTTAGAGGATACCAGTGTTCCCAAGCATAGCAGGCATGCTTCCCTTATGAGTCGCCAAATGTGTTGACCAATTTTTGGTCATGTAGGCCAAAATTGGGCACCCCCTCCTTTTTCTTTACAAAGAGTCTTTCACATGCATGATTTGGCCAAGTCATCCCTCAAACTACCTTGTGCAAAATACCCTGTCAGACCTGTTCCATGAAAAATCCAAGTGTTTTGTCATTTTGCTTAGTCTAATGCAAATCAGCTTTGTGCAGGGACATTACTTGTCTACTTGGATAAGCAGAAGCAATTGAAGAACTCGAAATGGTCTAAGTAGTTCGCAAAAAGGCAACAGATTTCCTTCGGAGGGCATTTTTACGGCTTGAAAGACGTTTGCAAAAAGTCCGAAAGGTATGTGCCCTTACGGAGGGCACCTTGGTAGGTGGCAGGACCAAATCAGAAGTTTCGAAGGGGCATTTCAAGACCCAAAGGGCCTTTGCGAAGGGCAGTGAGCATATTCAGGAAAGAGAGAAAGGGCAAAGGATTCCTTCGGACATTTTGTTCAAAGGAAATCCAAAGAAAAGACAAGACAAGGGATTCATTCGGACTTTTGTCCGAAGGAAATCCAAAGTAAGAAAGAATTAATGGATGAATTCCTTTAGACGAAATGCCCGAAGGAATTCCTTCGAACATTTTGTCCGAAGAAATTCACAAGCAAGGAAAGGCAAAGGCAAAGGTCAAAGGTCCTTTGGACAAATGTTCGAAGGAAGATACAAGGAAGAATCATCGAAAGAAATTTGATGGAAAAGCTGAGACTTTGAAGGAAAGACTTATTTTGGGCAAAATGTCCGAAGGAATTGAGATGACCAAAGGGAGCCCAAAGGGCAAGTGCCCTTGCTGGGGACTCCCAGCGACCCAAAAGGGGACCTTTTCCAAGCTCCGAAGGGACACCTTCCCTTCCGAAAGGAAGAAATTGCAAAGGGCCGAAGGAATTGCAAGAGGCCGAAGGTTCAGTTGCGGAAAGCCAAAGAAATTGCCAAAGGGGTGATGGGCCTGAGAACGTCAAAATCAAGGCAACAAACTAGCCGTTGGCTTTCAAATGGCGACGGGCCTGCGGATGTCAAATTTACAGTGATGAAATAGCTGTTTGGTTTTCAAATAGTGACAGGGCCGCAGACATCAATTTTTGACGGGATCCGTTGGCCGTTGAGTACAAGCCAAAGGACTAATGCCTTCACGACAAGTGGCCCGAAAGAGCTCGAATGGCGCAGGCCCGATGGAATTCAAAGGGGCATAAGACCCGAGGAGTAAACTCAGCGACCTGCTGAGAAAGGAGTCCGAGGAGCTGGTAAAAGGCGAGAAGAATAGCCCAAGAGCTCAAATTGCCAGAAAGCGACAAGAAATAGCAAGGAAAGAGGGAACAAAACAGAGAAATCCAGAACACAGCCACGCAGACATACGACAACATTTGGAATGTTCTAAAAGACGCACCCAGCGAAGCACAGACACGAATCAGATCAGCCCAGATGGCAAAAGGTGTCGGCAAATGGAGTTATTGCTGCGGATGAAACAGTCTCCACCAAGTTGTCATCAAAGAGCGCAACATTCAAGAGGGCAGCCCGTTTTTTCTTTGTTTGGCATTAATAGGTGGACAACTGCACGAACTTTCATGGAGGGATGGCTTTGTCAGTTATGGAGAGCAACAATCCATACTTTTGTAGGAGTGTTTAATATGCCCAGGCATCAAAGTCAAGACTTGCGACAGCCACAACATGGTTCAAACAACATACTTCCTCCTTCTAGGCATTTAATGCAGTATGGGTCGCCCTTTCTTGGAAAGCGCCATAGTCTTCTTCATGCTATATATATTGTAACCTCTCAGTTGAGAAGGATATCTCTCAGCTTGTATGGGGAAGCCTTGCAGGATTTTACCTTGAATCAAGACAGCATTTTTACCTCCATTTGAGTTTGCACTTTTGCATGTCTATGGTTTTGTCTTGTGTTAAGTCATTTTTCTTTCATGCTTTCACATAATGATTCCAGCATGTCTAGTGTATTGTGAGTTCTTCTTTTGCAGATCAGCAAGAAGTGTCCACAACAGAGTATAGGCGCATGTGAACAGACTGCCATAGTGTTTCTTAGAACCCCTCTGGTAGTTTCTTCCTCCTTGTATCTCCAGAGGACCCCCTAGCTCACTGATGCAAAAAAAATTCTCGTCAAATGAAGTGTATATCAGCTTGTTCTTAGTGTAAAGTGTATGTCAAAGCTAAGTAGACCAACCATTTTGGTGTATCACTGTTTTAGTTTAGGTTCTATTTTCAGTATTTTCTCTTTTTTCACCCCGCCATTGTTAACAGTAGTAGTAAAGGACCTCAGAAATGCATCAAAGGGAGCTAGCCCTTATCTAGAGATTCTCCCTTTAGTTTTGCCAGACCCACAGCAAGAGGGGAGTCTCCATTGTGCCGCGTGGAATGGAGAAACCCAACTTTCTCTCAAGGGTGCAATCCACAGCGTCAACAGTTTTTAGCACGCCTGGTGAGACAATTTGTCCAAGGAGTTGAAGGATTTTTTGGTGTGTTCTTCAACCAATCAGCCTTTGGAGGCATTCCAACCAACACCAATGGCGACTCCAAGTTGAATTAGCTAGTTAAGTAGTCCTGGTGCCATCAAGAAATCGCATTTTGGTATGTATAATTCCATTGCTCAGCAGCATCGACCTTGTTTTCCTTCATATAACTTTGATCAAGCTCAAGTTGTTCATGGTATCACTTCTAGCGGCTCTCCTGATTGCCCTTCACCTAGTGTAAAGGAAGTAACCTTGGAGTTTGAGAAGCAAGTGATGGAGATAAACAGATCGGAGGAGCAGGATAGATATCAGCAAGAGCTTATGTATAAAGAGGAGTGCTTGTTTAGGCAAGCTCAGGGCTTGCAATCCATATAGGAGGAAGTAGCAAAATGGAAGAGTCCATTCATTCAAGGCAGTCAGCCTTGTATGCCTCCTCCCATTCCAAAGCAACCCCCTCCTATTCTAAAGAAAGCCTCCGATTGTGCATCAAATCTTTTCTACCAAATAGCACTTGCTTACTTTAGCCCATCTGATACGTTAACCACTCCTGCTCTTAATCCCTTGCGCCTAGTTTTTCAACATCAAAGGGCATTAGAGCAGCCTCCCATGGAAATGAACCTTGTCAAATCCTTAGACTGTGAATCCTCCTTTGAAGGGAATCATCCTATGCCTTTTAAAAAACAGCATGTCTCTCTTCTAGAAACTCTTCATGTGCATGAGCAAATCCTTCCCAGTCTCTCTCAACCTCCTCAAATCTTTCAGCATAGGAGTGCCTATCATGAACCAGCGCAGGACCTTGAAGAAGATAAAGTTGCCGCGTGTTCACAAGAGAAAAGTTCCAATCCCAAGGTCATGAGTTGGAAGCAAACAATGGAATCATGGGACAAAAAGAGGAGAAAGGTTTTGTTCAAAGCCTTGGAAATGGTGAAACTGCTCTTGCTCGTGGTGATCTCAATGATCTCCAAGAAAGGCTCTTCTGAGAGAATATATCCAGGCAAATTGCAGAGTTGGAGTCCAGAATAAGATTCCTCAGCCAGGGTGTGATGGATGGTTTAGAGCAAACAACAAATTCCATGTCTGAACACACTCCTTCAAGAGAGCTATCAAGCCACATCTGATGTAGATGAAGTGCTGGCTAAATGGAAGTAAGAGAATCATTCGATTCTCGCTCAAGGATTGCCTCTTCTTCCACATAAGTTGTCCATCAACCCTCCACTCCATTCTTTCTCAAGGGGGAACTTGTTTTGAAAAAGGCAAGTGAAGAAGAGAGGATCCAATTTACAGCTGCCTAGGGGGCTATCATGAGTGACAATGAGGATGAGATCATCATGGATGCTCCCTTTGAAGACATCGTCAACAATGGAGAAGACACAAGTCATGCATACATGAGGATGTTCAAGCAATATGGAGAAGAAGTTGACAAACCTTATTTGTCAACAATAGATGATGAGGAAAGTAAGCATGGTGAGCTCTCTCCTCCCTTGTTTGATGAACTTCCTTGTTGCTTTGATGAAGAGAATGACCATGCCATGGAACTCGAATTTGAGGAGGACCAGGAGCATGTCTGGGAACAACTAGAGACTCCGGTCTTTGAGCAGGAAAAGGAGAGGCCTTTCCATCTTGATGAAAGCTTTGAAGAAGAGATCCTTGAGCAGGAAGGTGATGTTCTGTGGGATGAGCAAGCAGTTTGTGATCTCATTTCAGACATCACAACAGTCACCCTTCTTCAAGAAAGCCATGAGGAAGTAGAAGATAAGTTTGGCAGTCTCTTCAATGAGGCAGAAGGGAACAAGTCAATCCATGATGCATATTAAGGGAGTTATGAGCTAGATGATCCCTATGGTGATGAGCCAACAGCCATTGACTTCTTGGTGAGATACACTAGTATTAAGGACCAGCATGAGGCAAGCTTCCGAGAGCAAGATGAAAACATATATGTTGGAAGCATGTTTTACCCTGATTCATTTGGATACAAGCCAATCAAAGGTGGCAGACAAGAGGTGCAAGTCACCAAGTCTATTCCATTCAGCCACTAAATTTTCTTGCCATGAAGGAGACTTAAGAAGCTTTCCCTTTGATCCAGGGGGGAGACAAATGTATCTATTCAGCTGCACATAGTAGTTTGCTTTCAGTTGTCTTTGTTTTCCCTAAGTGTTGTTGCACACGTGTGTGTAGTTTTTTAGCCTTTGATGTGTGTGTTTTCTTTTGTGTTTGAGGTAAAATCCTTGCTGGTTCATAGGTCCTTACAATGTTGTTAACTTCTCCGAGATGCGCCCTGACTCCATGCCCACTGGACTTAGAGGCTACCAGTCTTCCCAAGCATAGCAGGCATGCTTCCCCTGTGAGTTGTCAAATGTGTTGACCAATTTTTGGTCCTGTAGGCCAAAATTGGGCACCCCCTCCTTTTTCTTTACAAAGAGTCTTTCACATGCATGATTTGGCCAAGTCATCCCTCAAATTGCCTTGTGCAAAATACCCTATCAGACCTGTTCCATGAAAAAGCCAAGTGTTTTGTCATTTTGCTTAGTCTAGTGCAAATCCGGTTTGTGTAGGTACATTACTTGTCTACTTTTATAAGCAGAAGCGATTGAAGAAACCGAAATGGTCTAAGTAGTTCACAAAAAAACATCAGATTTCCTTCGGAGGGCATTTTGACGGTTTGAAAGATGTTTGCAAAAAGTCCGAAGGGTATGTGCCCTTACGGAGGGCACCTTGGTCGGTGGCAGGACCAAATCAGAAGTTCCGAAGGGGCATTTCAAGACCCAAAGGGCCTTTGCGAAGGGCAGTGAACATATTCGGGAAAGAGAGAAAGGGCAAAGGATTCCTTCGGACATTTTGTCCAAAGGAAATCCAAAGAAAAAACAAGACATGGGATTCCTTCGGACTTTGGTCCGAAGGAAATCCAAAGTAAGAAGGAATTAATAGATGAATTTCTTCGGACAAAATGCTCGAGGGAATTCCTTCGGACATTTTGTCCGAAGGAAAGGCAAAGGCAAAGTTCAAAGGTCCTTCGGACAAATGTCCGAAGGAAGATACAAGGAAGAATCATCGAAGGAAATTCGAAGGAAAAGCTGAGAATTTGAAGGAAAGACTTCCTTCGGGCAAAATGTTCGCATTTTTGAAGGAATTGAGATGACCAAAGGAAGCCCGAAGGGCAAGTGCCCTTGCTGGGGACTCCCAACGACCCAAAAGGGGACCTTTTCCAAGCTCCGAAGGGACAACCTTCCCTTTCGAAAGGAAGAAATTGCAAAGGGCCGAAGGAATTGCAAGAGGCCGAAGGTTCAGTTGCAGAAAGCTGAAGAAATTGTCAAAGGGGTGACGGGCTCGAGAACGTTAAAATCAAGGCAGCAAATTAGTCGTTGGCTTTCAAATGGTGACGGGCTTGCGGACGTCAAATTTACAGTGATGAAATAGCCGTTTGGTTTTCGAATAGTGACAAGGCCGCATACATCAATTTTTGACGGGATTCGTCGGTCGTTGAGGACAAGCCAAAGGACTAATGCCTTCACGACAAGTGGCCCGAAAGAGCTTGAATGGCGCAGGCTCGACGGAATTCAAAGGGGCATAAGACCCGAGGAGTAAACTCAGCGATCCGCTGAGAAAGGAGCCCGAGGAGCTGGTAAAAGACGAGAAAAATAGCCCGAGTGAGCTCAAATTGCCGGAAAGTGACAAGAAATAGCAAGAGGGAACAAAACAGAGAAATCCAGAACACGGCCACACACACATACAACATTTGGAATGTTCCAAAAGATGCACCCAGCCAATCACAGACACGAATTAAACCAGCCCAGGTGGCAAAAGAAGGCGTCGACAAATGGAGTTATTGCTGCGGATGAAACAGTGTCCACCAAGTGGTCATCAAAGAGCACGAACATTCAAGAGGGCAGCCCGTTTTTTCTTTGTTTGGCATTAATAGGCGGATAGCTGCGCGAACTTTCATGGAGGGATGGCTTTGTCGGTTATGGAGAGCAGGGACCCATACTTTTGCAGGAGTGTTTAATATGCCCAGGCAGCAAAGTCAAGAGTTGCAACAGCCACAACATGGTTCAAACAACAGACTTCCTCCTTAGGCATTTAATGTAGTATGGGTCACCCTTTCTTGGAAAGCGCCATAGTCTTCTTTTTCATTCTATATATATTGTAACCTCTCAATTGAGAAGGATATCTCTTAGTTTGTATGGCGAAGCCTTGCAGGAGTTTACCTTGAATCAAGACATCATTTTTACCTCCATTTGAGTTTGCACTTTTGCATGTCTATGGTTTTGTCTTGTGTTAAGTCATTTTTCTTTCATGCTTTCACATAATGATTTCGGCATGTCTAGTGTATTGTGAGTTCTTCTTTTGCAGGTCAGCAAGAAGTGTCCACAACAGAGTATAGGTGCATGTGAACAGGCTACCATAGTGTGTCTTAGAACACCTCTGGTAGTTTCTTCCTCCCTGTATCTCCAAAGGACCCCTTTGCTCACTGATGCAGAAGAATTTCTCTTGTCAAATAAAGTGTATCTCAGCGTGTTCTTGGTGTAAAGCGTATGTTAAAGCTAAGTAGACCAACCATTTTGGTGTATCACTGCTTTAGTTTAGATTCTATTTTCAGTATTTTCTCTTTTTTCACTCCCACCCCATTGTTAGTAGTAGTAGTAGTAAAGGACCTCAAAGATGCATCAAAGGGAGCTAGCCCTTATCTAGAGATTTTCCTCTCAGTTTTGCCAGACCCACAGCAAGAGGGGAGTCTCTTTTGTGCCACGTGGAAGGGAGAAGCCCAGGCTTCTCTGAAGAGTGCAATCCATAGCGTCAACAATTAGTTTTGTATTGATATATACGTAAAAATCGTTGTTGATCTCAAAATTAAATAAACAATGAAGTTGTGTTCCTTGATTTACAATGCAAATATTCATTCGATATATTATTCATTATGCAAGAGTTAATGAAAATACATATGGAAGTATTAGAATCACATTTCATGAATGCTTTAACTAAAGTATGGAAAATGTCATTGTAACATTTCTTTTACTTTAAGTACTCTTTTTTATTACTTTTATCTTTATTTTCAATAAAAAAAAGTTTTAGTTGTTAATAGGAAGAAGAATTTGTCTTCATGATGTTGTCCAAAATCCTAGTTGTGTCTCTAAATTTTTTCTCGGGGAACATTTTCTTTACACATTTTTTACTTTTGTAAAAATTGGACACAAACTTTTAACAAATAAGGCCCTGGAAGCAACTCAAAGGCCAGTTGAACAAGAAGAACAGAGGGAGAAGAAGACACACAATTGGATATTATGTTTAATATTAAGCAGTATGCATGAGAATGTAATGAAATAGGCATTGTTCATTTCCAAATAATTTTAAGTACATTGAACAACGAAATACACTGTGCAGAACGTGGTCAAAGAATACTTGAACAATAACTGCTAATATGGAAATTGTTAAAAAATAAAATGGAATATTAAAAAAAAAAGGCATTCCTATATATATATGGTCAATGATTGGATTTAATAAAAAAAACTTTTTAAAATGCAAATATAGAACAAAGGAAATGAAATTTTGGTATAAAAAATAATAGCTGACGAAAAAAATTGCAACAACCAAATGCGTTATTGAAACCCAGAGACAAAAGTGATGCACACAAAGATCCAAAAGTAAACAATTGGCTGAAAAATGCAAATCAAAAATGCAAACCAAACTGAGGAAGATTGGAATATGCTCATGTTAAGAACACCATCGTTCACGCCTCCCGAAAGACAGATTTTAAAACCTCTACACATTTAAATGTATGCAACAAATATATTGCCAATAATGCATAATAAGTAGGGGGGAGTTGCATTCAAACTTTACATACCTACCATATCTAATCTATGTAATTTAGTAAATGACTAATTGTAATTTGCATTTTCTTACATATATGCATCAGGTTAAGAAAAAAATTATTTTCGTTATACCACATTCTCTCAATATTTTTTAAAATTAACCACATTTATGTTCATATTTGTATTTCTAATTAAATTATGGTTAGTTACGTCTTTAAATAGTATGCTATTTTCAATTGATATAAATTTAACTATACATAACTCTTTTAACAATTTAGTAATTAATGTTTCTATTATGACCACTGCAGACACTAATGGGAAGCGAAAAATCGAATAAAAAGGCTCATTTGAATTATGCAATACACAAAGATGAAATAAATGTGCGTCGACGGCTTCAATACCATACAAAAACAACAAATATTTACCCACCAATTACAGATGACGCTATTAGACAACCTCAAAAAAAAATTTGTGAAAGAATAGTCTTTCGGCAATACATTCATGCTCCATTTGTAAAGAATCGTATAAAGGTATTCAAACAAGAAGTTATCATGGTGGCCTTACTTGTTATCGATGCATTGGTGAAACAAATATTAATTGTTTTTGTGCAACGAATAACATGGATCTAGGTATATGGCTTAAAGTTCTATCTGATCTCACTAAGTTGAAGAAATGCTTATTGCAAGAGTTAATCCAATATTGCAGGTAACTCATGCACATGGTGGACAATACAAATATAGTGGCCATACTATTAGTTTCCCACAAGATATATCTTTTATTGTTAGGTATTTGCCACGCCAACCTACAAACCTTGACATCTTAGTATTAAGAAGAATTGGATCAAAGAACAAACCATATGATTGCTTTGTAAACAAATCACGTGTTAGCGAAGCTCTGCACTATAAAATGGAAAATGATCCCTATTATAGAGATGTTCAAATTGACTACAAAGCATTAGATGCCCTGTTGTCAGGCCCACTAAAATCTCTTCTCTCCTTCATCACATTACAATGGAGATTCAAGATATGTCAATTAACAATATGGACTTCAATGATGACATAGATGCACCTGTAAATCTACAACACCAACAAACATCATCATTTGTAACTTTTCTTTCAAATGCACGAAGAGAAGTCGATCGCATAAGAGACCATGTAAACAATACAAACAGTGGCAACCCACCTATAATCAATTGGGCAATTATTAGTAATTCACCTATTAATGAATACAACACCGAGGGGCTATTTTCTATGGCATTTCTGACTCTTTTCCCAATAGGTGTTTGCATGCACCAACAACCTCATATTAAAAAGATCCAATTATACGAATATGCTTTGCACTTGCTCAGATATCAAGAAAACCAATTTGGAAGCCACCCATGCTTCCATTATTTTTTGTTAAACCTAATTATGCGCCATCGAAGCTAGGCAACATCAGCAGTATTTACAAAAATAAATATAGAAGACAACTTACCACTCACAATTTCAAACTTGCATGCACATCTAACTCAATTGCCTAATGCAAGTATTGCAGATCAATTAATGCATTTTGGGTCAATGCTTAGAGGTACACATGCATTTTGGTCAAAATGCAGAAGCGAATTAATAGATATGATCACACAATTGGGATTACCAACACTATTCTTCACCATGAGTGCAGTAGATACTAGATGGCTAGACCTACACAAAATCATGCCAAAAGCTTCAAATTCTGCCCTACAACAATCCCCAATGGGGAAATTAGAGCCTAATTTCGAATCCCCATCTTGCATCTTCATACATGGAAAAAAGGTTTGCAATCTTTTGTGAAGAAATGCTTGATAAACATCTTCACAACAAAGACTATTGGTACGAGTATGTATGTCTATTGAAACTATGTTTTTGTTACAGTTCTTGTGTTAAAATTATTTAATGTATCTTTTATACTCAGGCATGAATGACAACATAGAGGATTTGCGCACATCCATGGATTCATATGGCTAGAAAATGCATTGAACATGGATACATTAAATTGAAAAAATGCACTTGAGGTTGATTTTGCAAGGAAATACTTTGATCAACATGTAACAACACGAAACCCGCTCAACACTGATAGCCTCCACAAAACATCTACCACTCTGATCTTGACGATCCATGCTTGCTCACCATTTATGCGATATTGCATAGCGATCCTTAAAAATATTACGAGGAACTTCTAAACTGAGTTCAACGTCACACAAAATGCAGCGAGTCTACATTTTTACGAAAAAAGAAACGACTTTGCAATGTAGATATAATGCCTCACGGCCATTACAAACAACTTCAAGCATGTTCATTGATAGTCAAGGCCGAAAGACTTACCTTCCAGCACGCAATGATGAAAGAGTAAATATTCATAATGCAAGCATGCTTTCAATATGGCGTACAAATGTAGATTGCCAACCAGTTATTTGTTGGCATGTTGTGCTCAAATATATAACAAAATATGTAGCAAAAGTTGAAAGCAAATCCGAAAGCTACCATAATATGCTAACAAGGATATCATCTACAATCAGAGCTGAAAGCACAGCCAGGATTGCATATAGAAAGTTTCTATCAGAAACTATTGTTGATTGTGACATAGGTGCACAGGGAACATGCCACATGTTGCAAAAGCTTCCTTTAACAATTTGCATCCGAACCTTAACTACCTTATTTGTTGGCAAACAAATCTTCAGACGAGTTCTTCAAAGTGCATCTATTGACAACAGTCTACCATCTTTTATCGATGCATATGTAAAACACCCTTCTTTTCTTTGATAAAATGCCACTCATTGAAGTTGCACAGACATGGTCTTACAACAGTAAGAGGAAAACTAATCAATGGAGAAAGAAACCAAATCAATCAATTGTTCGTATATTCTTTCGTTTCTCCTCTAAACGTGGTGTTGATTCACCATTATATGAGAATTTCTGTTGGGCAAAGCTCTTACTTTAAAAATTGTTCCGCAACATTGCAATGGACATTGGTTTGAATAAGACAGACATTAGTAGACATTGGGAACAAATTAAAGATTTTTACAATCCATGGGATACTGAGCGAATACCTACAAAAAAAAATAACAATGCCAATACAAGCAGTGATGAAAGTGATAATGAAGAACATTTACAACAAGGTATGGGAATGCATGAGTGGGAATCTTATCTCGTACACACCCATCTGGAAATGTTGAACTAGATGTCATTAACATGCTTGGACTTCGTGACTTCGACAATAGACAAACATTATTAGGCATTGGGAACAAATTAAAGATTCTTACAATCCATGGCATATTGAGCGAATACCTACAAAAGAAAATAACAATGTCAAGACAAGCAGTGATTAAAGTGATGATGAAGAACCTTTACAACAGGATATAGGAATGCATGAGTGGGAATCTTATCTTTTACACACCCATCTGGAAATGTTGAGCTAGATGACATTAACATGCTTGGACTTCGTGACTTCAACAACAAACAGAACTGAAATTATTCAGATGTCTTGCTCAACCTGCACAACAATTCCTAGATTCACAACAGATGTAAACATTGAGTGCAACAACAAACCAATATCATATGAGTTTTCAAGTACTCAGTAAATAGCCTTTAACATAATTCACCCACATGCTAAAAAAAGCCCACAAAGTACATTGTTTTGAATGATTGTATAAGGAACAATAGGGACAGGTAAATCTTACTTGATAAGCATAATCAAACACACCCTCGACAAGCTTCCATGAAAAAGCAAGCCTCCCTTATTTTTCTTGCTCCAATTGGCATTGCAAGATTTAACATAAATGCATTGACAATACATTCAACACTTCACATCCCTATCCAAGAAATGAAGGCGTCGGAGGGACAAACGCTAACAACTTTCCAAGAAGAAATAAGACACATTCAATATGTGCTCATAGATGAAATGAATTTTATAGGGCCAAAGATGCTCAGTAAGATAAATAATCGATTGCGTGAGGAATTTCCTTAGCAAAATACAAAAACTTTGGTGGTTGCTTAATTATACTCATTGGAGACCTGGGACAGCTCCCACCTATAAACGACATTCTAATGTATGCATGTAGATCTTTTGGGCACACATTATTGCGAACATTTGATACAATTGTTATATTAGAGACAAATTTTTGCCAACAAGGTTGCACAGAAAATAATTTTTATTCAGAATTTGTTAAATAACATCATAGATGCAAACCCAACAGAAGAAGATTGGAATATGCTCATGTCAAGAACATCATTCATACCTCTAGAAGAACAAGAAGATTTAAAAAGCTCTACACATTTGTATGTAACAAATGTACTAACAATAATGCATAATAAACAAATGTTGAAATCACTAAATATGCCAATTGTGTTATGTAGAGCCGAACAAAGCAGACAAACAAATACATCTAACCACGATGACACTCAGCTTGAGCTATTTGTGGTTCTATGTAAAAAACAAAATTATGTTAAGATCCAATCTATAGGTGAAAGCAGGATTAGTTAATGGAGCTAATGGAGAAATTGTTGACATCGTCTACAACTCGGATTCAATTCAAAGCCACCTTTCCTACCCATATATGCGATTGTTGAATTCAGAAAATACTCTGGACCCCTATGGGATGCAAAGAATCCTACACATGTATCGATTACTCCTATTGTACGGGGTAATCGTTGTCAAATGTCTATAAAATGGCATGGGTTCTAATCATACATAAAGCACAAGGAATAACACTCAATAAAGCAACAATTGACATTGGAGACATTGATCGCCAAGGCTTAACATTTAGTGCCGTATCAAGAGTATGGTCAATCAATGACATGTATATCTCTCTTGCATTTACCTTTAAATGCTTTGCAAAAATGAAAGAAAGTAAATATGTAAATCTTAAAAAATCAGAGAAAAAAATATTGACAAAATTACATCTTCTACAACATTCATAAGAACTCTAGCTTTGTAATTATTATTATATACAATCAAAAAAAAAAAGACAGAAAAATCTTTGTAACTATTGTTACATACAATGCATTTTGTAGCTTCAACACTTTATATATTAGAAAATCTGATATAATATTAAAATATATATATTATATAATCTAATATTTATATAAATTATATAATATATAATATAATAAATATTATAATATTTTCTACAAAGGCAATCAAAGAAAATGATAACTAAATTATGCGACTTGAGTCTAATGAGATTTACAAGGTAGTGAAAAACAAATATGATCAATAAGTACCAAGTCGCTGCCATCCATTAGCGATGTTAGTTTGTTAGTTTCAACATTTAATAGTTGTTGAACTCGTAACAGAGTAAAATCATCCCAAGCTCACCATTTCCACTATCACATTTTCTCTCTAATTAGAATACTAACTACAATGCTCTCCCAAGATGATTTCTTATATCAAAACGTTGTTGTCGTAGCAAAGAAATCTTCGAGGTGTGAAACGAATCTAAAATAGCCTACCACAATATAACACAGAAAAGGAAAATACATTCAAAAAATGAAAATAACACATTTACTGAATATAATTACCAAAAAAAAATTCAATTCCTCCGGCTTTCCTTGCACCTTTGGGGCAACTGCTGGTTTATAATTAATATTTTGATTGTTATATAATACATTTATAATTTATGTTTTTCTATTGTTTGAACTTAATGGTGTTTTTTTTATAACTTTATCCATTGACGAACTTGAATTGAACTTTATCCTCGTCAAACCCAAACTCAAACGAACCTTGTGACTTAGGTTTGAACCTAATGGCGATTTTTTTTCGAACTTCATCCCTCATTGAACTCGAACCAAATTTTATCTTTGTCGAACTCGAACCTTGTGACTTAACATGTAGCTAATGTGATACGAATGGGGTTAGGGGGTGTACTATCTCATTAAAGTTAGTACATAGATTACATAATTGGCGAGTAATCACCGGATACTCTGTTACTCTTCGGGAAAATGCTCAGACGATTAACTGCCACTCGAACTCGCAAAAAAATTAAAATCGTTGGTTTTAAGCCTCACGGTGAGTACTTGTCGGGTACTCATGAGTAGATTAGTACTCGCTGGGAGCCCTGTATACATGTTCGGATGCGTCCAAGGCTTCAAATGGATGCAAAACACTAATAAAATGTTTAAAAAATGTGGAGATTTGTCTTTTAAATTGAAACACACCCCTCATTACATTCACATAAGATTTAGAAAATTCAAGAGCAAATTGGAAGGAGAATTTAGCAAAGTGATTTTCAGGGTAGCATATTTAAAAAATAAATAAAAAAATTTGAGCATATAAATGAATTGTAATTTAATTATAAACATGTTTGATAAATATTTTAATATTCAAATTTTGTGCATTCCATTCAATTCTATAAAAGGCTATTTACAATTTATGTATAATTTTTTATAAGTTTTGATTAAAAATGTTGTTTTTTAACCTCTGTAGTTTTCGTTTATCATTATAAGCTATTTATTGTAGAGAATTGTTCTCAATGTTTTCAACATTTGTTCTAGGGTTACATCAAGATGTTTAAAATTAAATTTACAAGTTTATGATGTAAGATTATTTTTTTAAATGTTGTATTTTAATTTGTATTAAACGCTTTTATTTTTTAATGTTGTTTTGAACATGTTAGCAGGTATACCGATAGTAAACAATGACATCCATTAGTGCATTGGGGTTAGATTCAATTAGTGGTTGGCAAATGGCTCCCCCCAATTTTCGTAGTGTTGCTTGGAAGTATATTATGTGGGTTGGATTGTTCCAAACGGTTGTAATTTGTTCATTTTGCACAAAGATGTCAGGAGGCATCAATCGCTTCAAGTACCATTTTCATGCATTCCTTGTGATGTCACGCCTTGTCCCAGTGTTTCGAAAGAGGTAAAACAAGAGATGATAGCAGAGTTTACATTGTTGGAGGAAAAAAATTAGAGGGCAAAGATGCAAACAACCATATCAATGGCGATTGCTTCCACATCAACAGAGGAAGAAATGACATCTATGACAAAAATTGTGAGCTCTACTTGTGGGCCACGCAAGCACTATAACACATCTTCATCGAGTTTGAGCTAGATACATTGATTTTTTGTGCCTAGAAACATACTTGGGGCACAACCTTCGTTGCAAGGTACATGAAACAAGGAGACGCATGTAAAAGCAGATGAAATATGTTTAAATTTTTGTTATTTCAACAACCTTATCTTCAATGTGGCGAGGAGTCTGTACTGAGAATATTTGGTGACAACATTGATAGTTGCAAGAAAAAGGTACAAGGCACTCTCTCTAAGAGACTTAAGTGAGATGTGATTTCAAAATGCAATTGAAGATGCAAAAGTGATTGTGGTAGATCATAAAAGGTTGTGGTGTAAGTTTAGAGGTACCATTATTTCTAATGGATGGATGTATGGAAAGAACCGTACCCTCATCAATTTTTATCAGTTTCAAATGGAGAGCTATTTTTTTAAAGTCTATTGATTTATCTAACAAGATAAAAAATGTAAAAACTTTGAGTTTGATGTTCAAGCAGGTTGTTTTAGAGGTGGGCATCAAAAATATTGTTCAAGTTATTACAGACAATGCTGCAACATATTTGGTGGTTGGGAGACTTTTCAAGGAGAGAAATCCATCAATCTTTTGGACACCTTGCATGATCCATTGCCTTGACCTTCTTTAGGAAGACAGACAAATTTGATTGGGTGCAATCAATTGTAGAAGAAGCTAGAGAAATCACAAAATATATATACAATCACCCTTGGGTTTTCAACTTGATGAGAGAGCACACCAAAGAAAAAGATCTTGTTTGAGCAGGTGTCATTAGGTTTGCAATGAATTTTATTACGTTGCAAAGTATTTGTACTTTGTTGACTCTTTTGAAGCAAATGTTAGTGTGTCAAGCATGGATGGACTCATCATATTCTAAGAACGTTGATGGAGTCAAGGTTGGGAAGACAATTTTCAGTGAGGCCTTCGAAAAGCAAGCTATAAAGATCATCAAAGTAACTTGTAATTTCAATTTAAATTTCAAGTTGTTTCTCTTATTTTCAATTTTTTAAACTTAAATATTTATTTATTTATAAGTTTGTAACTTTGTAGGTGTCGAAGCCTTTGGTGAGGGTTTTGCGATTGGTGGATGGCGAGCAAAACTCAACGGATTATATTTATGAGGCCATTGATAAGGTCAAAGAGGGCGTCCAAAACTATTATAAGGGGGATCATGTTGGATTTGATTCCATTTGGGAGTTGATTGATCAGAGGTGGAACAATCAACCCCACCAACCTATCTATGCAACGGGGTACTACTTTAATCCCAAAGTTTTCTACTCTGATGGCTTTGCAGATGCTAGTAGGGAGGTTATGGAGGGGCTCTCAAAATGCGTTGAGAGTATGACATCTAACGTTGAGGTGATGGACTTCATTATTTCAAAGTTGCAGAACTACAAGCAGGCTAGGAGGAGGCTCATTTCTTCAACACTAACTATCCAAGGGAGAGCCACACAGTCATTAGGTAATAGAAAATTCTTTACTTGTACCTTACCAGTTACAAATTTATCATTATTAATTACTTACAAAGTTTTGAATATTTTATTTTCAGGGTCGTGGTGGGAAGATTAGAGTGAGAATACCCCACATATTCAAAGGCTAGCCCTTTGCATTTAATCTCAACTTGTAACACTTTTGGATGTGAGTTCAATTGAAGTTTGTTTGATGCCATTCACACGAAGAAGCACAATAAGTTGAGCCAACAATGCCTCAATGACCTAAATTTTGTGCAATACAACCTTCGACTTCACACAAAGAAGTTGGAGAATGCTTCACATGGGTCTATTGATTTAGATGAGATCGATCTTTATAGTGATTGCACTGCACAAGAGGAGGGCCCCATGTTCACAGAGGACGAGATTGTTGATTTCGAGAGGCAAGCTATCGAAAGTGCAACTACAACAAAAAGAAGAGATATTGGATTGGAGGACATTCTTGAAGATGAAGCAGAGGTGGAGCCACATGGGCAGACACATTGTTCTAAGTAGAGTAAGAAGTGGTAGTCAAGTGGGAGGACTAGACTTTCTCAATCTCCCTTAGTTTTTTAGAGAGCAGGGAAGAGAAAAATATAGATTCTTGTAATTTGTACTTGTAAATTCTTGTATAAGTATCATTGTATCGGTTTGTTGTTGACAACTTGACAATATTATAGTTGTATTTGCATGATTATGCAATTTTGTACTATATTTGTATTCAAATCTAATAGAAAACACTTTCCCAACATTTTATAGACTTGTTTGATGTATTTTGCTTCTGCAATTTCTAAAAAAATTATGTTTTTGATAAATTGAAGTATTTTTTCATTTGTTAGTTATTTCTAGTTAATCAGCTAGCTCTATCGGTTACTCTTTTGTTACTAAAAAATCCCTCTTGGTGAGTATTCACCAGTTACAATTATGTATAGTTTGCATTAGTCAATGGAGACACACACACATGCCACATCTACTCAAAGACTAGAGATCAAGATCACAACTTCATTTCGAATTGCAGAAGCTAACACACACACTTCTCTTATGTCTTGAACCATTAACTTGAAGAAAAAGATATTACAATACAATCCCTTAATGGACTTGTTCAATTCCTCACCACTCTTTGCTCTCTCACAAGCACTCTTGAATCTCTTCTCTAAAGGAAACTACTTTCCCATCCAAAATAACCTTTATGCATTTTGGGCATGTCCCTTCGTAGGTAAAGGCTCATGAAACATCCAAGATGAAAAAAAATATTGTTTTGGGCCATTACTTTGCATGTGCAATCGACATAGGCAAAATTGTTGTGTAATCTAGAGCCACAGTTGTGAAACCACCCTTAAAAGGTTGCAAAACTGCCCCTTAGTGCAAAATGGCAGTTTTGTCATTACAAAAAGTCTTGCAACTTTCTGAGGCCATAACTTTTGCATAGGAACTCAAAATCAAGTGGCGTTTTTTGAAAGTGTATTTTTTCAAGAGGAATCCAAAATGCAATCACATTTGAATTTTGATCTCCATTTCTAGATACTTTTGTATAGGGTCTTGGATATTGATGCAATATTGCTTGGAAATAGATCTTGATACAATCCTTGGATATGTTTAGGAAATGCCAGGAGCCCTATGAATACTCCGATATACACCCTGGCGCAAGGCTCCCAGCATTTCCTCGCTGTATCCATGTAGGATCCATGGCCAGAGACCCCGCCGCCCCCCCTCGTTTTTTGTCACTGGACAAAAAGTCAAATATAGACTTCTAAAAACAAGTAAAAATAAACATTGTGGCCCTGTTTATTTCAAAGTTGGGAGTGTTTGCTATTAGTTGTTAAAGATTGTGGACCTGTTTGATATTTTGTGGGAAAATATAGTGGGCTCATAATCTCTCTTTGGAGGAAGTACCAGCCATCTTATTGTCAAATGGTGTCTATTCAATTGGTTTCCATCTCTTCTTTCTTGTATGGTCATACTCTAGTCTTCATCATGGTGGTCATTAGGTATAAGTATTTATCATTTCTTGCAGTGCTTTAGAAGGGTTTCACTTCATGCATCTTCTCTCTGTGTATATGAATGTACAAGAAAATTTGTTTGTAACAATAGTATCAAAGTTGAGCTATCCATTCCCTGTCATCATACAAACTTCATTAGGATGTTAGGGGCTAGTTATTTGTTGTAGGGTATGGAAAATTATTGATAACTTCTTTACTATTATTTTGACTTGTTTAGCAAAATGCTAACATTAGCCATATTGGTCTATGTAGGCCCTCTACAGTGAGCCTACTTTAATATATTGATTTGTCTTAATTTTTGTCCATGCATGGCAACATTTGTACTATGTGCTTTTTCAAAGAGTAATCTAAGTTTGATCACTGATGATAACGTGGCATTGAATTATCAGTATATTTTGTGGTTATTTAACTTACTTTGTTTACTCTATTATGCATATTATGTGGTTAATTTTGCTTATTTGGCAATATTTTTAATATCTTATATATATTTTTATACGGCTGTATCCAAAAAAGTATCCAGGGCCCAAAAAATCATCACATTGGCATACCTAAAATTCCACATTTGTGGCCATACCGGTACTTGGATCGGCTACTTAGCTTTTGATGAAGTATGCTACATGTTTAACCCTGATGAAGTAGAAGTGTCTTTCTCCGGACTAGCGATGCACAACCTTGCCACTCTTCAACTTTCCTCATTCTTGTTGATCCCAACTTTCCCTTGGAGTCTAATGGATTTTTTGATGCCCTGGAAGTGTTGCAGTACTGATGTCTCCCATGGATCTCTACAAATCACCTTCTACCATGACGAAACTACAAACACACTGACTAGCCCACAAGGGCATACCCCTGCGTGTTTTTTATTGATGCAAGATTGCTGTTCACACCTGGATACTCCTCCATCACAGTGGAATATGATCAACCATACTTCTCCCTCGAGGGTATGTCATGTACAAAACACACAAATTAATAAATTTTTAAGCTCTGGTTCTATTATTTTTCCTATGTGTCTTCATTTGAATATTCATTTCTATTTTTGAATTACTTTTTAATATTGTTTTTGCATATAACACATCTAGATTTTAACAATTTAGAGTACCCTTTGGATATCTCTTGGGATCTGAATCAACTAAGTAGATAATGTGCTAAACATATTTAATTAAGTTGATTATGATTTTGAAAAGGTATTACCAAAATTTTCATCTTTGATGGTGACCTTTGACTCATTTACGCGCACTTATTTCAAGGTGTGAAGTTATCAATCTATTGCTATCTATTGTTGTTGTTTGCTTTCATGGCTATTGATCACTGATGTTATATACTGCTGTAAATCTGTTGTTACTTTACTTCTCTGCATAGCTGTTAAAGAATACAGTAGGCTGAATGTATGTTATCAGTCTTTTTGCAACCTTTTCTAAGTTCCTGAAGTTCTGCCCCCTTAAAGCTAGCTAAAAGGACCAAAGCCCATTAAATTTGAAGGTCATGTGGTTCAAGAGATATAGAGAGATTGTATCCATTTTATTAACACAAGGAAAGGGAGAGGGGTTTGACAAGGTAGAGTTGTAGCCAAGGGGAAGTGGTTCAATCTTAACTATCTTATTCTCATCTCAAAGGAGGATTATTTAATATATCTTTTTGACTATTCATACTATGCTAGAAGTTCAAATGAAAGCAAGTGCCTTGCCAAAGACCTCGGTTGGGTCATTAGACTCATTATAAGTAAAAGGTATCAACTAGTATGGGCATTTCTATGCCAACTCATGAAAAAATTATCTTCCACAGAAATGGCTATAGAAGTCCGATTAAAAGCAAATGCTTTGGCATGGTCCACCGTTCATTTGGTGTCGACTCATTTGTACAGGTATAAAAGTTTCCATTTGAGCACTTGGCAGCAGCATCTTTTTACAGATTTTATGTGATAGAAAGCTGGGGTGTACCATTACATAATATTGTTTCATCATTACATGCCTATATTGTTTGAGTAGTGTTGAGGTCAACTAAACATCACAATTCAAAATAAATCATATACAATACAAATAATGCATCAAAGAGTATAGAAATAGAGAAAAAGATGCAATAATTCTTCTTTTAACTCGACATTTTCTCATTGTCTTGTTAACCTCTATTTAATACATCACTTGGTCTACTTGAGATCTTGGAACCTCTTTCAGTTACTTCTTCCTCTTGGAAAATCTTTCTCAGTTGCTTCTTCCATTTTGTTTCAATGTGTCCATGCAGCTATCACCCTGTAAACCTTGAAATGATAATGAGTTGTATTATCAGATTGAATTTAGCTTAGGGATTTCAATCTCTTTATTATCATGGAATGGATAAATATATACATGCATGTATAGAAAGTCATGTAGTTTGCTACGGAAATTCACATAGTCACAGGGTACTGTTATCACTCTGGAGTACACCCTGCTTGAAGATGTGCAAAGCACATCTTCTCTCCAGCGTATACAATGGGAACTTCTCAGAGGGTGGGTCCCTCTATGTTGAGAAGAACCTCTAGAGAGGGCTGGTTCCCTTATGATTTTGCAATTAAATCTGAAATTGTGATTTTTTGGGGTGAAAAGAGTAAGGGAAAACTTTGAAAGAAAATTCAAGGGGGGCGATACCCCTGAATTGATTAGATCCTCTGAAGTTACTGAAATCAATGCACACATATAACCAAAATGCAATTTATATTCTGTCCCTAAGCAAAAGTGTTTCAGAGGAAGAGTTGAAAACCTCTTCAAATGACCTGCAAAATGGGTGAGATAGAGAGAGATAGGTGAGGAAGGGACCTACAAAAGGAGAAAAATTCTCTCTTGTATGCTGATGCACAATCAAATACACACTATGCTGCTGTCAAAATCAGATTTAGAAAAATAAACTCTTTATTGATCACTAGTCCAGCTTACAATTTTTTTTTCAAACTTCAGGGCCCTTCTCTATGGCTCGATTCAGCCAATAAATAAGCTTTGAAAAATAGTCTAAATCAATGTAAGTGTAGTCCCAAAAAGGGAAAAGGTCAGTCTTGGTTGGTTAACTCAAGACCTCACCTCCTTTACATGCTTTGAATATTCAATAAAATTATTCTCCTTTACAAAACTCTGCATGCTTGTCCAAACTTTGGTATCGAATATAGATGATGAAGCCAAGTTCGGAAAATAATTCTTAAAATAAACAAAATTCTCCAAGAAAACTCCAAACATGTATGACCAAGATGGCGTGGAAGTGGGCGAAGGAACTAAGGTTTGACCAGTCAACTTCTCCTTTGCATGAAATGTTACGCCAAAAGCCAGTAGATGAACTCCACACGAACTGCTGGAACATTTGAAATGTTTGGATGCATGAGAGAAGCATGTAGCATGGTGAAACAATCAACAACAATTTTGACTAGTCCAAAAACATGTTTGCATAGATAAGAATCTATTTTTGACCTTTTCTATTTACAACTTTTAATTCCTGTGCATGTATATTCTTTGTCTTGCTTGTTTACCTGCCTTATAATCTCAGACTTCTTTATTTATGACTTTTTCGACTGTGTGTACTCCTTGCTTATTAGACAAAAGTCTGTGCCTTTCCTTGTTCATTCTCTCGGATTTTCCTGTGTATTTCTTTGGCAATTTTCCCCATGGTTTTTCTACACAGTCAAATCCCATAGAAATTCTTTGGGATTATTCTTTTTTATTTGTGGATTTCCTTTGGTCTCGGATTTTCTTTGGATATTCTACTTTTCTTGTATATATTATCTTCAGTTTTTTTTTTTGGCTATCCTCTTGGTCTTATATTCCTTCGGATTTTTTTCTTGCCAAATTTTTCGATTTTATTCTATTTGGCTCGTATGTCTTGCCCTTTGGATTTACCTTTGGTTTTCTTGCGGACTTTTATTATCTCCTTTTCTCCTTCAGCTTTCTTGTGGACTTTCATCTTGTCTAAGACTTCCCTTTTCCCATTCATTTGCTGCGGACTTTATTTTGCTCGGACTATCTCTCAGACAAAAAGTCCAAGGAAATTGTCTATTCGGGCTTCCATTTTCCCGCAGACAAAAAGTCCGCAGGAATTGATTTAGATGTCCTTTTGATCTTGTCTTTCATCTTTCCCAAAGGAAATCCTTCGGAGTCTTGTCAAAGCCAATTGTTTCGAAAAAATTGGCATGGCCCATTTCTTTCGGAAAAATTGTAAGTCCATTGCCTTGTCTTTTTCGTGGCCTTTTTGTAGGGCACCCAGGGTTTTTGTAGGCACCTTCCCAATTGAAATGAACCATTTGAAATGGTCTTTGAACTTTTCCCAAAGGGTACCTACCCTTCGGGATTTTTGAAATGATCCCTCCCGAAAGGCACATGCCCTTTGGGCTTTTTGTAAGAGTCCTTTGTTCACTTGAAATGGTCCTTCCAACTTTCCTGAAGGACAGGTGCCCTTCAGGACTTTTGGAAACGTCCCTTCACTTTGCCAGGATACCCCCCTGAAGGGCACATGCCCTTCGGGTTTATTGTAAATGACATTCCCAAAAAAAACCTTCTTTTTCAACCTTGAAGTAGACTTTCCTGAAGGGGTACATACCCTTCGGGTTTTTTGAAAGAGTCCTTCCCTTTGTAATTTTCTCGGCTTTATTGCAAAGTCCTCGGGGTTTTTGTAAATCCTTTGAAATCTGCTATCCTTTGACTGGAAAAAATCCGAGAAAATAAACATATGCATGATGCTGCCTTTAACTCTGTGCTTCTATTGAAAGTGAACAAGAGATGTGGCCTTTGAATTCGCTGTAGGTGCCTTTCCCTCGAATGGACTGCATGCTCTATATGGTGGCTGTAGCTCTTTACCCAACTGTTCTTAATACCTTTGCTGTAAGTACCCTTCATTCATGCTTTTAGACCACAAATTGACCAGCTGAAAAGGGGATTAGACTGTTGTAGGAAAGTTTAAAATAATAGGGGTAGTAACTAAGCTTTGACAAGCGAAATTACTAACAGGTACATCATGGGCCTGAGTTCGAGGGCCAATGTCTAGGATTATGTGGAACGTTGTTTTTGGGTCTTTTCACAGAAAAATTCCATCTGGGTTCTTAGGCCTGCTTTGAAAATCAAAAGCATTCATTTGATTTCATTTTAATTAATTATCATGAGGTTCATTTTAATTAATTATCTTGAAGATTATTTAACCTTTTTCTGGACTGTCGTGTTTGTTTCAGTTTTTCTAAATCCTGATATCTAATAGCTCTGCAATACAATATTTCTCCAAAAGTCTTCAAATTAATTTCGTATTAGTATCCCATCAATGTGCTTTTGCTTATAAGTCCATGTAGTTTGCTACGGAAATTCACAAAGTCACAGGGTACATCATGGGCCTAAGTTTGAGGGCCAATGTCTAGGATTATGTGGAGCGTTGTTTTCTAAGTCTCTTCACAGAAAAATTCCATCTGGGTTCTTAGGCCTGCTTTGAAAATCAAAAGCATTCATTTGAGTTCATTTTAATTAATTATCACGAGGTTCATTTTAATTAATTATCTTGGAGTTCATTTTAATTTTTTTCTGGACTGTCATGTTTGTTTCAGTTTTTCTAAATCCTGATATTTATAGCTCTGCAATACAATCTTTCTCCAAAAGTCTTCAACTTAATTTTGTATTAGTATGCCATCAATGTGCTTTTGCTTAGAAGTCCACCAATTTTATGCTGCTCAAGTCATAGTTTTTGGTGTTGAAAGATGTCGATTATTTTATACACCACGAATATTCCTTCTTGTATCATGAATATTATTTTATATAAGACTAACTCATACATATTGCTGTGTTAGTCTGGTAGATTCAATGTTTCCTTCAAAGTATTTGACAGTGAGTTATGTCCACCTGCAATTGGATTTGGTATAGGATATAAGCTATAGTATTTTATGAAAATATGCATTACTATCAAGATGACAATATGCATTACTATCAAGATGACACTATTGCAAACATGTTTCTCTTAATTGTAGATCCTTGATTGTGGTGAGTTATATGGAACAAAATATTTTTATGTATTCCAAATTTAGGTCTTTTAAGCATTTCTTTAGTAGGAAGTTAATATATATTAGATTTCATCTGCTCCATGGCATTTTGGCAGGGTCGCCAGACTTTGAATCATGACGGAGTATGGAGATATATGACAGAAAGACAAAAGACATTTGTGCAACATTACAAAGCATATTCTCACCTTCGAGCAAAGAATTGGGTTGTACGGTCAGGTTTACAATATGGTGCCGACTTTGTTGCTTATCGTCACCATCCTGCTCTTGTTCACTCAGAGTAAGGTTCTTTATTCGTTGGTCGCTTTGTTGTATTCTTCTACAGCTTTTGCATAATACTGCTGCTTGAACTCTATACAAAGGTTTGGAACTCAGTGCTATTCTTCAATTTGCAAAACATGCAAACGTTTATAAGAGATTCGTTTGATTATTGTGTTGCCATCCAATATTTTATAGAATGCTGATAGGTCCTTCCAAGTTATGAGGATGCATGAGATTGTATGCCAGCCTATGGTAGGCATCAAGAGGACTCGGAGCATCAAAATGAGATTGATAGATATGACTTCCAATCCTTTTGGGAGATTTTTGACACTGTTCATAGATGCCAGCAATATCACCTATAATTGCCAATAGGGTTAAACAATAATGACACCCTTTAAAATTGATCATTTAAAGCAATACAGGGTTGAGATGATGTGACACATTAACTAAATAAATCTCTTTCTTGATATGGCATGCTATATATATTTGGTGTAATTCATATTAAAAAACGGAAATGCCTGGCTAACTCTCTTATTTTTTGGGCACACTAGCACCCATAGGCACCATATTTGGAAGCTCCACGTGATAACTTGCTAAAGCAATCAAAGATAAACTGATAGATTTGTCACTATCCCAATAATCCATTTTGTATGCTTGATGAGAGAGAAATATTCTATTATGAAAATGATATCTGACCCAAAAAAAATTGTTAGATATTAGTAGACATCCAAAAAAAGGCCTAATATTATGCGATATTAGGATAAAGCTCCTCCATGCAAAATTTGGCCAAAATCCACGTCTGACCTTAGTCAACAGACTCAGACTTAGTTCAGGGCACTACTACTTACACACAATTGAACACTTCATTTCCAAGTTGGCATCGTGTGTGGCTTTACTTGGATAAGCAAGTTTCCAAAAGAAGCAACACCATAAGTTAAACCTATGCAATATCAGCCTTACACCATCATCCAAGCAATTGCCCCAAATGCTTTTTGTTTAGACCTTCCAGCTCAGCTCAACTTAGATTACATGATCAACGTCAAACAGGTCAAGTTGTATGGACCTTCACAGCTGGAGGTGGAAGTTTCTGTCACACATCATGTTCCGGACATTGAACCTCCTCTGGTTGAAGACACTGTGCACATTGTTAATGTGCAGTTCATCAGAATCAGACCTCTAGATAATTGGTCAGATTCAAAGGCACATTACCACCTTAGAGCAAGTCATAGTTGTGAGACTGTCCAAGTCAGTCTTAAACTCTGAGCCTAAGAGGTGAATTTTCCAAAACAAACCGAAATGAATCGACCCTCTGAACAATTCACTTGATAAACACGGCTGCATCCATATAGTTCTCATTAATGTTTTCCTGTGCAAATCTCAAGACTTCAATTTAATTTCACTTGATTAACTTAACATAATCATATAAAAAGCTGGTTCTTCTAACAGTTGGGAGAAGCTTGAAGAGTCCTATTATTGGAGGATTACACTAGGTGAATAAAAAGGACAAGTTTTCCTTGATTATTCAAATACTAAATATTTTTTTGTTTAAGTCTGCTGGATGCTCCTTATCTTGTACTGTAATATCATGCGACTCCCTATTTGTCAGCAGATATGATTTTCTACGGCTTTGGATGCAAAACAGCAATCGATACTAATAAGAAATTAGTTGCTTCTCTAAGTCTAAACCAACAGTCATTCAGAATAATGATGTGTTGTTGTCATGAATTTGTAGCCGTGTTTTCTGATAACAGTGTCTCAAGCTATTGTTTTCATTGGACAGGTATGCAGTTATTGTTTCTTCTAAAGCTGATGACAGACAGGCTAGACTGACGACGTGGTCGGACTGGCAATCTACGCTTCGTCTCTGTGGCAGTGTTGCCAAGGTACTTCACTTCCTGTTCATCTTGTATTTCAAATGTTGGTTTTTATTTCTTTCCTTTAACCTAGGGAGATCGCCTTTTATTGGTGTCTTGTTTTCTTCTTTTGCTTATGGCATATTTACACAGACAACATTGCTTTTAAGCATTGTGCCAAAAAGCAATGAGACTCAGCAAACATCACCCTCATGTTTGGACAATTACAACGTGGAAGAATTTGAAATTAAAAGATGGATGGCAGAGAAGCACCGAGAGGATCTGTCATCAGAGAAAGATAGAAGATAATCGGCCTTGCAAAATTTGTAATTTACAGTTGAAGGAAATTTTTTTAAGGAAATTGTGTTATTACAGTTTTGATGTTTACATTATAAGCTAATAATTTCAAAGTTTCAACAGAAGACTGCTTGTTTTTTGAATATTTGGAAAATGGTTGACCACCCTATATCATGTTGGTCGATCAGCATGAATGTTGTCTTAACTGTAATAATAGCAGGATGTAGCTTTGTCAGGAAGTATTAAATAAATACATCACTGAAATACTATCAAATGGATCACTGAATATTTGGCAAATGGATGACCACTCCATATCTTATTGAGTGATGAGCATAAAGGTTGTCATCACTGAAATATAAGCAGGATGTAGCTTTGTCACGAAGTCTTAGGCAAATTCATCTCATCGGATGCATGACTACCAATTATAGGCTCAAACTATAATAGCAAGTTTTTTGTAGAAGTTGATATTTTGTGTCTGGAAAAACAGTGAAGCATGTGATGGTATTCTCAGTTAGCAACTTACCTCTGCGACATCACGTGATGAGTTTGTTTTTATTATGTTTAGTAGTGCTTGGTGACTCCATTCTTCTTTGTGTCACGGAGAACCGGAGTTTATGATGCTTTAGTATTTGCACTACCGTATATTGCAAATGATTGCTGTGCTTTTTGCAGATGCTGATCGAGTGGAATCAGAGACATATTATTGTATTTGGTGTTTGGTTACGAATGGCATGCATGTTAAAAATGCCTTGGTGTTTAACAGCTGTGCACATACATTGTTATATGCCGTGATGCATATGCATGACAATAATATAATTTTGATATGTAAGGTGCAAATATTTGATTGCTAATAAAAAAAGGCCATTGACATGATCATATGCCACGATCAATTTATTTTATTCATGTAAGGTTCAAATATGAATATCAACAAAATGGAACACGGTATCAAGGAGGCCATATCTTTTTAAAAAATTGTCTTATACAGAGTTTGCAAATTAATGCAATGATTTGCTATTTGCTATATGTTAAAACACATTAAATTTGTGATTTTAATATGTTGTTCTTCAGAGTGCTCATGGAACCCTGTACACTCCGTACCCGCTTGCTTTGTTTTTTTCCTCCGTCAACAGGCAATAATTTTGTTCAATGTAACATTTTCGTCAAGTGGTTTTATGTTTTTTATGCTAAATTTGTGGGATCACTGCCTCTGTGCCTGTGTTGGCACTTGTCAAATACTTTATCTTCTATAAAAAATTCATGCTAGATTTGAAAACCTTGGTGAAAGCTACTTGTAAAACTATGTCCAATGTTAGATTTTTATTATGTGAGTTTTTGTCAAATTTCTTATTATGTGGATTTTTGTCTCTATATTTTTTTTATTAGATTTGAAAACTTTGTAAAAGCTACTTCTAAACCCATTCATTATTAAATTTTTATTTTGTAAGTTTATAAATCATGTATTAAGTGATATTTGAATGTTCTTTAACCATGTATTAAGTAATCTTTAAATGTTATTAAAAAAGTAAAAAACATGTATTAAGTCTTGATTTTGTATTTGGGCAAGTGCGAAAAAGGAATTCATCATAAACAAGATCTATCTTCAACCAGGCCAAAAGCACTACCAATCAAATCCAAAATTAATGGAATTAGATTGTGTTGAAGGAGTGTCGCTTTTGTAATGCTGAGATGAAAAACCCACCTAAAAATCAAAAGCTTAAATAATGTTTTGTAAGTTATTTTTAAAGGTATTTTAAGTGTCATGGGATGTTTTGAAATTTTCAAAATGTTAACAATTAAAGCCATTGAATTTTTTTTCACTACTTCAGAAGTATACAACTAAGAACTATATTGCGTAATATTTTAAAAATCCATTCACTGTTTCCAAATGCTGATGTGTCTAATATTATATCCGAACGGTTAATACATCCAATGATAGATTATATTATTAAAAAATAGACACTAAGATGTTTTTTGGTAGTGCATTTAACCTTTTGACAATCAATCATTTCAATACTTTTTTGGTATCCCTCATATATTTATATTACTTAGTTTTTATTTTTCACATTAATATGTTTAATAATAGATTATATTATAAAAAAATAAATAGTTACTAAGATGTTTTTTGGTAGTGCATTTAACCTTTGACAAATCACTCATTTCAATATTTCTTTGGTATCCCTTATATGTTTATATTACTTAGTTTTTCTTTTTAACATTTTTAAGTTTTCGATGTCGGTTGCTAGTTCCAATTTAATTGGACAACCCTCCAAGGTAGGTCTTTCACAATTTAGAACTCTATAAATTTACAACCCAATTACAAAGAGTTTGAAAAACCAAGAGTGCTAGATATTTCTGATAGATAATTCCACACATTTCAACATTGACTTATGTTTGAACTCATCAAATATTGCAACTAACTAATACAATTCTTCTTTGTTCCACGAGGATGCGTCCCCTCGAAAAACCCCGTGTTTTGGGGATGACGTCTTGAAGATGCGGGGATGTTCCCCAGTGGTCTCGCCACCTTTGCCACGTTTCTCCGTTGTCTGAGATGTCTCCCTCTAAGAGGGGATGCCCCCTTTTTGGAGGGATGTCCCCTAGACGTTCAAGGGACTTCTAGGCATCCCCTGGACCTAGATTTCTGGGCATCCCTTGGATGTCCAAGGGACATCCCTTCAATTTTTTAAATTTAAAAAAAAAATGACATTTTATGGCTTTGGTTTGCGCAGGGTATGTCTAGAAGTCCCCTCGATGTCTAGGTGTCCCTTGCGCAAACCAAAGCCATAAAGTCATTTTTTTTAAATTAAAAAAAAAAAAATTGGATTTTTATCCTTTCAACCCTAATCTTGTGGCTATGCATAATGCCTTGCGTCTCATTGATCGAAACACACTTGCATACAAGGAGTCCAGCAGCGAAATGACATGTAGAGTTAAAGGAGCTAGCATAGATTGATGTTGATGCTACACAGATAGCGCTAATTAGTACTAGCTTGGAGTTTGAACGTGTGGAGTCCAACAGTGCTAGTGATAAGGAGTTCCACATTGGGGATGACTAGCCATTAACTCATTGAGTCATTTGTATTTACTATTTACTTTTAGTATTTCACTAATTTAGTATTTTGTTTTTTAACATTGTTGATATTTGATTGTAATCATGTATCATCATTATGAAATTTTAAAAATTCAATGTTCAATCATCAATGTTTATTGTTTAATGTTCAAAGTTAAATTGTTAATGTTCATTGTTCAATGGATCAAACTTGAAGCTTAAATGATTAAATCACAATGTTAAATTGTTGATGTTCAATGCAATATATTTAATCCTTATACATCTTTTTATAACTAAATTTTCAAGGAGTATATGTATTTCAGCACTGCTCCCCCAACTTAGGCCCCCCATCCCAAAATGCCGTGGAACTATGCAATTCTTGCTTATCTTTCATATTGTTAATGTCCTCAACCATGTGCTTGTAGATAATTGGTCTGATTTCTGGTCCATCTTACCCTTAATGAGTTTTCATTGACCAACTTTATCAAGTCTGCTTATGTTGCCATCTTTTCTGTTTGTCTATTATTAGATATGGAATAGGAACTCCAGCTGTTACCTTTACCTTTTTGCAACTCTCTGTGCTTATTTTAGGTCTTCGGTGGGCATCAATGTTTGAAAATTGCCTCAGTTAAATACCGCTATCATAATTTGTATTAAAATATCAGATGCAAATAAACACACAAAACTCAAGCTTGTATAGAATATAATTCCCAAAAATATTCTTTTGGTCAACCTTCAAGGAAATTACTAAGTAAATTGGTATCATAAATAGAAGACAGTTGGAGAAGAATCTGCACAGGCTTGTGCGTCCATCTTTCTCAAAAGACACTTAGACAAGGATGATGTGCACTAAGTAAATTTTATTATCTAAAATTACATTGAGAAAACAATTAATGAAATTTATACTTGGCACCTGTGTCTTTAAAACTGTCTTTGTTATGTTTAATAGCTTAACAGCAAAAGGAAGAAGTGCCATGGGATCCACCAAGATTCATTTCATAAAATGCCTGCCATTTTACAAAATATTTACAGCCTTACCACTTAATTATACAATTTCCTTTTGTAGTGCAAATGGCTGATATCGAGGCGAAGTATTTAAATTTCTTTGTTAGGATGGTATTAGCTTTAATGGCAGGCCAGACTGAGTTATGTGCTTCCGTAATTTTTATATCAATACAAAACCATAACCTTCAGGAGAAGTTTTACAATTGTTTAAAAATTTGGCTGTCATTCCACCGAAATTACAATTGAAGCAACTATTGGTAAGATGTTAATCATGTAAACAAGACATAACTGTTGATACTACATGCAACGACCCGGTAACACATATAATCCCGCTACATTCATCACTTGCAAGTTTCAACAATTTCCCGGCCTTTTTTACAGCTTGCACCACAAACTTAGGTTCTTCAGCAACCAGTAAACTTGGTTTATCAGGAAAAGATCTTTGTGAGTTCTGATAACTAAAATCAGTAGGTACATTATCATTTGCCTTTTCACTCAGCTCTGTCACTGAAAAATTATTTTTTTGTGCAATTTGTGTCCAACAGCTCAACAATGCAGCAGCTGGTGTGGTTCGAGTGTTGCCTCCAGCCACACTAATTTCTGTGAAAATGGCTGCCTTTGGTAGTGCGCCTAAAAACTCAACATAACATCATGAAAAAGTAAGCAATACATGAATAAAAGCAGCTCAAAGTCAAGAAATAAAACAAACCAACTATAAATTTTGGCAAAAAATTTAAAACTCAGTTACTGCTCTAATGCCAATAATTGAATTATGATTAGCTTAAACCCATATTCACACAAGATTATGAAACAATAGAAAAGATGCGAAGTGATCTGATTAAAATCCACTTTCCTTGTAGTGACAAACTCGTGGGGCATTAAACGAGGATTTCTGTGGAATCTGATCTAATAGCTAACTTGTTTAGACTCGTGCAATAACCAATAAATAGCCAAATGTAACTCAACCTTTCAGAATCTGGACCGTGTTCTTGGAACCTACTAGCAAGACTGACTATAAGTACCGTGTTATGGATATTTAAGTGGGTCATAAAGCAATAATTATTAATTGAGCCAAAAGCAATGATAAAGATGGCTTTATTACTAATAATAAAATAATAATTAAATGTCCTTTTCCCCATATTATTAAATAAAATTATTTCTGGACACTTAAAACATGCAACTACAAAAATTCCTAAAGTTGAGAATGCAAACATCATAATCGGGTAGGTCATTTGATTATCAACTATTGAATGGATTGATATTGCTGCTGAAGAAACAGCCTATAGACCAACCGATGCACTTGGAAGGAGACATTCTTGGTGTTTTATTTTATTGGCATTACTTGTTTTGTGCTTCTTGTAAAAAATTCAGATTACTCACTGGTAAATTATCAATTGGTAATAATGTGTCTAAACCAATATCTTGGATTTCCAACCTATTCTTGTCTTACTCTGTCAAAACATGAAATTGATTAGGTGAAAAACAAAAACACTTCCTTGCAATTCCTCTTGTATTCCTTTAATATTTCAAGTCAGAGGCATCTCATTAACGACAAGAGAATGTGATCCTGTAGGAACACCGGAGACTGATTTAGAGGCTGACAACTACCTGGTAGTTTTCCCGAAGGCTGCTAGGTAACTCCTCTATAAACGGCCATATTCATGACACTGACATTTGAGATGGATAATTCCATAATCCTTGGGCTGTTCCCGAACATGCCCCATATCCTTAGGTTGCATTTGTCCAGTATAGATTTTTCAGAAGTACATAGGTTATTAGCATTCTTACAAACAGGTCAAAAAAAGAGTTTATTGACATTGGAATCGCCACATTTGCTATCTCAGTTTGGCAGAATGCCACTCGACCTGCAGAGACCTACTAAAGACCACTGAATGGCCTCACATGTAAACGGTGTGCCTTTATGCTTGAAAAGTTCATCTGGCTGTGGTCTAGCAATGAGGTGGAGCCCTTATCACAATGATGACGCAGGTTCAAAACCTCTTGGGGGTATACCCCAGAATCCTGGGCCTTATACCTTAAATACAAAGTCTACAAACAAAAAAAATAAAATACAAAAAAGAGTTCGTCGACATATCGAGAATCCACATTTCAAGCTTTTTAACTAGGTATTTGGAAAAAAGCCATTAAGGTCACTCAAAATACAACTGGAAGACCATGTCATCATGAAAGTGCAAATTTTGGCTTTTGCTTTAAGCATGGCATGGGAGGATTCCATGGTCCTTCTAAGGAGATCTTGAGAACCAAAAACATTTTTGTTCTTGGAGCCCTAAACCTCTGTAGATAACTTCCTCTCAAAGTAAAAAGTCCTCATCCAATCTGTCTGCTCCATTTCATAGTGTCGGCACCAAGCATATGGGCTTGCTAGATGAGGATTCCTGATTTATTTGCATCTTACGCTCCTAAGAGACATTTCCGGCCAAAACAAGATTTTCTGATTTATAAGACCTTGTGATGCTGAAACAGTTATCAAGTTAGGTAGTTTGCCTATTGCTTATTTGCTTATGAATCATAATACACCCCAACTCCATAAAGGTCAACTAGGATCCCAATGATGGTGCCCCAAATGGTCTAACATATACATCTATAAGTAAATAAGCCAATGTGTTGTCCATGATGAATAAGTCATAATGGATCCCAAGAATATGAAATGGAGGTGCTGAAAATGCAACGGTGAGTTAGTCCATAGTGTCGTGGCCAACATGACCCCTTTTTCATAGAAGAAAAGGGGACCCCTCTGAAAATTCTCGACTCAAAAGTTTCTCGGAGCTTAGATCTCATTGCATATTGGTCCCTAACTGTGTAAAACTTCGAAACCCTATTCCCCCTGACCCAACTAAGTATTTCACGACACTCATGACACGAGAATGGTCATCATGGAAATTCCTTGCAGTCGCTTGTGTCTATAACAGTCCAGCCCTTCTATGTTTCAACATGAAAGTTTTCTCATACTTTGAATATTTCACACTAACTGTGTTGATTCTCAAGGTTAAAATTACGAGTTTTTGGGATGACCACACCAAAGCCCTGCTTGGCATTTCATGGAGCTAAGCAGGAAACATGTAAGCTTTTGTTTGATTGCGTGGCTCTTTTTTGTACTTAGTCGGATTTCATTAATCTTGTAGGAGAGCCTGAAGAATGAGATGCTACAGCATGGAATTTATCAGAGTTGACAGTCTCCCGGGGGCATTAGAGATGTCAGGGCCTAGGGAGAGCACGACGAATGAGATGTTGCCACGTGGAGCTTGTCAGAGTTGTCAAACCCCTGAGGACATTAGATATATCAGAGCTCTGAGAGAGCCCGACAAATGAGATGTTGCCACGTGGAGCTTGTCAAAGTTTTTAGTCTTTTAGGGGCATCAGAGCCCTGAGATAGCCCGACGAGTGAGACGCTGCCACATGGAGCTTGTCAGAGTTGTAAGTCTCCCGAGGATGTCAGAGACGTCAAAGCCTTGGGAGAACCCGACAATTGAGAAGCCGTTGCGTGGAACCTGTTAGAGTTGTTAAATACCTGAGGGCAAAGATGTCAGAGCCCTAGGAGAGCCTGACAAACCACAGGTCGTCACGTGATGCTTCCATACTAAATGATAGAAAGGGCTCAGGGTGTCCCGATTGACCCAAAAGGGAAGTAAAGTCAGAAACCATGGCCAATCACAAAGCACCACGTGTCACTTCCATGCGCCAAATGGAAAAATGTTTCGGAATGGCCCGAGCAAGGAAAAGAAAGGTACAGGTGGAGCCATAAGCCACTAATGGAGCCCTATGTGTACTTGGCAGGTTCACATGGCCAACCCCAGTACACAGAGGCAAAAGAGTGGCACCCAATCGCACCTAGTTGGCATGGCTTGCAAAGGAGTGCCCAACTTGCAAAGAGACATGTGGTCCAACTAGAGGATACCTGAGGTGCCACAGGGGCTAAGGTAGGCGTGTGCCTACCACAACCTTGCATCGATAAGTTTGGGTAACTGGGCTCTGATTCAACTTGTAGTCATCCCCTCATCGTCACCAAATCCAAACTAGGAACACATTTTCAAAATCCTTTGAGTTAGTCCCATATTAGGAAACACTTTAGTGAATTGTGCCACCAACTCAAATTCGAATTTGTGCAAGGCGAGCCTCCAAACGCCATTAACACGAGATCTTTCTGAAGCCCTATAAGTCCTTAGAGCGATCTGATTTATCCCTATCACTCCCAACTCCCAAGTACCATTCCTTTCAATGGCTTCTCAATCTTTAGTGCCTCCCTCTGACTCACAATTTTGTGCCAAGCAGATCCATACTCAGCCATGGCCACATCATCGTCCAACCCCAAACCCAAGCCCAAATACAGAGATACCACCTTCTCATCAGACCTGACTCGTTTTGAACACTATAACAAAGTGTTCAAGGCAATTGAAGATGTGCAAAATCCCACCTCAGGGAACGATGAAGATGAGACCTAGTTCCTCGACGAGCTTGCTACCCTAGGGGAATCAAGATTGCATAAGGTAGCTACCAAGCCCAAAGTTTTCCCATGTGTCGATCTCTTCAACAACATGCTGCGAAACTCTGTGCATGTGCATGATGCCATGCAGGACCCACTATAATCTGCAAGGTCTTTGAACAAGATAGATTTACTTTTAACCAATATTATAATCGCCCGAAGTACAACCTAGCTTACTACCAGAGCAAGGCAAACACATGGACCGAGACACAATTTATGGGGTTCTCCAAGATTTGGCCATCAATCCAAACCGATGGACCGGGAATGAGGACATCAATGCTTACCCCATTTATTTCTTCTGGGAAGGAGTTTGTGTTGGGATGATCTTGTTAAATCGATTGTTTGAAGCAAATGATGTTGTGCATGTTAACATCCTTTGGGCACCCCTACTAAGCATCATCCTCAAAGGAAAGGGAGTCCCGAACCTTGGGAGCCTCATCGATTTCAACTTGGTAAAGGGCATCAGCGAGGCCTACAAGGGCAATAACTTCTATACGCTAAGATACCTTGTGGACACGATCTGTACCCCTCTCACATTCAAACCTTCCATGTTCCCTCCATGGACCCCTTTCAGCTTTGTGGTTCATGTGGTTTTCTACAAGCTATGCGTGCACCATTATAGGAACCACGTATGGGACATCTGCGAGTCCTACCCCATGGTTTACATGGGCCATTAATGAGGGGCACATGTCACAACTCTCGGACGAAATAAGGACACTCCTACCCATAGGAGCCTACTGCTACTCCAGAGACTACACCATCATCCGAGTGGAGGGCATTCGTCAAGCACCTCTCCTCTTACCCTATCAGGTCCCAAGCCGCCTTGCAAAGCAAGAAATTGCTTATCAATTGGCCGAGGGTGTCATTGTTACTTGCTTGATCGTCGACAAAAGGCGTGTCTGAATTTCCCAATCTTCATTCGCCACCACGAGTACAAAAACTTGCCTTCGTTGCGAAAGATGGCACAGATCAGGATCCATACGCCTTGGAGAGAGCCACGCACAGAGAGTGGGATCCTCGTAGTCATCAGCGCCCATGTCCATGTGGCGAGGTACACGACCCAACTTAACATCACATACCACCATGAGCCTCATGAGGATGATGACATTCATCTCAATTCTGCCAACGACACCGAAGTGCTAGCGCGAGTTGAAGTGGCGAAAAATAAGGGGAACCAAGTCCAATCCAAACTTGTCCTTGAAGAAAGGCCTTTGTCGCCTTCCCAAGCTCTGCCAATTTAGCCACCTCCGTCATAGCAAGCCCCACAAGCTCCTCCAATTCAGCGAAGAGATGACGTTCAGGGGACTACACCCCACATCTCCAAGAGAATTTTACATAGTGTCCCCACGCCTTCACCTCCATGAGCTTCGCCTCCCTCAGTCTCGGCTCCAATTTTGCCACATCCACTTTTGTAGGTGGCACAAGTGCTACACTTGACATCGAGAGCAGCGTTGAGGTGAGCCTGAAGCAGGAACAACAAGGGGCACCACTAGAGATTCCTTTCCCCACTACCATCATCCCTCCAAAATCCATTGGACCACCTCCAGCATTCCCTACTCTTGCCAAGCCTATTTTAATGAGGCCTCCACTAGTTCCCCTTGAGCCAGCTCCCCAATTCACTTAGGTCCACTTGGCTCTGACTATGTTAAGCATCCCCACTTCCCAATTCCCCTCTACTCAACTCTTTCCACATACAGGAATCCCCACAGCCTGCCTTGGATCTCCAGAAGTCTCAATTGCATGGCCCTTATCTCCAGGAGTATTAGGGCCAGCGCAAGTTCCAAGTGCTACAACTCTGAGGAGGGTCTGGCTTTTGTGGCTCCCAGCTTCACAATGCCAACATACACCGTGACTATCATGTCGACAACACCATTGGTTACTCCAACGCAGACACTTCCTAATCTCCCCAACTCACCTACCCCAATGGCCACCTCAACAACAAGTGTGCCTGTATGCACAATGCAAGTAACTCCTAGCTCCACGTGCCTACCGTTACTCCTCCAAAAGTACGGGTTACGCCAACAACAATTGCCACTAGGGCTCCTTCGATCGTTGTGGCACAAGTCAATACGAGCATAACACCCAAAAGGAAAGAGGTAACTTTCGTTGTGCCTCAGTACAGGGCCCAGTTGCCCCCACAGTATCTGTGACCACAACTATGGCTCCAACTAATCCGACCAGGATATCCAAGAAAAAGCAAAATGTAGCTCCCTCTCAACCTTCTATTCAGCTTGCTCCTTCCATTGCTCGCCAATCCTCCTCATCTATCACCTCGGGCCTCCAAGGATTTGGCTTTAACCGATCGATTTCATCATTCTTATTGAACACCTTGCTACCAGGTATCATTGGTCCACAAGTCAACATGACCACTGACCAATAGCATGCCCAATTGTTCCCATGGGGATCTCCATTTGTCTTGCCTCCTTTCTCTCTCATGTCCCCTCTTCCTCCACTAATTTCTTCCTTCTGCTTCATCCATTCCTCCTCCACCCAAGCCTTCGCCATTTACCTTTGCCTGTACCATTCCGCCTTCGTCTTCTTCCACTACCTTGGGAATCATTGCAGGCCTAAGCTAGCCCAGGGCCCTAGCACCTATCGAAGCACAAAGCCCATAAATGGTCTATCAAGGCAACCAAGAGCATGAAGAGAGTTCTTAAGCAGAGGTTTACTTAGGAAGGAGACCTAGTGGTGTGGAGGACCGAGCATGACCTCTTCTCCTTCACCAAAGTGGGGAGACCCAACGGGGAGGAGAAAGTCGCTGAAGACCTTGTATCAATGCTCCGGGCTACTAATGAATTGACTGAGAAGCTCATGGAAGACATGAGAGAGCAAGTTCGAGCACAAGGATCATAGGTAAGGAGCACTTTCCCAGCAGAACTAATTGATCAAGTTGAGGAGGCCCTAATGTAGTTGCTCGCAACTCTCAAAAAAGTGACCACAGCACTGGCCATGAACAAAGAGCACCTCTAGTGCACTCAAGCATACTTGGAGCAGATTGCTCACATAGAGAACAAGTGCAAGAGGCTCATTGTGGTTCTTCACAAATGCATGTTCCCAGAGCTTAAGCTTATGCCTCTTACAGACATAAACCTCTACCAAACTTATGTTGGGAACATGAGGACTTCAACTGAGGAG